>CM060954.1:21131114-21651114 GCA_030765055.1 Mantis religiosa
CCTATATAGGAAGATCGCTGTTTCTGGAAGCTTCATGGCTCTTAAAATCATCCCGATGGTTCCAGACGTCAGGGGGAGGGGAAAGAGGCGGTACAGGGCTCGTGCCGCTCTTCTAACCATCCCCTCCGTGAGCACTACACAGATAAATGGGTAGGCGTGGGCTAAATGCATCCCGTTTGGCCCTACCTGCCAGCTGGTTCTATCGGGACTTCCGATGTTCGGGTGACAATATTCTTCTTGAAAGTAAATGCCCTCAAACCCCGATAACATAATTTATAGTGGCTAAAATTATCAGTTTTATGCTAACTTAATTATAAGTTAAAATAATTTTACTTTATACATATCCAATCACATGGAGTGAGATTATGACCTATAGCTCGAATCTGTAGCATTGTAGCATGACAGGCGTATCTGTCTAACGTTCAAGAGGTCCCATCTTCGAATCTTAGTCAGGTTGTTATCTGGATGAAACTTTTCCTTGGTTTTCCCTTAACCTAATACATGAATGTCGGGTATCTTAAAGCTCTGCGAGCCCTGGGCTCATTTGAGCATCATTTCACCCATTTCAGTCATCGTGTCATATTACTTAGGATGATGTAAATAAAAAACGAAAAAGCAATTGTGACACAATGACAGACGTAGACTAATCCAAATTTATTTAGATTGTCTTAGAAAGGATTAGGGTCTTAGTTATCTCTTGAAGATATTCTAGAAAGTTTTTAAGAATAATTCCAAATAGCAAGCTGTAGAATTAATGATAATAAATTAATAATTTTGGAAGTGAATCGTTAGGATATACTACTGGGCAGATAGCAGCAGCGATTGTCAATTTATATTCAAACGCCTTTCTCTATAGGCAGCTTCTTCTTATTCACTGCTGAGCAGTGAAACATAAACCTCAGGCGCCTAGGTTTCCATTGAAAATATTGGTTATCCTGACATATAGCTTGATTCCATTAAACTTACAGTTACAATATAACGTTTAATTTAACGATGTTCCTAATTGAAATGATCAACTTCTATTGACTGCATAATATGATTCTCTGCAGTAGTTTCTATACAAATTAGACAAAATGAACTTAAGATATAACATAAATATATGTACTTGTAAAGCAAAAGGGCAAACCTTTGCAGAAAAACCTGAACAGTGAAGCAATTTGATTCCTGGATGTGTGTCCAAGTTTGATACCGTGACCGCCCATCCTGATTGTTTGGACCCTCATTTATTGTAATCAACAATTCCTTCATTGTCATCTGTTTTCGGTTGTCGGAACAAATGACGGCATGCTGCTGAGAGAAGTTTCTTTCCTGACATCCTGATCAGAACGTTCACCCATTTGAGCAGTATTATGGGGATCACCATGGTTTAGAAGTTTAGGACGGTTTGGGTGTTTGTACCGATAACGTTAGCGTTTTAATGGTGCCCCTTCATGCCTGTCCCTCATCCGTCCCTCCCTAGGGTAACGGTAAAAATGAAATAAGATGAGTGAATTGTCCACTGCGATGCTCTACCCATTGCGTGGGACCCTAATTTACCCCATAAGAGGGAAGATGATAATAGGCCATAGTTGTACTGGCTCTTAAATCGAAAGAGATCTACTCGATGCTCTGCAGTCTCCCCTGCAGAAGAAGTACGTGAAAGCTTATACATACGAATTTTTAAACTGTAAATTATTTTTTTCATTTGGGTCGTCAGAGACGAGAGTTTTGCGCATGTGCCTTCAATGATCTATGTATATTCGCAATAACGTATGTGAATCTCCATTAGAAGGACTCGCGTTTAATTCTAGTCAACCGCGTATTTAAACCTTATGTTTTTCAAAGCTTTACCTAGTGGGAAGGAAATTCCATTGAGTTGTTTTTCATTTATTAAGATTTTTTCATCGTTTATCCTTCATCGTTTACCTTCTCATTTTTTTCAGGTGTGCTTCTGGGTTCGATAGCGCGGACGAATGGATCAAGGAAAGAGTATTTCCAGAGGACTGTCTGGGTGTAGGTGTCATTCATCGCTCGCTCTTGGCAGCTGCAGCAGTGGGATGAGTCTTCGAGCCTGGAATTGTTAGCGACTATGGTCCCTTTTCTTGCGCCCTGTAGCCTCCAGGTTTATTTATATCTTTTCCTCCTTGGCTTTGAAGATGATTGGCCGCGCCGTGGCTCAGTGGTTAGACCGCTTGGTTCTCACCAAGGCGGCCCGGGTTCGATCCCAGGCGACCGCAAAGTGAGATTTGTGGGGGACAACACGGCGATGGGGCGGGTTTTCTCCGGGATCTCCGGTTTCCCCCGCCATCTCATTCCACCGGTGCTCCATCTTCATCGCATGTATCATCAGTGTCTTCGCCTGCGGTGCCATATGTAGTAAAAGCGGGCGTTAAACACTACACATTTCATTTCTGCAAATGATCTCCCATTGATCGTAGTACAAGACCTCTCCTCTTTACTGCACACCCTATTTATCTCTTTACATTTATTATTATTCTTTCTGGTACTCTATAACGACTGTCTTTACGGCACCGATGGAGTATCGGTGAAATAAGATGGCTGGGGAAACCGTAGCATCCAAAGAAAACCTGCCCCAATGTCGCTTTGTCCACCACAAATCTCACATACGGTGGGATCGAAACCGTGATGCTTTGGTGAGATTCGAGGAGTGTAATCCTCGCCCATCTTTGTATTTAGGCGATATGTATAAAACACATTATAATATTTATAACAGCTGCATATAAAAATAAAGATAAAACTCCATAAATAATACGAACTTATTTGTTAATAAAGCTTATTACACAAGTATAAGGCCTTTTTAACATCTCTAATCACCAAATGTTTTCTTTCCGAAAATAAAAGCGGCTGATTTAATGCGGAAACATTTTCTCTAACGTTCTCCTATGTCCTGTTAGAGGGGGGGGGGGTGTAGGCCTTCACCGCTACGCATTGGGGGAAGCGACAAAAGCGTAAAGAAAGCATGGTCGTTCAAAAATGTCATCCTAGATGTTAAACAGTAAACCATTCCCAGAGTGGTTTCAAATAGGGGACTTTTTTAAGATCCCTGCGGTCCAAAAATGACTATGGTACGCTACATTTCCTCCCACGGCTTCAAATAAACGTAAATCTTACGAGAGTGGAGAGTATAGGCTGTGGAGAAATAGTGTCACTGGGTCAAATGGCCAAACAACTTGCTAAAGAAGGACGGTGACGTTATAAAGTACCCCCAGTTTTATAGAATGGATGTAAGCTAAGGAAAAATGATTTATAATTTAACTCTGCTTCAAGCTTAAGTAATAAAGTAACAAGTTCTGGTGTTCAAACCAAAACTATATAATCAAATATAAATGATTTTGAAGGCTAATGAGACATTGTTTATACTCAGGAAGCGCTTTTGAGGAGAAAACTTCTCAAATGTAATAAAGAGAGTGAATAATATAATTCAAATATATTGCAGAATGGATTAACCGGAATGCCAAGGAAAATAAAGCAATGGAATCCAGAAATATAAACTTGAACTAGCTTTCCAACTAACAAAAGATACTCTCACTTTCTTCTTGGGCAGCCAGTCAGGTGAAAAGATGATTAGATATCAACGTTTCGGGAGTGTGCATCTCTCCCGTCATCAGGATATTTATAAAATGTTATAACCACAAATGAATTACTGGATATAAAACAAGTATAAACAAAGACAAAACACTATAAAAATTCGCATTACTGAACAAAAGACTATTTTCAGTAAATTAAATGCCAGGCCAGGAGATGGCGTGAGTATAGAAAATTTTCATAACGACCATCTTTACACACACACACACACACACACACACACACACACACACACACACACACACACACACAACGCACACACACACACACAAAGGACTGGACATTGAAGATCTGAATGTCGGACTTACGATCTCAAGGCAGATCAGGGCTAGGCCCTCTACTGGCAGTGGAGTGTTTTGTAAGGAAGGATAATATACGACAGAAGATGAGGTTGAACTTATATATAAGCCATTTGATGTGTTATTTTATGTACCTAGAAGCAGTCTCGGGCGTTTGTAGCGCTCTCCAGGATCGATGTCGTAGTCACCTAGACCGCGGATGAGGGAGTTGAAGTTGTGGGAGAGCTTTTGATAGAAGGAACATGATATGGAGGTAGTGTGTTATTGTGGGGATACGTAGGTCTCCTCGGATAACTAGATTGCGGATGTACCAAGGGGAGTCTGTGGCAATGCGGAGGAATCGGGATTGTCGAATTTCAAGACTGTATAGGTGAAACTTGGCTGCTACTGGCGTATGTGATGGCTGGTCGGAGTACTTGCTTATACAGGAGCAGTTTTGTAGGCAGAGACATGACCGATCGTCGGTTATACGCCACATACGTAATGTGGTCTCTCCACGTCAATTTGATGTCAAGTAGAACACCAAGATACTTAACGTAAGTTTTCCAATGGACGTCCTCACCAACTAGACGGAATTGGTGGAAGATCCGCTATTCGTCTTCGAGAGAAGGTGATGGCCTGGCTCTTCTGTGGGTGGACGCGTAGACACCAACGTTTGGACCAGGTGCTGAGGAGGTCGGCATATTGTTGAATTCTGCGAGTACACAGGTTGAACTCTGATGACGTGACAGCTGTATCGTCAGCAAAGAGATACAGCGAGCAGCGTGGTAGGGATGGTAGGTTGTTGGTGTATAGAAGGAAGAGAGTGGGTGGCAGGACACTACCTTGAGGAACGCCAGCTTTAATGGGATGGGATTAGGACAAGATTCCATCGTGGGAGACAGCAAAGGTTCTGTCAGTGAGGTAGGAGTGAATGAAATGTATTAAGTAGGAAGGGGTTTGGTAGGTGATGAGACGGGGGAGACCATCTTGGCAAAATGCAACAGTTACTGGAAGCGGAGAATTAAGGAGTCTTTGGCGATTCTTTCCGAGAGGAGCAATCTTAATCGTGATGCTGGATTTCAGTTCAACTGCTCTTAGAAACCGGCCTTAAAAGTGGAAATCCGTCAATTTCAGAAGCAAAGATAAATACAGCTTGATAATCAAGTTATGTAGTTACGTTCCTTCGGCACAGTTTTCTATACTCACGCCATCTCCTAACCTGAAAATTAATTTACTGAAAACTCACTTTTGTTCAGTAATGCGAATTTTTATAATGTTTTGTCTTTGTGCATACTTGTGTTACGAAGGTGCGTCAAAAAGTAATGCCTCCTATTTGTTTCGTTAAATAAGTTATGTGAAAACTTTGAATTTGGCGCAATTCCTCAAACCTTCTTCTCCAATCCCCTGCAGTAATAACTTCCTAAGTCAAGAGGTGGCAGCACTGCATTCTCTTGCAAAATGGCTGACATCGACATTCGTATTAGACAGTGTTCTGTGATAGAATTTTTGACTGCGGAAGGTGAAACGCCAATTCGCATTCACGAAAGGCTAAAAAATGTGTATGGTGATGCAACGGTAGATGTCAGCACTGTTAGACGATGAGTTCGTCGCTGTAACGAAGCTGAAGGGCAAACACCATTGGCAGATGAAAAGCGAAGCGGCAGGCCGGTGACTGCAGTGACTCCATGCAACATTCAGCAAGTCGATGACATCATTCGTGGTGATCCCCGAGTAACAACAGGTGAATTGTGACACATTACCTCCCTCAGTAAAGACAGTGTGATGACGGAGAGGGAAGGTTTACCAAGAACACATCATCTTGCCATCCTGCCGAGACACCCGCCGACACATCTAACCTGAAAGAGACCATCAGATGAGAGATGACATGAAATAATAACAAGAATGAGATGGAGGAGCAGGAATTTCGAGGGCTGTAATTAGCTGCCCAGTATTCACTCCATGGGTCAGGTAGATCGCCACAAGAATCGAACCAGGACCTCTCAAATTCGGGCCACAGACGAAGCTGCCTACGCTATCCCTCTCGGTTTCATGTTCAGAACGGCTCGCGGGAATCGGAAACTGAACCTCCTGAATACACGTATGACATATTACCAACTCGCCCATTTAAATAAGATATCTAAGATAATGATTTTATCAGTCTGCTCTCCGCAGTGGAGGGGATCGGCCCCCTTCACCTGCCGTGGTGCGGGCGCTGGGTACCCTTACTGCTCGTGAAACCTCTGACGTTACTAGCGGAACTTCGGGCCCAACTGCCGAGCCCCTCCCGTACAGGAGTTGTTCGGATTGGGTTGGACTCGAGGGCACAGTGTCTTCCCGACACCCGCGGGAAATCGGGCACTTCCGGTTAGACCTAAGCCGCCCGGAGAGGGTAGAGGGTTGCCTAAGAAGTCCCGGGTGCTACCAGAAGGTGCGCTAGTTCGCCAGGTGGCCCCGCCTAGGTTATTCGGTAGTCTTACCGGCGGGGTTGACGCGCGTAAGTGGCGTATCCACTTCCACCCGTCTTGACGTTGTTGTCGATGGGGGGCGTAGAGGAGGGGATCCGGCCCTTTCAGCTGCCGTGGTGCGGGCGCTGCGGACCCTTAGCACTCGTGGTACCTCTGACGTTACTAGAGGAACCTCGGGCCGAACATTCGAGCCCCTCCCTGATAGGGAGTTGTTCGGATTGGGTTGGACTCAAGGGAGCAGTGGTTCCCGATATTCGTGGGAGATCGGGTACGTCTCCGGACGGCTAGATCACCAGGTGGCCCCACCGAGGTCATATCGGTAGCCCTCCCATTTTGGTGTTGGCGCGCGTAAGTGGCGTATCCACTTCCATCCCGTCTTGAATCCACGGGACCAGATGGGGAGGGGCTTGTTACTCTCTAGGTCTTGTCGTATGGAAAGCCCCACGGAGGCGCCGGGAGCCCTTTTGGGACAGCTCGGTAACTCCCTGGTCGAAGGAGGCACGGGTCCTTGGTCCTAAGGGTCCAGGACTAATCGGAGTAGATCCTCTGGCATAACTGACGATGGGGGGGGGGGCTTTATAGACCCTAGGTATTGCCCTAACGGAAAGCATCCCAGAGTAAAGAGACCTGCGTCTTTGGACGTTTGGAGTAGAGCTCGGTTTAGCATTTAAGATGTCAGTTTGCTATACCTACAGTGAAATTTGCAAGCGAAGAAGAAATAATTTTAGCTTGGTAAATTCGTGAGGGTTGATGGGAAATCAAAAGAATGGAATGGTTATAAAAAGCATGAACGGCCGTACTGAACAAAAATACTGCAGCAATGTGTTTATCCAATGCTGCGTTACGCACAAGGTTATCTCTTGGTAGGCTTATCGTGGGATTTGTACTTCCCAGAAATTACATGAGAGAATCAGAATACCTCCACAGGGAATTCCTAGGGCAGTGATACAGAGTTTAGGCATCTGTGTTACCTCTCAACTAATCGATATAGGCCAGGTGTAATTGCTTGAATCTACGGCAGGAGTATCAACTAACCAGGGAAGGCAATATAGTTAGAAACTGCCCTTTGCTCACTTACTGCTCATACGTATCTGCCTGGTCTAAATCTAACGTTACAGTCTTCCAGTTCCTTTTACTTTCTCTAACAGTGTACAGTAGGCTTTTTGAATTTCTTGCGAAAATTCCTATTGAGACTTCACCAGAGGCAAAGCTTAGGGACCATCTAAGTAGCAAAAAACGAAGTATTTTAGAAAAAGCAAAGTACGTACCCATGTATGTTTGCGTAAAAATGTACTTCTGATTAATGTGCACAGTTTATCTCAAGTTTGTTTTCCTGTGGAGTTGTTTTTGGTTTGAATTTTACAGTATTACGCGGAATATTTAGGAAGATGATTCACAGTGCAGCTGCTGCCACCTATTTACATATAAATAAAGCTATTTGCGTCGAATAATACTTCATATTTTTCTCAAATGAGAAGCCGCTATTAACCTTTTCCCGAATCCTGCAAAGAGAAACAGCTGAAAAACAGCACACACAGTGACTAGCTACTAAAACATTTGACTATCGTTTAAGTCAACTTGTTTGCCTACTCCCGTCGTAGCTAGAAGGTGACGTAATAAACTATTACTATAAACGTTCATTTACATCAACATGAAATACAAAGATTTTATAAAACTACTCTGTTAGACAATAGGCAGTAAAAGTTGTGTGAATTTAACATAAAATTTGTATACTAAATTACCTCACGGAGCATGGAATATGCTTCATCGGAATAAACTAATACAAGTTAGCGATTAGTAGTAGGATTTTCTTCATTTTTTCTGAATTAAATGTTGCTTACTTAGGTCTGGAATGGGACAACACAAAGACAATTGCGTTCCACCTAAGTGGTGTGTGCCAGCGCCAACCTAATCAATCTGTATGAAATAATATTGAGATTTTGCCGAAACTGGTCCACGTGGAAGGTAGAGAGTAATGTATCTAACATAACCATGAAAACCCCATATTTTTAGCTCAAATAATTTCTCTAATACAAATAAATAAACCACTATTACCTGTATTATAACAATAAATCACGACGTAAGCACCGTATGAATATCATTATTGGTTGGCATGTATGTGTGTGCGTATATTTCTACTCAGAACTGAAACGTAAATGTTGGACATGACCTGATAAAAGAATTACTTTGAATAATCCAGTTTGAGCGAGAGGAAACAATAAATTTCCCGCTGCCCTGGCAGAACGTGTCTGGTCACATTATATTTTTATTTTTGAATTGTTCGTAATCTCTATTTACTCTAATGAGTTCAAAGTGGTTGGTGTGTATGTATGTACATATACTTTTCATTACTCTGAACTGAAATTTAAACTACTGCATGACGTGATAAAAGAACTACTGTGAATAAGTCAAGGTGTTAAATTCGAGAAAGAGCAAACACTTCATTTCCTGTTAGCCTGTGGAATGCTGTATGCTTTTGTTTATGAATGAATGCTGGATAAGAAGTGTTTATTTACTCTGGAGAGTTCAGAGGAATATCATTCAGTTGTTCTTTACACAACAGTAGAGTAAGAGTTAAATAGTGCAATGGCTTCTTGTGGTGAATTTAGTGGCAAGTCAAAAAGGCAATGCATTAAATACATTAATGCCTCCATTGACTTTATTCAAACAAATCCTTTTTATTTCGTCAACATACAAATTAAAATGTGCGGTTGATAATGGACGGCCTTGTCTTACGCCGCCATTAACTATTACTAGTTCTCTTTTAATTATTCTTATTTTTGTGTCAATGTACATACTTTTTATAACTTCAATTAGTTGTAAAGGTATGCCTCTATTATTTAAAATTTTCCACAGTATCATTCGTGATACTCTGTCAAAAGCTTTACAATAGTCAGTAAATAGTAAGTGCGTCTCTAGATTTTGTTCTCGTCGTTTTTCTGTTATTTGTTTAAGAGTAAAAGCACTCACTGTAAAATACCAAAAGGACTCTAATCACTGAGGCTACCAACATCGTAGTACTGTCAAAACGAAAACAAAGGAACAATATATATAATCGACTGTCAGCTAGTTTATTATTGGATTGCTCATATATAGCATACAAAGGAATAAGAATTGTTTTTATGTTTCAGAAAGAGTACATATTGTTTCTTTAGTCAATTTTCAGTTGTACTTACTGCTACTTAACCAGTGTGATTTACAGTCCATTCCAAACCAGGGTGCGACTCACTGTAACTGCGTAGTTCATTCCTAAACAGCTTTATTTTCTCTCGATTTGAACATGTTCACCTACAAAAAGGCACCCTACATGAAAATCATAATTAAAAATGCAACCTGTGTTACGGGGTATGTTTTTTTAAGTCAGTACCGTTTTGGAATTAAAAAAAGACGTGCATAGATATCGCAATAATTTTATTTTTACATGAAAGCCTGCACCTTAATCTACTTTTCTACATAATTTCCGTGAATATTGAGGCACCTGTCATAACGTGGCGCCAGTTTTTGAATGCCCTCCTCATAAAATTCTGCCGCCTGACGTGTTAATCACTGTATCACAACTGTTTTGACTTCGTTATCGTCTTGAAGACGCTGACCGCTCAGATGTTTCTTCAAGTGCAGGAAGAAATGGTAGTCGCTGGGCGCCAGATCAGGGCTGTATGGAGGATGATCTAGAGTTTCCCATTGAAAAGATTTGATGAGATCTTTGGTCCGATTAGCCACATGTGGACCGGCAATGTCATGTAGCAAAACGATACCCTTATTCAACTTGCCACGTCTTTTGTTCTGGATTGAACGGCGCAGATTGTTCAATGTCTCACAATAAGACGCTGCATTGATTGTCTCATTACGAGGCAGAAACTCCACTAGCAATACTCCTTTTCTGTCCCAAAAAACTGTGCACATGTTTCTCCGGACACAAATTGTTTGCTTAAATTTCACTTTTGTAGGTGATGATGAATGTCGCCATTCCAAGGATTGTTGTTTCGATTCTGGTATGACGTAGACCACCCATGTTTCGTCACCAGTAACAATTTGGTCTAAAAAATCTTCACCTTCATTGTGGTACCGCTCAAGGAAAGTCAATGCACTGCCTAAACGTTGGGTTTTGTGCAAATCCGTCAACATTTTCGGAACCCAACGTGAACACAATTCCCGGTACTTCAAGTTCTCGGTCACAATGCGATACAAAACACTACGAGAATATTGAGGAAAATAGTCGCACAATGATGAAATTGTAAAGCGTGTTTTCTCTCACCCTTTCGTCCACTTCCTGCACCAGATCTTCAGTAACGACCGAAGGACACCCACTCCGTTCTTCATCATGCACATTTGTGTGGCCATCTTTAAATGCTCTCACCCATTTCCTTACCGCTCCATCACTCATAATGTTTTGTCCGTAAACTTCACAGATCTCACGATGAATATCGATCGGTTTTACGTCTTTAGCAGTAAGAAATCGTATAACAGCCCGTACTTCACAATCGGCGGGACTCACGATTGTCGGAGGCATCTTAAACACTCAGCAACTACATATACAATGAATAATCAGACTGTAATGGCGTCACTGCGTAGAGGAAAGATGTAGGTAACCAACGCACATGCGCGGAACGCCGACCGTAGCGCTGCGGTGGCGGAATCGCAAAACGGTACTGACTTAAAAAACATGCCTCGTAACAATCATGCTTACCAGTACGTAAAATTAAACATTTTATTTGCGTAAATCGTAAAGGGTAGTATCCAAATCTGAATCCATCGAAGATGACTACAGATGACTAGCTCCAAAAGTGAAATCAGTCCTTTTATATTCCCTGTTCATTTCGGTAGCACCCTTCCCTGAAACGCCTTTAAACCATATGTTTTGCGTAACATGAATTACTGCAACTGAGTTGAACACATTAATAATAATGCTTTCCTCCTATTTTTAACGTTTTTCCGCTTTTCTGTTTGAACAGTTGAAGTTCACACAAGAATTGACATCAGCTTAGTACACGTGTTCTGGCGTGTATGAGTGACATTTCGCTTATCATATTTCCTGTGTTATGCAAAGTGTTTATTCGGTGCTCAGATAGCACCTCGGGGAATTCACTGCTGCATTTCTCGTATACCAAAGACAATAGCATAGAGTTGGTAACTCACAAACAAGATGTTCTCAGCGTCGCGCAACCGTGGGCGTCATTATAATTATAATTAGTAACTTCTTAACGTTTAGTATATTATACATTATCCTTATCATTGAGTAAGGGCATCTTGTCTGCACCCAATCTTTCATTATACATTTAGTTAGGAAATAATTACGTTGGCGTAAGAGTGTTTGCTTTGGTCCGTGACAAGTAGACAAACGTGTTTTTCTTAACATCAAAAAACTATAAGGAAAATTATGAAATTATGCATGAGAGAGCAAACATGATTACAGAACTCAAGTAGTTGGTTGGCAGAGATTGGAGGAATTATGGAAGAAATAGAAAAGGGAGATATATGGAGAATAGAGGAAAGGAAAACACGCGATTTGGGTAAATTAGTAAAATGTAGAATAGAAGATACAGAAAGACAGAAAATATGGGGAAGTCTAGAAAATATGAAATCATTACAATTTTACAAGCAAATAAAAAGAAACTGGCGACGAGAAGCATATGTAGATTACTGCAAGAGGCAAGTAGCTTGGATGAGAACAGGAATAATATTTCTAAAACGGATAAGAGGTAGGGAAAAGGAAATTTGTAAATTGTGTGGGGGAAAAGAAAGCATAGAACACTATGTAACAGAATGCGAGGAAGTTACAATGTGGAGTAAAAAGATTTGGGAGGAAAAAAAGGAAGAGGGTAGAGAAGAGGATAGTAGCTATAAAAATGTTAATGGGCAGGGAGGAAAAGAAGGTAAGAAGTATTGGTGAGTTCTTGCAGAATATAAAATCAAAATGGCCCGAAATATAAAGAATATAAGAAAGAACGACGAGGGGAAAGAATGGGGCTAATTAAGTAAAAAGGAGGCATGTAGGTTAAGATCTACCTGATAGAGCAGAAGACCAGGGTGTCATGTAAGCCAAGGTAGCAACAAGGTAAAGACAAATAAATGTAAAGAGTATAAGAGAGGAAGATGACGGGGGAGAAATGGAACTAATTAAGCAACAAGGAGGTATGCAGTTTAAGAGCTACCTGGCAGAGCAGAAGACCAGGGCGTCAAGTAAGCCAAGTTAGCAACAAGGTAAAGCCAAATAAATGTAAAGAATATAAGAAAGGAAGATGAGGGGGAAGAGAATGGGGTTAATTAAGTAACCAGGAGGCATGGAGGTTAAGAGCTACCTGGCAGAGCAGAAGACCAGGATGTCATGTAAGCCAAGGTAGCAACAAGGTAAAGACAAATAAATGTAAAGAATATAAGAAAGGAAGATGAGGAGGAAGAAAGGGGCTAATTAAGTAACAAGGAGGCATGGAGGTTAAGAGCTACCTGGCAGAGCAGAAGACCAGGGTGTCATGTAAGCCAAGGTAGCAACAAGGTAAAGCCAATAAATGTAAAGAATATAAGAAAGGAAGATGAGGAGGAAGAAAGGGGCTAATTAAGTAACAAGGAGGCATGGAGGTTAAGAGCTACCTGGCAGAGCAGAAGACCAGGGTGTCATGTAAGCCAAGGTGGCAATAAGGTAAACACAAATAAATGTAAAGAATATAAGAAAGGAAGATGAGGGGGGGCAATGGGACTAATTATGTAACAAGGAGGCATGGAGGTTAAGAGCTACCTGACAGAACAGAAGACCAGGCTGTCATGTAAGCCAAGGTAGCAACAAGGTAACGACAAATAAATGTAAAGAGTATAAGAAAGGAAGATGAGGGGGGAGAGAATGAGGTTAATTAAGTAACCAGGAGGCATGGAGGTTAAGAGCTACCTGGCAGAGCAGAAGACCAGGGAGTCATGAAAGCCAAGGTAGCAACAAGGTAAATACAAATAAATGTAAAGAATATAAGAAAGGGAGATGAGGGGGAAGAATGGGACTAATTAAGGAACAGGGAGGTATGGAATTTAAGAGATACCTGGCAGAGCAGAAGACCAGGGTGTCCTGTAAGCCAAGGTAGCAACAATGTAAACACAAATAAATGTAAAGAATTTAAGAAAGGAAGATTGGGGGGGGGGAGGAGTAATGGGACTAATTAACTAACAAGGAGGCATGGAGGTTAAAAGCTACCTGGCAGAGCAAAAGACCAGAGTGTCATGTATGCCAAGGTAGCAACAAGGTAATGACAAATAAATGTAAAGAATATAAAAAAGGAAGATGAAGGGGAGGAATGGGAATAATTAAGTAATAAGGAGGCATGGAGGTTAAGAGCTACCTGACAGAGCAGAAGACCAAGGTGTCATTTAAGCCAAGTTAGCAACAAGGTAAAGACAAATATATATATAGCCAAAAGGTGTAAATTGTAAACTGTTGGAATATGCACAATAGTTAATTAATTAATGAATTAATTAATTAATTAATTCATTCATTCATTCATTCATACCCTGTTTTGGTATGGATAGTAACTGAATTTTGCTTGTCATTTCACTTTTGTTCGTGTCAAGGCGGCATAATTAAATATGAACGAAATAGCTAACCTCCTTTTCACCTCACTTCACTCACTGTTGTGTATCACGTACTACACATTACAACAGTATGGGTATAAATTTACTCCAAAAAAGGCACTGTTTGGCACATAAAAAACTTACTCATAATGTGAGAAGTCTCCTACTTTTCTTTTTATTTCCACTTTTTTGAAATTAATGACCTTCAACACTAAGTCATATAGGACGATAAAAAAATGCGTGAAATGATACTCAAATGAGCGCAGGGTGCGTAAAGCATAGAGTAGGAAAAGAGAAAACTCAGGAAGAAATAGTATCCAGTTAACTCACCATGGCCACCATTCTCGGGACCTCTTGAGCATGAGATGGGCAGATTTGCTACAGAAGCAGACAAAGAACACTTGGTAATATGAGAACCTTGGATTTTCCAGAGATTTTTGGAATGTTCGGTGGGTGGAGAGAAAGGACACTTTCAGTGGATTAATAACTTGAAACCGTTTCTGGAGTTTATGCGGGACAAGTACACTTTCCCTTAGCTCTTTCTGGTATTCTTACAGCCTGTCTACACCTACCCTTAAAACAGCAAACAATATAACAGGAATTTGCTATGAATATATAAGCTTTGATATCTCAAAAATATTTGAAAACGCATGTTTATTAGAACAACTTTGATCCTTAGATATTACCATTGCTCAAGGTCAATATTTTAGTTCCTTAAAGTGCTGATGCTATTTCTCTGACAAATTTCAAGTCACATACGCGCACCGGCAGGCGTTCTTATGCAATGTTCAGAATACAAAATGATTTCTGGTAATAAACTCTGGCAATTAATTTAAAAAAACTACACATATCACATAAAAGCTATACCTGTAGTGTTAAAATACCTAAACGACACAACATTTAGGGATATGCGATGTTTTAATTAGAAAGTGTAATGTTTGAAAAATGCAGAAATATCATAATATTATGTTATTTGCAGTAGCAAATGCGGTTGCAATATTATTAATAAACTAACCCTTTTTATATTTATATAGTGATAACACTTGTCTGCCATTTAAAATGATTTTTAAGTAAGTTGATTACATTCGTCAACATTATTATATCCTAATTGATGAATAAAGAGTAATCAGTAGAATTTAGTAGTCGAACTAATGACACCACCTTAGGGCCAATTCCTTAAATAGTAAAGTCTGTTTAGTTAACTCATGTGCAGTCGGCCGCTGCCTTTGACGAACCCTTACCCTTATAATCGTTTTACAACCCTGGCCCTCCTCCTCGCAGACCTTTCTGCAAGGTTGCCACCTTTCTCGATACGTCATGGGTATAGTAGGAGGTTTCGTCTAAATAAATTATCTTATGTCCATTACTGCAAAACTTTCTCAGTTTTGACTATATATATATCGCCAAGCTACAATTCTACTGGATTCCATAATAACCCTTATCTTATTCAAAGTGCGGTATTTGAAACCCAACTCCTTTAGGAGACCGCGCAAAGTGCAGTGCCCATAAGGAAAATCACAAATTTCTTGCAAATGTGCAAACAATTCATCTAAGGTGGGCGCATAGAATCTATAAATTTCTCGACGAATTAAGTCACATGTGAAATTATCTACTTTAGAGAAACGTTTCCTTTTGTTTTCACACTTGATCAGCGTCTTTGGCATTCCTTTCGTCACAATATGTCTTACAGTATTTCTATGAATACTTAGAATTTATCATCAGGTTCATTGCACGACCCCTTACCAAGATTATTTGTCAGCACATATTTATATGTGTTCAAAACAAGCGCTTGAATTTGCTTAGAAACAGTTCCCGTTATAACTTTGTTTTTTGAGGCTTTTCCAGTAATATAACTCGGCCCAGTTATTCACACTATTGTCTTCACTTTGATTATTTTCACGTGACTGAAAGTTATCTACTACTTCATTTGCATTTACCACTTCATTTCCCTCCCACGGTCTCCACATCATGACACACAACGAATTTCTACACGTAATGAAACAGATCAACTAGAAGTTGGAACTTTGGCAACTGAGACTCCACGTGGAGTAGACATGCGACTGTTACTTCGAGAAAATCAGGGTTGCTATTGGTCCTCAACGACAGTGTTCCATTTCTGAAGTGAGGAGATAGATTTATGACGGTCATTAGTGGGACGTGTACACACGTTAACTAAACAGACTTTACTTGTGTCAATTACATGTGGCTTAAATTAATTTTTTTATTAAAAATTCTTTTGACAGTTTTCTTCGTATTAATATTTTGGGATAACTCAAATTGCGTGCCAGACAAGTGGCTATATTTATGCAGGAGGCAGAAGAATTGCCATTTTAAGGAGGCCCTTTTATGCAGTACAGTTTTGAAACCAAAAACGCTTGTTTGAATGGTCCATGAATTTTAAGGTCACTTGGCCCTTTGGATGAAAATATTTTCGTTGAAATTATGGATTTTTTTTTTTTTTTTTGCTTTATATGACTACATAGTTTGTGGAACATGCCCATCATCAGGTTTTGTGTATTTGTGGCAATTTAGTATATTTAAATGGGGCTTTAAGTATGGCAGCCAGACCATCACGCCCCCCTTTTACTCTACACCTTCTCTTCTGCTCATGGTCGTACGCAAAAGCCAAATGACAATCACCTAATCTGGAAAAGATTGCAAAATTTGTGTATGTTGGTAGTAAAACTATGAAATTTGGTGTGATGGATACTGTCATATGTTTTAATGATGGTGCTACTAAAAGGGGAGATGTATTTAGGAAAATTGGTATGGAACCAGGTTTTAATTTTGACTGTACCTTTGAAAACATTGATGCCTCAAGAGTAAAAGAAGCAGACAAACAAGTGCAGTAAGTGTCTTAGGAAGCAGGAATTGAGAGGTGAAAAGAGGAGGAGAGAGGACGCTGAGAAAACTGCGGTGTGGAATATGGACCAGTAATGTTGTGAATTTTGGGTATGTTACATAAAAACAAAACATTATCTTCGTTTGCCATTTATCGTAACTTGATTTTTTTAAGCTTTACATACACTTTTCTAGAAAACTATAATAGATAAACCTTTGAATTTTTGTGCTATGCAGAATATATTGCTCTAAACAGCTGGTGAAAGCTTCACATTGTGCCTTTGTGGGTTCGTGAGATTAAAAGTCCAATTGCACGAACTCAAAATGTTCTTTATTTCCACCGACTTACAGTTGAACTCTTGCCAATTACACAGAATTACGTAATGCACACAATTACGATTCACCAGTTCATCCGTTACAGTTCCACTTTGCTCTCGCAATTACGTACACTCCTTCAATGCACGTACACAGTCTTCTCGTTCGTTCACTAGCACGGCGCTCCTACGCTGCTCGCCAAGAACTGCCTGACTCTCTCCAGCCCGGCACGTTGCTTATATAGGATCCACTGGCCAAACTAGAAGGTTCCGGATTAGATGAAGTATCCTGTATGTTCGAGAACTCAGGTGGAGGTGAAAGAGACGGCACAGTGATGTTTTTCCAGCCACCCCTCGTTACCGCTATAAGACAAATGGGTGGGCGTGCACAAACGCCTACCGTCCGGCCCCACCGCCGGTCGGCTCCACAGGAAGTCCCGACGTTCGGGTAACAATATGTTACACTTTCATGAAATTCCTCAAGAAAAATATTTTCATATATGAAAAAATAAAAAATAATGCGTACATTAGTATTTATTTTTCGAATTGCTATTATTGATATAAATGCCTTAATGGTTCACCAGTTATGTTTAATAGCACGTTTGTTAAGCAATTACAAAGTTTGAAATGTGTTAGTTTAACCGTTTAGGAGAAAAGAGCAACTAAAGAAGAAAATGCATGAAATTTTTTGAAAAGTTTGTGTTTATTGAAATACCTATAGAGAAGAAATTCTTAACTTTATTTATCCCACATGGAAATTGCTACTCTGAAACTACCAAGTGTCCTTAAAATAAGACCATTTAAACACCCTGTATATTACGGTAGGTTTAAGTGTTACATCCTGTATACGACGGACAAGAACGGAAAAATGTGAGCAACAGAGAGCGTTATGCTTTTGACTTGGAGCACAGACTGTATCTACCCACTCCATGGAACATAAATAAGTGAGAAAAACAGCGAGCAGAAACGAGGAGAGAAAAATGGGTGGATAGGCAAGGGTAGTCAATGTCCTGCATCTTTAAAACGTAATATTTCTTGTGGAAATGTACGAAATTGAAACTGGCTGGGAGAGGCCAGCGCAACAATAGGAGAAAGGAGGAGGAGGGTGCCTGTCTATCTGCTGTTGCACATTACATTGCGTTTCTCCTCTTATCAAACAAACATACACACAGCATTCTCACGGACAATGGCTCAGAAGGGCTTTCAGAGGTCGGATTATCCATGACCAATATCTCGAGTTACTCACTGTGCCATTCGATTGGCTAGAACTGTATTATTTGAGCGAATGGAGTGGAAACCAAGAAATGCCAGGTTATGATTCCTTAAACCATCAATATAGGGCTAAGGTACACTTCTCCACAAAAATGGGAGGACGTTAGCATATTTTAAAGAATTAAATGTCGCTCTAAAAATAATGTGCTGATTCTTTTCTTTGCATAGTTTACATAAAAATCTGCACAGAAGTGCAACATGAAACTTTTGAATTATTAAATGTAATAAGTCACTATGTTTACACTCAAACTTCACTTACCTGTTGTTACCTCTGGTGTTCTTTTTGCCTGGTTAACAAGTTTCTCTTAGTTTTTCCTATATAGCTTTTTTCACAGGTTTCACAATTAATCTGATAAATTCCTGATTTCAAATTGTTTGGGATTGAATTTTTCAGTGGTTTATTTAGCAGGTTCCTCAGACTGAATTTGTTTTGGGGTGCTAGTTTTAAGTTTAGTCTTTTGAAGATTCGTTCAAATTTTCTAAAAGCCCATGGATGGTAGGTGAATTTTCTTTATTGCCAATTTGTGTTTTTAAGTGGTGTGAGAGTGGTATTTTGGGACAGATAAGTTGAAATAAACAGAAAAATCTGCAGTTTCACACCATTTTTTGGACAGAAAACCACAACTTTGGCCACAACATTTAACTGTTAAAATCTTTAAGTACACCCATAGAATTGGATATTTGGGAAAAAATATTCATATCAAAAACCGTGATAAAGTTATAAATTTTGAAATCCCGGCATTAAATGAAGTATTAAAGCTTAGTGCCCCTAACACCAGATGGCAGAGTGATCGTAGCTCCGTAGTAGTGGAAGAAGAGGAATGTTCATTTAGTAACCAAACAGCTGAGGATGAGTTCGAATGATCTTGAAAACGTTTCAATTATACAAGTAAGTGAAGTTTGAGTGTTAACATAGTGACTCATAAATCAAACTCAAAAATGAAGAATACTTCACTGTTAATAATGTTTCTGCTTTAAATATGTATTAAATATTATTTCTCTGGTGGTTTAGTAATTTTACTACTGTATCGGGCGATCATTCTGCCTTTCATTCTGTACGGCTGTGAGATCTGGGGAACAGTGGCTAATACCACTTTCATCAGGCTCAGACGCTGCAGAACAAGGCACTCCGCAACATCTACGATACAGGCTGGAGATTCCCGGCTCATATCCTACATGAGCACTCCCAGATCCCGTACATTGTCGATGTCATTCGCGAGAGGGCACGATCAATGTACGACAAAATCCTAATTCACCCCAACTCTTTAGTGAACTCCCTGGGAAGGTATGACGCGAGAGATCATAGACGCTTGCCGTCCTTCAGACTGCCGAGAGACGTCTTGGGACCCCTTGGGTAACCCAAGGAAAACCCCAGATATCTCTGGGACCAATTTTTACGCCGATGGACCAAGCGCTACACAACCCGTAGCCAAAACGGAGCAAAAAAAAAAAAAAAAATTCAATCGTATCTCCCAAAAAGGGGGAACGATTAAGTGCAGCTGCCCACGACAAAAGGGGCAACCCATTCCAAATATCCAATACTTTCAAACACCCCAGCAGAACATGGAACTACTAGCTCATTACGCAGGTTAAGCCGCAAAGCGGCTAGGTACTGCGGCATAAGACACCCGGACGTGGATAGCCCCGCCCGACTAGGACTACCTCTGACCATACACTGAGACCCATACATTTCGCATTACTGACAATGAATTTCAGAGGGGGTAGTGCCCTGGCACTCAAAAAAAAAAAAAAAAAAAAAAAAATTGATCGCCACATGTAACTCGTACTTGGTGGCGGAAATTATAGGAAGCTCCATCGCAAACGGCTGCCCAGCCAAGTCTAATTGTTGCAACGGATTCGTAGTAATGGGGACTTGAAGGGCTGAGACCAAGTTACACGCCATGCCCTTACTCTTACTGGGTTTTCGGTCTCTATACCACGCTTTTCCCTTAATTTTGAAAAGTCCCTCTCTTCCGGGGTTTCAATACCCATATGACTTACACTTCTTGAAAGTTTCGGTGCATTATCTTCCTGATCACATCATTCGGAGCCCTGACGTGAACGTCGCCCTCTCTCATTTCTTGCAGGTTACATGGCCAGATTTCACCACGATTTACACCGACGGTTCTAAATCTGCTGATGGAGTAGGTTACGCATACGTCTGTCCTTCTACTAATGCCCTGGCTCGATACCGCCTACCTATGGAGGCTTCCAACTACACTGCGGAGGTTCTGGCCATTCGTGACGCTTTGCAGTATGGGATATCTCAGGGCTTCCCCAAACTGCAGATCTTAACCGATGCGCAGAGTGTGCTGCAGAGACTCTCATCTCCTCTCTGGACGTGAGATATGCACTGTTATCTTTACGAGATACTGACGTTGGTGAACAACGCTACCATAGCCGGACATCAAATTCACTTCCTTTGGATCAGAGGGCATGTCGGAATTCGATACAATGAAGTCGCCGATCGCCTGGCAAAAGAGGGACTCACCCAAGGCACCTTTCAAGACCTCCAACTGCCCTACACGGATTTCTTCCCGGTCCTTCATCGTGACGCCTATTGTCGCTGGAATGACGCCTGGATTCGTTCGCAGTCCATCAAAGGTAAACACTACGCCGCCGTTCAGACGCATCTATCCACGACTCCTTGGTTCTCCAGCTTCAGGATTGCACGTCGACATCTCACCTCCATCATTAGAATGCGACTTGGACATGGATGTTACCCTGCGCATCTACACCGACTACGTCTCATCGATTCTCCTGTATGTCCTGATGACCCAGGCGAAACCGCTGACCTCAATCATCTGCTGTTCAGTTGCTCTCGCTACCGAGCCCACCGTTCTTCCTTCCTCCGTTGCCTACTTCAGCAGTCTGTTCCTTTTCCCGCTAGCGTCAACACCATATTACAGTTATGCCACAAACCTGTATACCAAGCTCTTCTACAATTTCTTAAAGAAAGTGATCTACAGATCTAGTCTCCTCCCATCCTCTTAACCTTCCTTACATTATTTTTCTTATTTTTCCCTACGATGGCCATATGGGACTTTACCGAAGGCCAAAAAAAAAAAAAAAAAAAAGTTACACGCCAGTGTTGCCGTATCTCGCGTAATGGCGTTTCTCACGGCTCCAGCGCCTTGGAGACATTATTTTACAGACGCGCCTCGTAAATATTTGTTCATGAATCAACTGTAAAGACATTATTGAATGAACCTTAAAAATTTAACTAATTATATTAAATAGTTTTAGAGATAATGGGTCAAACATCAACATTGGCAAGACAGGACACATAGACTCACCTTAAAAGGAGAAGTCTATAGAAGTAACAGTTTTCTATAACACTGTGGGAGAGTGGGTAGAGAATATCACCTGAATGTACCACGTCAGAGTTTCATTTTCCCGCTACTTTGTTAAGCTGTAAAGATGAAATACTGGTGGAATGACGAGTGTTATAGCATTTTGCCACAGAAGGCCGTGCATCCGGTATGGGGGCTTTAGCGTAGCGTACCGGACCGTTCTCCCACCCTGAAAATTTGGAACGTAGAACGTTAAGTGAAGTAAGTCGGTAGGACAGTTAGAGAAGCTTTTAATAGCCGCAATTACGACGTGGTTCGTTTCCAAAGGCCTTTTATTATGAACGAAAGATAAAAAGGGAAAAACTTTGTTCATAAACACTGTCTCAAAAAAAGGGGGTTGGAGCGATTTATGAAGTCTGGTAAAAACAGAGAGCGTGGTAAAAATAGAACATAATGAAATAAAACGCCTCGCTTCCCGTCTTTATTTCCTTTCGGTTTTCTGTTCTTCCTCCTCTGCTAGTTCCATTGTTTCACTCCAAGGGCCATACTTCTGTATTTTTTAAGCTTAGCTATGGAATTTGCGTTGTTTTCTTGTTTTCTTTCGGTGTGTATCAAAATATTTTTGAAAACAAATGCCTCAAAACAAGAATTGTATCGTATGGTCTTTAGCTCTGACTGTACAGCTCATCGTAATTTTTCCTGAAGGGCTACGAGGAAAAACATCTGACGTGCGTCGTTCAGAGGAGTTTCTCTAATGGAATAGCATTTAACTTCACGCAACTTAAGTGCTATAATTAATACATTAAACTATGAAAAATAAATTAAAAATTGCGAGTAATATATGCGAGAATTATTCAGTGAGAGGATTTGCTCAACCTACTGCTATATTTCAAGGGCTGTTCGATAAAAATGATCATAATTTTTCGCACTAAAATTCAATCCTATTATATTCTGTTAATTCAATGTGAAAAAAACACGCCATAGTAGTTTAATTGTTGGTACTCCTGGTTCTCGTCTGTGAGAACCAGCCAAGTTCAGATATGTTCAGTATCGCCTACCGCTGCAGTGGAGGTAAAACGCGAGGAACAATATGCGGCTTTGAAATTCTGCTTTCGTCTCAACAAATCTTCAGTTAAGGCCTATACAATAGTACAGGAGGCCTATGGAGAGTCTGTTCTTCCCTACAGCACAGCTCGAAGTTGGTTTAAAATGTTTAAAGAGGGGAGACAATCAATTTCGAAGGAAGGTGAACCCGGTGTTCCAGATACTGCTCTTACGGAAGAAAACATCAACACTGCTGCTGCCATTGTGAGAGAGGATCTACGAATTACCCTAAGATCCTCCTCCTCCTCCTCCTCCTCCTCCTCCTCCTCCTCCTCCTCCTCCTCCTCCTCCTCCTCCTCCTCCTCCTCCTCCTCCTCCTCCTCCTCCTCCTCCTCCTCCTCCTCCTCCTCCTCCTCCTCCTCCTCCTCCTCCTCCTCCTCCTCCTCCTCCTCCTCCTCCTCCTCCTCCTCCTCCTCCTCCTCCTCCTCCTCCTCCTCCTCCTCCTCCTCCTCCTCCTCCTCCTCCTCCTCCTCCTCCTCCTCCTCCTCCTCCTCCTCCTCCTCCTCCTCCTCCTCCTCCTCCTCCTCCTCCTCCTCCTCCTCCTCCTCCTCCTCCTCCTCCTCCTCCTCTTCCTCCTCCTCCTCCTCCTCCTCCTCCTCCTCCTCTTCCTCCTCTACCTCCCCTACCTCCTCTTCCTCCCCTTCTTCCTCTTCCTCCCCTTCTTCCTCTTCCTCCTCTTCCTCCTCTTCCTCCTCTTCCTCCTCTTCCTCCTCTTTCTCCTCTTTCTCCTCTTTCTCCTCCTCTTACTCCTCCTCTTACTCCTCCTCTTACTCCTCTTCTTCCTCCTCCTCTTCCTCCTCCTCTTCCTCTTCCTCTTCGTCTTCTTCTTCGCCTTCTTCTTCGTCTTCTTCTTCGTCTTCTTCTTCGTCTTCTTCTTCATCTTCTTCGTCTTCTTCTTCCTCTTCCTCCTCTTCCTGCTCCTCCTCTTCCTCCTCTTCAGCCTCTTCCTCCTCTTCCTCTTCCACTTCCTCTTCTTCTTCCTGTTCCTCTTCTTCTTCTTCTTCTTCTTCTTCTTCTTCTTCTTCTTCTTCTTCTTCTTCTTCTACCTCACGGCTTTGGATTGTTTAACCCGTTCCGGCTCCAAATTGGTCTGCCCATCTTTTCTTCGGTCTTCCCTGGTGTCTTCTTCCTATAGGTTTATAGTTTAAGGCTATTTTTGGTATTTTGTTATTATTCATTTTCTGAACATGTTCTTTCCATTGATTTCTATTTCTTTCAATAGTATGGTTTACTTCTTCTACTTTTAATTCTGTCCTAATATCCTGACTACGTTTTTTATCAAGTTTGGTATATCCAGCTATTGTTCTTATGAATTTCATTTCTGATTATTGTATTCTCGTACTGTTTATTTTTGTTAGTGTCCATATTTCTGATCCATAGATCAGAGTTGGTTTTGCATAGTTTTATTATAGAGTCCCTTCTTGCTTTATTTTTTAATGTTCTTTTTATTGTGCCTGTTATATAATTAAATTTATTTATTTTCTCTATTATATCAGCTTCCCCTTGGTACGAGACGTCACTTTCTAAATACTTAAAGTGTGATTTCTGCTCAATTATTATGTTATCAAACACTATTTTTATCTTACAGGATTAATTCCTTTAAATGCCAAGTTTTTGGATTTATTTGCTGATATTTTCATTTCATATTCACTTAAGACCACTTTCTGAAATACTGAACATTTTACTGGGTACCACATTCCTGTGAAGCAGGCCGGATGCTGCACCACGATAATGTGCGGTCGCATATTGCCAATGTTGTTGCTGAATATCTTGCAAAAATCAACATGAAATGCATTCCTCATCCTCCCTATAGTTCGGATTTAGCCCCACGTGACTTGTTTCTATTCCCTAACTTCAAGAAAAGCCTTCGTGGGAGGCATTATCCATCATCAGAAGCAGTGGTGAAGGCTGCGGTGGCGATTTTGAAGGATCTCTCAAAAATTGTTTTCCAGCATGTCTTTGAAGACTGGCAGAAACGCTGGGAAAAGTGCATCACATTCAGGGGAGACTATTTTGAGATGGGCCATCAAAATTATGAGGATGAGTAAAGGTACGTTGTCAAAAAAATTGTGACCATTCTTTACTAAACAGCCCTGGTAGATCGAAGCACATGTGGGTGTAATTGGAAATCCACTGGCAGATAAGGAAGCAACTAAAGACGTCAGTAGAGACATAATCTCCACAGTAAAATCCCAAAAAGGACTATGATAAAAAAGCGAAAAACAGGTAATGAAAAATGGGAACAACGATGGACAAATCCATCTAAAGGAACAGTAATTAAAAGGGTTTTCCCTCTGGTACAGGAAAGATTAAGGCTCAGGAAATCCGGAACATTAAGCTTCGTGGCAGCAATAGGAAATGGACATGAAAATATCACTTCTTACTGTTACAGATTACCCAGCATGCCCATGTCGCCTGTGTACCATCTACTCTGCGAACTTGAGTTAAGCAGCTGTATGGACTTACCAGTACATTGTGGTTATGGTTAAAAAATATGTGAATCCAGTTTTTTGACCTGTAAGGAGTGAAGGTTTGCTAAAATAATAAAATATTTTCTAGCTATTGCTCATATATAACTTAAACATTCGTTGAATTTACATTATTCTTAGTAATCAAGTTGTTCTTCTTTCTAGTTACGAGATATTCACTTCTATGTACTTGTTTATTACATCTTTGCTTACATATATTGCTAATAGGGGAATAAGGCTTAAGTGATTGTGAAATATTTTAAGCACTATTCCCTGTGTGATACCTTTGAATTTCTGACCAACAAGGGGAAAGAAGTAAAAGCGAGTATCCATTTAAGGGAAACTGGGACTGAAAAATAGCCCAAAAGTCTCAAAATTTACAATTTTTATATTTATACATACAAATGTTCGCCAAACCTTCCTTTCTTGAATTATGGCTAGAGTTCTTTCCCACAATTTTTAAAGACCTAGCACAGGGTTTAAATTTTCAGGGCGTGGCCATTTAAACGTCCCCTTTCTTCCTTATCCAGCATGATGGCTGTTTTTTCCAATTCTTATCGTTTTTCGGTAGCTTTTTCTCTAAAACAGCGTTCACATCTTGCGGCATAGATTAGTGCTGCTATCTGGATACAGTTTGGTAAACTATTACTATGTATTCAATACAAAGTGTTTCATCAGAAACATTCGAACATAAATTCCATATAAAAGGTCGTCAGTACACCTTGGGTGTTTTAGCACCTAAGAGAATACAAAAAGGATTCAGAATATCTGTGATTATTCTATGTTCTTTGCAATAAGCTTAGCGAATACTTGTAGATTCATTCTTGTTTTGACTGCCTGTGTTTGCTCCAATGTTTAATGGCGACTTCCGTGAGAGAAATGTGCTTTTGTTTACAGTTTGTTTTAAATAATTAAATAGGTGTATATGCAAGTTATTTGCTTTTCCTGTAGTGTAGTGTATTGTTAACTATAAACAGCATAATGCATGCTGTTTCATGACGTTGGCGTAAGCCAGTGAATAGAAAAAACGAAAAGAAGGAAGCGGTAAGAAAACGTGGTGCAGCTTGATGTAAAAGCCAAAATTGAGAGCATATTTCCATTTCATATCTACAGTTGGACATAGAGGAACATCTAATATTTCACCTTCACGTTTGCAAATGGACATAGATGAACATGCTAATGGTATTTAAACTATATTTGTATATAGTATTAATAAATACCCCTGAATAAAGAAGAATTTAATAAAGAATATAAACATATTATTAATAGTGCTTTAATTAATGGTTTTAATAAAGATTTTATACAAAATAAAATTGAAAAATTTAAATATCAGGAAAGTATTAATGATATTTCTACTCTTAAAAAATAAAAGATGATTATAAATTCAAAAAAAATTGCTTATCATCTTTGGGTTAATAAAAATTTTCAATTTTTTTTAAAGAAGTTTGTATAACTTTAGTTCCTCAAAATACATATAGTATTAAAACTTTATTAGAATTTTCTAAAAAAATTTAAAATTCCTAATAATAAAAATCTGGTATTTATCAATTTAGTTGCTTAGATTGTGATAAGGTTTATATTGCAAAGACCAAACGTAATTTGGAAACCAGAACGGAAGAACATTTTCGTAACATTAAGTATCAACAAACTGAAAAATCGGCCGTAGCAGATCATTTTGGGTCATTTAACCATGAAACAAATCCCAAAGAATTTTGACATACCGGCAATTGATTCTGTTTTTAGGTCTGTTTCGTCTTCAGATGTTGGTAATACGTAAATACGTAAATGCATAGTATCAAGAGATGGTATTCTTGACAATGAATTGTGTTCACTGAAGATGTGGGCGTGTCCATGAAATTAGTCTCACAAAAACATAATTTAAGTATTGTCATCGGCTTCTTAAGTTAAGTGGAGAATATTTACTAAATATTTTTATTTGTGTAGTGTTTGTTACTGCACTGTAAATAGCTTCATTTTCTGTGTAAGTCAGAATAAATTTGCAAGATTTGAAGAAATAGGTGCAAATGTATAGTACATAGTGTAAATAGTAATTTAAATAGCAGACTACATTAGTGAAAGAAATAAGAAAATTTTGAATACCAGTGTACATAGCCGTAGAGATGACAGAGTAAATAATGTGAACAACAGTGTAAATAGTGTACAGGGTAGAGTAATTACTATTTTTGGTGCATATTTTTAGAAAAATTGATTTTTCGGCACTTTACATCCTTTTAATACAATATCTGCTCCCAATGGGTGAGGGATACACTTCACGTTGTGTTTTGGAAGATATTCAGCAACGACGTTGGCAATATGTGGCCGAGCATTATCGTGGTGCAGCATCCAGCCTACTTCACGGAAATGTGGTCTTTTGGGCCTGATATGGACTTGCAATGTTTTCAGGACATCCCTGTAGTATTTTCCAGTTACTGATGTGTGTGCAGGTACAACATGCTGATAAACCATTCCATGAATATCAAAGAATGAGATGACCAATACTTTCCCAGCAGAAGCAACAACTTTTGCTTTTTTGGGGGGTTGGTGATGAAGGAGATTTCTACACTGAGTTTTGCTGTTTGCTCTCAGGATCAAAATGATGTAGCCAAGTTTCATCAGCAGTGATTACGTTTGATAGAAGCTCCGGATCTTCCTCTAACATCAACTTTAATTACATGTTACCTCCATTTCAGCGGTAGGCGATACTGAACATGTCTGAACTTGCCTGGTTCTCACAGGCGGGAACAAGGAGTACCAACAATGAAACTACCACGGCGTGTTTGTTTCATATTAAGCTAACAGAATATAATAAGATTGAATTATAGTGCGAAAAGTTATGATCGTAAAAAATTATCATCATTCTTTATTGAACAGCATTCGGATATAATGCAGGAAACACAGCAATTTAAAAGTGTGTCCATCTTTTTGAATCAACCTGTATTCGATTATTTTCCACCTAAAGAGTATTTTGGGATGGAGAGATTGGTTGAGTATTTCGTGTTGCATCTTCCGATATTTGACCCACTTCTAATGCTTGATTTTTGCTTCCCATAGAAGCATGGACGGATGGACACCCGTCAGTTGCCGAATTTAAAGTCACTTCCTTCATTGATTTTTGATGAAACAGTGTCGTTAATATTACACCTTTGCAATAAAATTTCTTGTTATATTTCAATTATCTACTACAATTGGTTTACAGGTGAAATCAATATGTCACTTATAAGGA
This sequence comes from Mantis religiosa, assembly GCA_030765055.1. Taxonomy (NCBI): domain Eukaryota; kingdom Metazoa; phylum Arthropoda; class Insecta; order Mantodea; family Mantidae; genus Mantis; species Mantis religiosa. The sequence continues at coordinate 21,159,512 of CM060954.1, forward strand.
CTATTTTTACATTGATGGCGTAGATTGAGTTGCGATTTTTGATAGTGAAAATACATCGGAAACAAAAATACCCATGTCTCACTTTTCTATTACCTGGAGTCCCTATGGGTAACAATGACTACCTAAGTCTGTCTTCCATAGAACCATCAGACACCTGGTATTATGGCAAATGCTGTAGTAAATGCAATCAGCATTGCCACAACGGAAATGAAGGTCATATATCTTAAGAAACATTAGGGGCATGAAATAAACATTTCATATTATGCATGTATAAATAATTTTACAGGAGAATGTAGGCACAGTTTTAAGAAACGTTACTAGAAATACTGTTCATTATGTGCCTAATTTCAGGTAACTATTTCAAATGTATTTTGTATAAAAAGCTTTCTTCCCTAACTAATATTTATGGGATATTAACTCATTACGCTGTATGGACACAGAAAATTCATCACAACAAGACTTTAATAATCATTTGCAGAGCTATCTGCGTAGAAATCTGAACAGAACATTGGGAGTAATGAGGAGAAATCGACGTAATTACATGTAAATTTATTGTCTATATAAGTCACTAAAAACAACTGAAAGGTTAAAAACTACACCGTTCTTCATTTGTTTTGTTTAGCATCCTTTAGCACAAATAAATGAAAGGAATTGCATTTCATTACTGAATTATGCTACTCTGTAAATAATATTTCTTGTCAAACTTGAGTCTATGGGTGAGAAAGTCGAAATGTCGTAGTGTTAGTTTAAATGTTTTGCTAAAAATAAATAAAACTTATCCACGTTTTACTTACATTTAATCAGTGCGACATTTACCGCTTATTAGTACATTTTCAGTCCAGGGCATTAACGCATAAGAAGTGGTATTACTTACTGTCAAATGTTATAGAATAAGAATAGAAAAGGCAATGTTTAATAGGAAATGTACGAAACTAGTGGATTCATAAGAAACACTAAAGCAGATGAGTGATGTACTTTATACGATTTTAAGTGTAGAAATGAAGAAAATTGGATATGAAATGAGCAGGTAAAAAGGGGGAGGATGGTCATGACGTGAATGAATGGAAACCGCCTTATATAAGTGAATGTTTGACCCTGATTGATTAAGACAAAAAGCATCACTATATAAAGTTTAAAGTATTCATCATTAGAACAATAAAATATGATTCAATTTTCATTTAGTGAAAATTCCTCTCATAAAAACTAGTTACATAAGTGAAAGGGACTTTATTTGCGTAATAATAATAGACTAATCAGTAAAGAAAAATAAATTTAATTGCTTGTATTGTTTTAGGACGTGCTTAAAAATACTAATTTGATGTGAGGATATTTCTAATCTCATAATAGCTATATCGATGTTGGTATAGGTTAGACAATTCTGAGAGACATCTTGCAATCATCATGCAACCTACATACATATACCGTGGCCAATCCCTCCCAGGAGGAAGGATGAACTGAAAGAACCGTAGAAGTCTACAGACGGATAGACCATAGACACGTCGAAGTACCTAATAGTTCACGTCCCGCTGCTGGAGTTGCCTCGAAGGGACGATGAAATCCCGATAATCAAATGGCTTCTCATCTCCTGCTGGAGTACGCTTTATCTTGAGCGAGCATCCGCGCTATTTACCCTGCACCCTCATACGCTACCAAAGCTAGAGGGACGCCTGAAAGTTAAGAACTAACCGGAATTAAAGCGAAATGGTGGGAAGAACACCAAGGTAAATAAGAAATACACAGCATTCGGTTACTGACTAGGGAAACGCACCGAAAATCCAAGATCACATTCGCCGGTCGAAGGCAATGGACTTCCGAAGCTTATAAAATTTGAGTCAAAATGGAGCTATCAGTTTTTGTAAATTGCATGTATATTTTTCTGCTTTACTAGTACGAACATCAACGTTGTCGCAATGATTCCACAAGGAGTACACCTTCAAATAAACATGCAGATGATGCTGATGGTATAATGACAACAATTGGAGTACCTTACATCAGATAAATGACAAAGAAGGTCACAAAATTTACATCTATGTTTGTATCTGTTAATGTTAAGTACTTATAGCCAAAAAAGTTTTAGTCAATTTCCTAAATCTTACATATCAGGAAGTAAATAGTGTTATGGCATAACACTTAACACTGTAAATATAGATATACATTGACAACTAAATAGTGTTAACGTACAAGAGTTAACTTTTGAAATGTGAACTATATTTACCTCAGAAGCAGGGGCGGTTCCTCCATAAGGTTGCAGGTTTGCGCTACGCCCACTGATTCTGAATATACAACAGGTGCATTTTGCACATTAAAGCTGTACTTGTTTGCATTGTTTTATATACAAACATGTTTCAATTACGCTTATCGTCTGTAGCTGCCCATGACCGCAGAAGTCGAAATAAACAGTGATTAGCTGTAGGAGCCGCAGGTTTACAGCGAAGAGTTAACCTAAGATTTCGCCCAAATGTAGGCTCTCTGAGGGGTTTGCGGGAAGATGAAGAGATGGGAGTGGCTTCTTATACATTGCTTAAATGGAGGTTTATAAACCTAGCTCCTCCTATTCTTAGCAACGGCTATAGCGTGACCTTCAGGCTTAGCTTCTGTGTGCTCTGCTTTTCGAACACAGGGAGAATTTAATTAAATGCATGGAGGTTTTTCAGAAGAGAGCTCTGTTAAACAACAACGGCACACTTGTTCAGGCTTCTGGGTTTATGGCCACTTTGAAAGCTTATAATTTTGTATTCTGGCTGTCTTTCTTCTACAAGATCATGCCACATGTGAACATTTTGTACAATCAGCTGCAGAAACGAGACTGCAATGCAACATTTGCCATCGCCCAGCTAAACGCATTTGAAAGGGAAGTGCAAAAGGTAAGAAATACCGTGGATATCGAGGAACACGAAGAAACTGCAATTAAGAGGAGAAGAATAGAAGATCGTGATGTGAAAAGAAGAGAAGCTCTTGAAGTATGTGACATTCTTAGAGAAGCAAAGGACAGATTTAGCTTCACGGGGCATCTGGTAGCCTCAACTTTGTTTCATCAACAAAATTTCTAAGACATTTCCAGAGGATTCCCTTAGAGAAACAATAATGTTTATCCTTTTATCATTGGAACAAAAATTCGTAGAGAACTGACTGTAATTTACAGTCGAGAGGAATTTCGTGGAATGTCCGGCGCTTTGTGCTCGATGGACTTCATTAAGGAAAACAGTTTATGTGCTACATTCAGCGAATATGTCAAACTCCTCAGAGTACTGTTAACTATGCCAATGTCTACCGCTGAAGCAGAATGCTGTTTCTCAACTTTAAAAAGAATAAAAACTTTCCTTAGGAACACAATGTCACAGGACCGATTGTCAGCATTAGCAATGCTTTCAATTGAGGGGAGTTTGTTATGAACATCAGCGACTTCAACGCAAAAGTTATCGATAGATTCGCCAGATCTAAGGAGAGTACAGCAGAGAATCTGTATAAATAGGTGAGTCATTACTACTCTGTATTTTATTTTTTATTTGTGCACCACCAATAATTTAACCCACCAGCCGCCACTGCTCAGAACCGATATTTAGGGTGAATAGAGCAGCTCATTTTGATCTGACACAAATTCGGATCTTTCACAGAGTCATTTGTACTAAAATCTTTCACAAAATCTACTGAATAACTTATTAATTTCTATAGTTTCTCAGAATCAAGACACAAAGCTTTATTACTGTCAGTCATTTTGTAGTCCCTTAACGCTGTTTTCTTTCCAGAAACAAGAGAAAACGAGCATTGCATGCTGCTGCCACCTCTTGGCAAACCACCAAACTGTTTACTTATAAATGAAATACAAACACCTGACTTGCATTAACTCAGTTTTATTGAAAATGTCCGTTACCATTATTTACCCCCGAAACTTTCAATTATTTGTAATAATAAATACAGAAGATTTTACCTTGAAGTAAAATTTATTATTATTCGTTTAAGGTATACTTAAGTGTGTAACTCTTGTGATGCAATAAATTTGGCCGTGACTGTAAGACAAGAGACAGACAGACAGACATTTAGTTGAGTTAAGCGCTTCAGTCTCTATTCTCTACTCCCACTCACGGTTTGCCACTGCATTTCCTAAATCCTGTGAAGTAGCCATGTTTTCTTTAACGATAGTAGGGAGTTGGAGGCGGTGGGTAGGAAACTTTTCCATTAGCAGTGGAAGTTGGAGACATTCAGGGATCATAAGTTGCGGGTGCACCCATCCCTCTTTAGGGATTCCTAATCCATGACCGTTCCTCGCATTCTCACCACTGCTGCCAACTGCGTATTTATAAATACCTTTATAACGTTGTACGTATGATATGCTGGACTCTCCAACTATAACTATAGAACCGTATTATTCTATTTCTTTTTACCCCCAGATCAACTTTTATTGACCACTTCGGACACAGTTACATTGTTTCAATGGATGAGTTGCAGGAAAGTAGATGTATAGGGTGCAGAAACGGACAATGCAAAGTGTAGAGACGTGCAGAGCTGCAGAACCTACCATCCGACTGGGAGGTGTTCGCAGTGATCCGTACAAGCCACCGGAGGACGGTGTAGAGGCTCCCCTCCAGCGTAAAATAGGTAAATCTCGATTCGTTGCAGGCTCGACGGCCACTCTCTGACAGAGCAGAGAACTTCCAAATCGCAAAGCCCCTCGGAGTGTTAGTCTAACATAAAACAGGAAAGTGAAATAAGAGGAAATTGGAGAACGAGAGTCTTGGTAAGAGACACCACTCCAGCACTCCCTTGTCGACCAGCCACCTTGTGGCTGCCAGGAATACAAATCCAGGACCTTCTAAATGTAATGTCACACCTTATCACAGAGTATCTCGCTCAGTTTCTTGCAGCAGTCTCTACTCTGGTTCACTGGCAATAATTAACCGCGAAGTTTTTGTACAGCATATGTTGCATATTTCAACCTGTTTCTTTACTTTCCAGAGGAAGATTACAGAGGAAGACGTTATTGAATCACACAGTGTTACTGAAAATGAAAGTGAAGAGTATTCAGATTCAGATAGTGTTATGATTCACGCACAGGCAGTAGCAAACATAGAGAAATTGAGAGTTTATTTCGAAAGTCAAATGAACTTCTAATGTTAAAGCGGATGTAAGATCGCGCTGCTCGTGATACACTAAACTGAGGCAACAGAAGCTCACTGCCTTTTCTACTGCCGACTAGTTTGTAATTACATTGTTTAATGTGCAAATACATGGGATGTTACAGTACATATAGTGTATGTATTTACAGATGATATTGCTTCGAGGCGCGGCACCTCGGAAGACTGTCGGCACTTCAGACGCGCTTGATTATTGCAAGGCTATGCTGGAGAAAATAGTAGGCTACATTAACGACACACGCCTCTTCACGCCAGCTAAGCTCGAGGAAGTTCTCCGAATTCATCAAAACTCCGTCACTGACATCAGAGACCTCGCAAGAGCACTGGCACTCAAGCAAGGGGCTCCTCCGCCCCGGAGAGAAACCCGCACCTGAGGGACGCCACCACCTGATCTGCCACGGCGGTACCCTCCGTTAGATACAAGTCTCATGAGACCTACCTCGATCACCACGGAGCATTATAGGAGCAATAGCACCTTTTGAAAGGAACGGTGGGCGTCAGGGCCTTCTGGTCATGGCGTCTATCCTCGCCAACACACCATGCGGTTCGCCGCAGTGAACAACACCACACTTGAATCTGGGTGTCACGAGTGGAACCAGCTAACTTCACCAGGGCTACTGCCCTAGACAGTGGAAGGTTTTCTTAGTAGGTATTCCGCACCTGTAACTCTCACCGGAGTGGCGACTCCTATGTCACCAAGCCAATGGGTTGGTGTGGGTAAATCCATTCTTTCCTTGCACGTTAAAAAAGAATAACCATTTCTAAACTCAATTCAAAGTATTATACGTTGTAAGACGTTTTTATCTTTTTTCAGTCATTCTTGGATTAACCGGATTGTACTTAAATCTTATCGGCCCTAGTCCCAGTTAATTGGCACAAAGGAGGTTCTACTGTATATGGTAGTTAGTACTAGGGACACTATATTTCGAGCCTGGGCAAGCCTGAATGCGGTAAGTGACATCTGGCGTTTCCAGTGGGAAGTTTGACATTGTTGACCATAATCTACTTCAGATAGTTTGTCAATAGAGCATCATTTGTTTTGTTTACATTAACTTGAATATTGTGTTTCAACAAAAACATGCAATTAACTCGTGAAAACGTTCCTGCAATGATGTATTACGACTTTGTACGTGGATTATGAAGACAAGAGTGTATGGATCAACAAACTTCCGCATTTGGCGACGAAGATCAATCAATTTAATCGTGGTCACCGTTTGCTCGATGATGAAGTTCGTGAATGTCGTCCAAAATGAGTTCTTGTACCAGGCTACTTGGCTTACCAAGATCAGCACCTTGGAAAGTAGCTTTAGTAGATTTAGAAAAGACAAGAAAAAATGGAATAATAATGGAAAGAATAATACAATTTTAGTACAGGTGTTTGGCCAAAGAAGAAGGGGAAATTATGAAATTATGCATGAGACAGCAAAAAAGATTAGTGAACTCAAGTGGTTGGTGGGCAGAGATAGGAGGAATTATGTAAAATATAGGAATGGGAGATATAAGGAGATTAGAGGAAAGGAATACATGCGATGTGAGTAAATTAGTAAAATGCGGAATAGAAGATACAGAAAGACAGGAAACATGGGGAAGAATAGAAAATATGAAATCATTACAATTTTAGAAGCAACTAAAAAGAAATTGGGGACGAGAAGCATACGTAGATTACTGCATTAGGCAAGAGAGAGAAAGTTTAGCTTGGATGAGAACAGAAACAATATTTCTAAGAGGGATAAGAGGTAGGAAAAAGGGAATTTGTGAATTGTGTCGGGTAAAAGAAAGAATAGAACACTATGTAACAAATGCGAAGAGGTTGCAATGTGGAGAAGAAAGATTTGGGAGGAGAAATGAGAGAAATTAGAGAAGAGGATAGTAGCTATAAAATGTTAACGTGCAGGGAGGAAAAGAAGGTAAGAAGTATTGCTGAGTTCTTCCAGAAAAATGTTGGGCCAAAAATGTAAAGAATATAAGAAAGGAAGATAAGGGTGAAGAATGGGACCAATTAAGTATCAAGGAGGCATGGAGGTTAAGAGCTACCTGACAGAGCAGAAGACCAGGGTGTCATGTAAGCCAAGGTAAGTAACAAGATAAAGACAAATAAATGTAAAGAATATAAGAAAGGAAGATGCCGGGGAAGAATGGGACTAATTAAGTAACAAGGGGGCATGGAGGTTAAGAGCTACCTGACTGTGCAGAAGACCAGGGTGTCATGTAAGTCAAGGTAGCAACAAGGTAAACACAAATAAATATAAAGAATATATGAAAGGAAGATGAGGGGAAGGATGGTACTAATTTGCGATGTCAAAAGGTGTTGTGTTTCTTCACGACAAGGCACGACCACACACTGCAAGTGCGACGAAAACTATGCTACAGGGATTTGGCTGGGACGTGTTTGACCACTGATCTCGCTCCTAGCGACTTTCATCTGTTTTTACATCGCAAATCTTTTCTTGGCGGCCAATACTTCAACAATGATGAAGAGCTGAAAGTAAATGTTTCTAACTGGTTGAAGACACAGGTGGCAAACTTCTATGATTAACATATACAGAAACTTGTGCCTCGCTATGACAAATGCCTGAAAAATTTAGGAAGTTATGTGGAAAAGTAGTTTAAGGGTTTTAGAATGCTGTGCAATAATTATTTTTTTTTCAGTATCTGTACACAATTTAATTATATTACAAAACAGAACTTACTTTCTGGACGTAGCTTATACATATGTTTCAGACTAGAAATTGATTAATTTACTATAAAGAAATGCACTTGTACCATATAGATAAAACCAGTTACTCTATTTTGTTCCAAACGCACGAGGAGTGAATGGTGTTTCTGCTTCTTATATTTACACACTTTTATATTAACAAGAGAAGCATGCAGTGCTGAAAAAATGAAAGGAAAATGTTAAACGCTCCTGTTAATGTGAATGACAAAAATAAACGAGGAGGGGGAAAGATTGATTGAATTCTGTTTGGAAAAGAGAGTGATGCACTGATGTTTAATTTCCTGTGAGGGATGATTTTCAGTGCTGTAGAGACATTTTAAAAATAAAAGGAGCGTAACGTGCAGGCAGCTCCTCTTGCCCAGAGATACCAACTGTGTATTCGGTTCACTATTTTAATGTAGGACAACTTATTTAAGCCTGGAATGGTGTGGTATCTGACGAGCGGAGTAAGAAAAAGAATCATAATTTGTGGAAACACACGGAACTGAGATGAACGGCAGGGTAGATTCGAATAGGTGCTCACATCTACTATTGTTGGTTCTCGTGAAATGAGAATTGAAAATTAGGCTAAACCGAGCAGAAGTACACTTGACTTGGGTTTGACGTGCAAGCATCCGCTGTCCGTTTTATGCACTGACAGCCCTAAAAGCTGTCGTTGACTACATATGTGAAATGGCTTACACACATTACAAAATGTGGTTGAAATATTCAGTTTTATCTCAGAAAAGTCTCTCATTTTCTGTTCCACAGGAAACAGGTTGACTCATACGTAATACAGGTTATTTGATTTTCGTGTTTTGGAAAATTAATTGGGTTTCTTTGGTTTGACAGTTCTATTTACAGGTTGCCATAGCTACTGCAGTGTACATCGCGAGGACATATCAGTCTTCAGTTGTTAATAAACAATCACAAAATGCAGATAACAAAGTTTGAACTTAGATTCCTTCTAAAACACAACTGGCAACAAGATTATAAAGTCGCTGTCGCAGCTCGAAGAATATGTGAAGTGGAAGTAGAAGGTGTCGTTAATGAACATGTAGCAGAACGATGGTTCCAACATTTCAACAATGGATACTAAAACACTGAGAGGTTTACCACGTTCTGGAAGACTTCAACTATGGATTACTGAAGATACACGCCAAGTTTTTCGGGAAAATCCGTAAGAAAGGACACATAGGCTTTCAAAAGAAGTTGGTGCATCAAAGGCCACATTAAGACACCTGAAAAATCATACAGAAGCTGTAGATGTGTACCTCATAAACTGACATCTCATGTGCAAAGATTGCACGATTGTTTATTGAAATTGTGAGCCGATTTATCTTAAAACATTTTCCTATATGCTAAGGCAGCTACAGGTAGTGAATCAAATTTCAGTTGATTTAACAAAGCAGTCAATATCTGAAAAGTATATATAAGGAATTAAAGAAAACCTAGTATGGAAGCTCTATTACTCGTTTTAAATGCTGGAAGCTTTTTACAAGGACATCTACTAATTTGACAGATTTGAATAAAGTTAAGCAGTGCAATTCTTTTGGGGATAGGGGCTTCTGTTAAGTAGAATTTCAATAAATAATCAGGTACATTACACATAGTAATTGAATGTCATAAACGCTTTAGAACTCGAGAAAGTTTAGAAATACTGTTAGGTATATATTACAAGTATGAATGGAAATCCATGTTAGCATATCCATGTTAGGTTCGATACCCTCGGTCTCCACATCTTAATTAAATTACGCAAGTGCTAAACACCAATAATTATTAAACACTAATAAATTTATACAACTACACTAAGTAAAACACTATGTAACTTCTATAAATATAAGCTTAATTTACACACATAGGAAGCACGTTTGAACAGTCTAAGCTAGTAGAAGATACCGCAATTCTGAGGGCACAAGAAAAATATTGCAACAGTGCTTTAACTTGGTGAACGTGTTGAGAAAGACCACCCCATATCTTTGTAGGTGGAAGATCCTTATAATTGGTCACATGTGAGGATCTGTGGTCAGAAGTGAAAGCTTTGATTTCGAATAGGATGGAATGAACGCGGCTGCTATACAGGAATTGAATGTACATGATTTGCATGTAGAGAACATGGGGAGAACCTGGTGGACCATCTCCACGACATGCATGAGATGACTCGTCAGAACATCCAGAAGGCAAGGGAGTGCATGAAGACCCGATACCGCCCCCCCCAGGGACCTACTTCGGTAGGTACGGGTTTGGCGCACCCGGGGTCCGGAGCCAACAGTCTCCCTCGTGTGGGCTCCTCTTCGTGGTTGAGGGAGACGGTCAACAGGCCCACCCACGTGTAGGCCGTGCGTGGAGACCCGTGGAGAAGGTATTTAGATTCTTGTCTAGTTTAGAGTTTAGGATTTAGTGAACGAAATTTTTAGTAGGTTTTGATTGATTTTTTTATGTACGTGTATTTTTAATAGCTTTTCTTACACTTGCAAAGTTTTTAGAAAGTTTTATATCTGGCTTTTGCCATGACAAGTATTTTAAAGGGCGCTGATGACCGCCGTAGTTGAGCGCCCTTATATATCATCATCATCAAGACCCGACACGACAGGCAAGCCAACGGCAAGCTGACCTAGTCTGGTTGTACCGCCTTACCCGAACCAAGGGACGATGCCCGAAGCTCCAGCAACAATGGCAAGGACAGTACCGGGTGGTGAAGAGGATAAACGATGTGGTCTACCTCATCCAGAAGGTGCCCCGAGGAAAGATGTTGATGGTACACCTTGATCGTCTGGCCAGCTGCGATGGTGCTGTTTGGGACGTCCAGCCTTGAGGAGGGAGCAGTTTCGCGGCAACAGGCAATAAAGTTTCGGCACAAATAGAAAACAAACAGCGGATAATGTTTCACGATCGTGCGGCTAGTGTAAACAAAAGAACTGATAGGCGACTAGCGTTTACAAGGCGCCAACAATTAACGTTAGCGCCGAAAAACAAGAGACGGCTAGTTTATCACAGAGGTGAAAGACTTGCCGGCCCAGAGAGGGTTTCTCGTTTCTCGAAGATGATAGAATATTCGGATTACGCCATTAGATGCCTTGTGTAGTCCAGAAACATCTAGTGATTGACAGAACAGTCTGGAATTCATGAATGGGTGTATAAAAAGAAGCCTTGCTAGTGATGAGTCAGTTGTGTGTAAAACAAGAGTCAGCTGTGAAGTGTTGTAACGAAAGCTAATGTTGGTTATTGTCAACGACCTTGGTGCTGTAGACTGTCATATATGATGCAATGTTGATACGTGAGAGTTTAACAGTGTATTCCTACGGAAATAGACTTTGGACTGTTAATTCTACGAACCCACAAAGTCACAACTGTTCTCCACATGTTCTTCTTCTTCTTCTACCTCACGGCTTTGGATTGTTTAACCCGTTCCGTCTCCACATTGATCTGCCCATCTTTTCTTCGGTCTTCCCTGGTTTCTTGTTCCTATAGGTTTATAGTTTAAGGCTATTTTTGGTATTCTGTTATTATTCATCCTCTGAACATGTTCTTTCCATTGATTTCTATTTCTTTCAATAGTATGGTTTATTTCTTCTACTTTTAATTCTGTTCTAATATCCTGACTACGTTTCTTATCAATTTTGTATATCCAGTTATTGCTCTTATGAATTTCATTTCTGATGACTGTATTCTCGTACTATTTCTTTTTGTTAGTGTCCATTTTTCTGATACATAGATCAGAGTTGGTATTGCCATTCTTTTGTATAGTTTTATTATAGAGTTCTTTCTTGCTTTATTTTTTAATGTTCTTTTTATTGTGCCTGTTATATAGTTAAATTTATTTATTTTCTCTATTATATCAGCTTCCTCTTGGTACGAGACATTACATCCCAAATACTTAAAGTGTGATTTCTGCTCAATTATTATGTTCTAAATCCAGACTTCCGTTTTGTTTCTTTTTTGTTTCTGCTATGTCGATGTTTGCTTTTCTCAATTCTTCTCCTAGTTCATCTTCCTTGTGATGTATGCCTCGTACATTCCAGGCTGCTACTTTGATTTTCTTAGATGTTCCAAATCCTTTAAGCTTAACCTTTGTCTTTGGTTGTTCGGCTTTTTCTTTGGAGCTTATGAGTAATATTATGTCCCTTGGACACGCTACCAACGTACCGCAAGGTAAGTTGAGAGAGGGCCTGCCTGTTTGAGCGTCTCAACAAAACCCCTGCCTGTATTAACCCAGGGCAGAGGGTTGCCTCTTCCGCCCTCTTTGGCCGTTGAGGACTTTCTCCTTGTTACCCCGGAGATGGGTCTTCACTTATTGCCTGAAGATTGGGTGCCTCTTCCGTCAGTCTAACCGTTTGAAGAAAGTTCGTCTTCATCGCTTATTCCGAAGTGGAGGTTTTCGCCCGTATCCCTGGGCAAGGGCTCCTTTCCAGGTACTAACCCCTCGGGGCAGGTGAACCTGGTGCATCGCGTGGGCAGGGTCGCAACTCCCTGAAGTACGGCTATCTACAAGAGAACCTACCCGATACCCGCATGTGGTCACATTATATTGTCGCCAGGTCATTGTTGATTGGAGGCAGCGCGGGTAACAAGATCGAAGAGACGGCACTGCAGACGGCAGTGTGGAGATGGAGGCTCGCCAAGATGGTGGGCGGGAAAAGACGGATATGGCAAGAGTTCGCCTTTGTTCTAGCCGATCTCGATTGTTCTGGAAATTTCTGGTGTGTTAGAAATCGATAAAAAGGCAGCCTTCAAGAAATAGTCGTCCTGGGCACTCGACAATCCAACAGCTGCTGCGTGTGGTGGGGACCGTTGCCCTGGGTTTCCAGGAAGGCGCCTTCACTGCTGCGGTTCCTTTGGATGTCGAGAAGGCCTTCTCTACGACATGGCACGCCGGGCTCCTGTACAAACTGATCCACCTGGGGCTCCCAACACAAATAGTCAACATAATACACAGCTTCTTGCGACACCGCACATTCCAAGTCACAGTCGCGGGGGAAACATCTACACTCAGACCAGTGAGAGGCGGAGTCCCCGAAGGCTCTGTACTATCCCCCACCCTATTCAACGTCTTTATGGCAGATTTCCCAACAGAGCCACGAGTCGAAATGGCACAATATGCTGACGGCGTGCTTCTGTTCTGCAAGTACAAACACATCCTCAGAGCCTTCAACCCCATTCAAAGACATCTCAGCCTAACACAGCAGTAGTGTAGGCGTTGGCGGATGTCCGTTAATCCAGAAAAAAGTCACGCCATACTTTTTACAAAGCGCCAACCCCCGCAGACTGCCCCAACTTCAGCTACCGAGATCGAAGGATAGAGCGGACTAACTCTATCCAGTACCTAGGTGTTAACTTAGACAGGGTCTAACTTTTCGCCAACACATCAGGGACCAAGCGGCGGAGGTACAAGGAGCAATCGCTTCCCTGTACCCAATGCTGGGGTCGACCTCGATGCCAGTCTGCATGAAGTTATATCTCTTCCGAGCGCTGGTAATTCCGGTGAGATCTGGGGCATGGCAGAAGACAGCTGGATAGCAAGGCTTCAACGTGCACAGAATAGAGGACTACGGTCTATCTATTCTGTGGGATGTTATTTCCCTACCAGGTTGCTCCACGAAGCATCGGGTCTTCCATACGTGGAGGATGAAATTAGGCGCCGGGCTTCAAAATTATACGCAAGTTTACCATCACACAGAAGCGCCCTTGTCAGATCATTGGGAAATTATGACCCAACTAGACGCCGATCTAGACTGCATCGGCCCCCCGTATGGCATGCGGGCACCCCAGATAACACAGGAGCTAATCCTATCAGCAGCTAAAGCTGAGCTCCTCATAATTCTTCCAAGCTGTTTGGCATCTAAATATCTCCCCAACTGAAAAAAAAAAAAAAGAATTGGGAGCTAAGTACTGCATCGTCCCCTTCAACCCAAAGGTACTTCGGTAACCTCTAAATTAACTCCCAATCAAATACCTACACCACCTTCATTCTACAAAATTCAATTCAAATCCTACCTGCGGTAAAACCCTTAACGGGTGGGCACGCAGCAAAAACCTTCTGGCTGTGTACAGCCAGCCAGCACGAGCGAGCGAGCGAGCGAAGAGACAGTCAGTCGGTAATTGAACGCGTGCGAGTAAGCAGCTGTGTTGGTTGACCTGTATGTTACATTGTGTATGTGAACAGTGTATTGCTACGGAAATAAAGTGCAATTTGTATAGAAAATGAGTAGTTGTCAAACAGTTTTTGAGATTACTCACTCAGATAAGATGTTATTCATATCTCCATAAGCGCTTTTCGGTCAGTTTTCATCTTTAAAAAAATTTGAAAGTAGAAGCATTAAGAATTCTCTTGAACTTATTGAATATATTAAAAATATTACAATCAGTGATAGTGACATTTTAGTATCTTTTGATGTCACTTCTTTGTTCACAAACGTCCCAACTGGGAAGATTTCTTCACTACTCCAAGAGTGGCTTACTTCAATCAATATTAATGAAGCTGAGATTCATGATCTACTAACTTGTACTACCAGTTGTATTGACCAGAATACCTTCACATTTAATCGAAGGTTATACACTCAAACACATGGTTTAGCTATGGGTAACCCATTATCTCCATTCTTAGCTGACTTATATATGAGCAACTTAGAAATTCAAGTAACATCTACTCACTCAGATATATTTAATGTATGGTACAGATATGTTGATGATATTTTCTCCATCATACCCAAAGATAAAATTAATGAAGCCTTAGAAGTTCTCAACAATCAAGATGAATCTATCAAATTTACTATGGAAATAGAAGATCAAGGACCTTTACCTTTTTTGGATTTAAAAATTTCCAAGTACCATAATAAATTGAATTTTGGTATTCATAGGAAAAATACACATGTGGATAATTATATCAAAGCTAATAACTATAATCCAACATCACATCAACTTGCAGTATTCCATTGTTTAATCCACAGACTTATAAATGTACATATGCTTGAACATGAATATCAACTAGAATACCAACACATCTTACATGTTGCAAAGATTAATGGCTTTAAAGAATCAACTATATTTAAAATAATTAATGAACATATATACAAAAACCACATAAGTTCAATTACTACTTTAAAGAAACCAGAAACTACTGTCATCTACAAGAAGTTCACCTATCATCCTTGGGCATTCAACAAATTTAAAAGAATTTTTCATAATTATAATATAAAATTAGCCCCAAAGAATAATTTCAGCCTTAAGAATCTGCTCAAAAAACCTTTAAGCAACACTATTGATAAATTAAAATTATCTGGAATATATAAAATACCATGTAACAATTGTGAAGCATATTATATTGGAAGAACTAAGAGAAATTTAAAAACCCGTCAAACGGAACACTTGAGAAATATAAAACTTAAACAAATAGAAAAGTCTGCAGTTGCCAACCATTTCTGGAAACAAAACCATGAAATTGGCCAAAGTATACAACTATTGAAACATGTACAAACAGTTAATGAACTAGATATTTGGGAAAAAATTTATATCCTAAATAGTGAAACAAACAAACCTTTTGAATTTTGAGATACCACCATTAAACACTGTTTTACAACTTATTAAAAAAGTTAAAAAATCCAACATTGATGTCGTTGAAACAAACTTAAAGAACATAGACCCAGTTGAAATTAACTCATATGTCAACCAATCTAGTTTACTCCAGGAACATATGAGTGAGGAAGCACATCTCCCACAGACAACCAGTAACTTAAATATTGGTCCAGAGAACGAGGGGGAAGAAAAAATGGAATTTCATCCGCCACCACAGGTCTACAGTTCAATTGATCCACATACAGAGGAAAAACAGTTACAACCAGTCAACACCACAGATGACCATCAGCCACCTGTGTCCAGCCACAGTGTTCCAGTCCCAGAAGTTGGCATTACAAATCAGGCGATAGCCAAATGACAATCACAGCAGCAGAAGTTTCTTGGAAGGTTCGGCTCTTCTCTACCTTAGTAGCTGGTCAACACCCACTGAAGATGGTCAAAACCTGACCGAAAAGCGCTTATGGAGATATGAAGAACATCTTATCTGAGTGAGTAATCTCAAAAACTGTTTGACAACTACTCATTTTCTATACAAAAGATATCTCACTTTTAATAACTTGACAATGTCTTCTTTAAAGTGCAATTGTTTGTGTTTGTAACCTGGACTTTTTATTTCACGAATCCACAAAGTCACAATATATACATTCATTTTTTTTTTCCAACTGAGCCAAAAGAAGTGGTGAATCGCTTAGAATTGAGTAAAGAAACACTAAAAGCATTCACTTGACGTTGAGATCGATACAAGTAGACACCTCTGTAAATTGATTTACATTCCTACAGAGTGTAGCTATGATATAAAGCTCGTTTCTCACCACATTCTCTTTTAGAAATCTGCTCAACTACATCGATTTCCAATTGGCAGCTTTGTTCAATAAGATGATAGGCTTACCATGTGCACAGTTACAGGAATGTATTCTCCGGGCGAAATTTGAAATGCGATCCAAGATAATCCAGCCCAACATGGAGAGATGAACGAGATTATTATTTCCTTTTAGTACTGCTTCAACGGGCTTTTAATCTTCTCAGAATAGAAAGGCGGGTGAGAGCTGGAAATAAAATGAAGAAAACCCTAAAAGCAGAAGTAGGAGGATTAAGAAGCTAGGACACAAGGAAGAGAAAGTGGAGGATTAGAAGACCGGCAGAGCAGTACAAGAATAAGAAATGTAAAACTACTAAAAGTGCAATGGAAAAAGAACAGGAAAGAGGGATTGGAATTGGTATAAGAAGAGAGAGAGATGGCAAGAATTAAGGTTCAAAAAACGGAAAGCAATGAGAGGGAAAAATACACAAGTCGTTTTGTTTGAGGATAACGACGATGTTGGCACTCGCAGTGTTAATGAGAAGGCGGCTGGCTGCAGCTTCAAGGTTTCCGTGGGTGCTTCGGGGCTTTTTTCTCAATGTGATATTGTTTTCATACGGGAAATGGAGCCAGACTCCGGCATAGTCATCATTTACTTTCTCACAATGTAGTCACCAACCCTCCGCTTTCTTCATAACTCCGTCATCAACCCAAAAAATACCGCGCTTTATTTATATTGCAAATATGTACACTGCTAAATGAGATTAATGTTACAGAACCGTTCTCAGATGTATACTTTTATTTCTTGCGAAAATTAAATTATTTAGCTTAATTTCTTCCATTTATCTGTATTAACTAAAGATTCCCCAAAATCACTGTTGCATTGAAAAGAAATACTTTGACCTACACCGCGATACTAAATAAAGTATTAGGCAAAACATTCCTTAGAGTGCAATTTGTTAAAAGAAGATACATGACCTTCATATTGCTAGCTTTACAATTATTCACATTACAGTTATGATATACAGGATGTTACAAAAAGGTACGGCCAAACTTTCAGGAAACATTCCTCACACACAAAGAAAGAAAATATGTTATGCGGACATGTGTCCGGCAACGCTCAATTTCCATGTTAGAGCTCATTTTATTACTTCTCTTCAAATCACATTAATAATGGAATGGAAACACACGACAACAGAACGTACCAGCGTGACTTCAAACACTTTATTACAGGAAATGTTCAAAATGTCCTCCGTTAGCGAGGATACATGCATCCATCCTCCGTCGCATGGAATCCCTGATGCGCTGATGCAGCCCTGGAGAACAGCCGTCCACAATACGAGCACGATGAGTCTCTACATTTGGTACCTGGGTTGTGTAGACAAGAGCTTTTAAATGCCCCCATAAATGAAAGTCAAGAGGGTTGAGGTCAGGAGAGCGTGGAGGCCATGGAATTGGTCCGCCTCTACCAATCTATTGGTCACCGAATCTGTTGTTGAGAAGCGTACGAACACTTCGACTGAAATGTGCAGGAGCTCCATCGTGCATGAACCACAATGGGGTATTTTGACAATTGTCTGCACGAATGATTTCAATTTACATTTTAAGAGAAATACTGAAATGAGCTCCAACATGGAAATTTAGCGTTTCCGGTCACATGTCCACATAACATATTTTCTTTCTTTGTGTGTGAGGAATGTTTCCTGAAAGTTTGGCCGTACCTTTTTGTAACAGCCTGTATATTTCTATTATTTAGTCTGAATTATGCTTTAGAATATTTATTTATTATCCAATATTTTGACTCCTATTTTACCCAAAGGTATATTAGGAATATAGTTTTACAAATTTATGAATATAATACAATTTACAAAAATATAACAAATTCAATATCAAGCTGACAAACAGTAAACATCAAGGTGAATCATTTAACTTAAGAAATATTTTGTTTAAGAAAGCCATGAAATATTGATAAGTTTTGTAATTCATCAGAATATGTGTAAGTGGTTTTGACAAAGTGTAACCTAAGGATTGAAGCAATAATTAAAGTTCGTGTCTTTAAAAATAGAAAAACGGGCAATCAAATAAAATGTGAGGGACATTTTGAAGATGATTTCTACAAATACAATCACCTGTGGATTTGAATTTGAATCGAAATAAGTAAGCTGAAAATTTGCCATGTCCAGTTAAGAATTGAGTGAGAACATAGTTAGGGTTAACGATTTACATTTATGTCTGTCAGAAACTGTTGGGAAATATAAATCCTTAGTCAAAACACCAAAATCACTTTTTAACCAGATTCATTCCAGTCGCTGATGATAATCTCCTTTAATTAAATTAATTGGGAGTCGATTAATGACACTAAACAACACTTACCTTTAAATTTTCCCGGAACTAGTTTCTGAGGCCTTCCCTCTATCTTGAAATAGCACAGAAAAATGACTTTCCCAAATCACTAGTAGACAAAAAAGTGAACTTAGCAAATAAGAAGAAACTACAAAAGGAAACCACAACCCTCTCAGCTACAGAAACTAAAATGATCTTCAAAAAATTCACTTACCATCCATGGGCCTTTGATAAATTCAAAAAAGCCTTCAAAAACAAAACATTCAACTAGCACCAGTCAACCATTTCTCCTTAAAAAACCTAATTTGCTCAAATATCAAAGATGCCATTCCATCTTACAAAAAATCTGGTATATATCAAATTGAATGCAGTGACTGTAGTCAAATTTATATTGGAAAAACCAAAAGAAATTTGGAAACAAGAGCAAACGAACACTTTAGGAACATAAAATAGAAACAATTAGAAAAATCAGCAGTTGCCACGCATTTTTGGAAAAAAACCACAACATAAATCCAGAACCAAAATTACTTAAACATACAACAGGAAAAGAAGAACTATCCACATGGAAACAAATCTTTATTTCAAAAAATAGGAACAAAGTATTCAATTTCGACATCCCCCAGAAAGATTTGTTCAGCAAGTTCCTCGAACCGCCACCAGAGGAGACCGATGACAAAATATTGCCAGCTACACCAAAGAGAACCAGTCGATGTCCGGCTGAGGATAGTGGGAAGGCCTCAGAAACTAGTTCCGGGAAAATTTAAAAGTAAGCGTTGTTTAGTGTCATTAATCGACTCCCAATTAATTTAATTTATACAACAACACTGTTTTCAACACTTCCATGAAAGGATCTCCTTTAATGTTTGCGTCACATAAGAAATGGGGCATAGAGTGTATGTCTCTGTAAGATCTGAAGTCGCAGCTCTCTTTGCAAGCTCATCTGTACGTTCATTTCCAACAATCCCTGCGTTTCCTCTGACCCATTTAATACACAGATGAGAACTACATAATAATTGACTTCTTATTTCAGCTGCAATAGGACTGCTGTTTTTGGTATATTTCAAAGCTGCAATTGCTGCTTGTGAGTCACTGTAAAGGCGAGCGGTACATTGTAAGTTGTTGCACCATTTCACTGCTTCACGGATTGCTAATAATTCAGCTTGAAAAACTGAACACTCCTTGGCAAGTCTGAACATGGAAGAATGACATTCTATGGAGCGAGAGAATACCACAAACGCACATCCTACTTTAGCATTTTTACTAAGCCCTGGAGCTATAAGAGAGCCATCTGTGTAAATGGAGTACTGGTGATATTCTGCTGCACAATCTTCAAGAAGACTAGACACACCCGTGGCTGGATGAGAAGCTTGTTTAACTGGTTGTTCAAGTTGCAGTTGTGAAATATGTTGTGGCAAGGCTCAGCCATTTCTAATGTTGTTGCTATTTGCCTTATATACACCAGTAAGAAAGATGGGTTCAATATTAGCAACAATGAGGGCTGCTGGAGTGGAGATGGTGCGGTATCCTCGGACGATTCCTAAGATGTATCCACGCTGTATCCGTAATAATTTAGTTTGTGCCCATCTCTTCTGAAAAATACTTTGCAATGCTCCTGCACAATAGAGAACCATAGGTTCAACCGCCCCTTTATAAATTAACTTCAATAAAGAAGAGTTTAGGCCCCATGTTGGTCTCGTTAAAGCAGTCAGTGCGGTAAGAAATTTACTAGCCTTCCTGGCTACATAATCAAGATGATTTCGGAACGTCAGACGTCTGTTTAAGATAACTCCTAGATACTTAAAATTATCCACTAATTTAATCTTCCTATTATTCATGTAAAGAGATAATTCTTCCAAATTTCTTTTCTTAGTGGCTAGCATAGCGAATATATAATAGGCAGGTATTTTATTGTTGCATAGATTTGCATAAAGCCTTTGATAATATACAGTTGGAACTAATTTTAGACATATTGGACAAACATAATATACCTAATGGAGGAAAGACGAGAAATAAATCTAGTTGTGTATGCCGATGGTGTTGTTTTAATACGTAACATAGATGACAATTTACAAAGGTTGCTAAATTATTTCTCTTTGAGTTGTAAAAAGTATGGAATGAGATTAATCCATTAAAGATAAAAGGTTTTCACAATAAGTAAATGGTTATTGAGGTGTAAAATGCAATTAAATTAACATATAATGCAACAGGTTATGGATTTTCACAACCTTGCTGTAGAAATAAGTAGTAATGGAGTTTTTAAAGAGGAAGTTAGCAAGTTAATAAGGCTGCTGTGGTCTCAGGATGTCTTAATAGGAGGTACGTCCAGAAAGTAAGTTCTGTTTGGTAATAAAATTAAATTGTGTACAGATACAGAAAAAATATTTATTGCACAAAATTCTACAACTCTTAAACTACTTTTCCACATAACTGCCAAAATTTTGCAGGCATTTTTCATAGGGAGGCACAACTTTTTGTATACCTTCTTCATAGAAGTTTGCCGCCTGTGTCTTCAACCAGTTGGAAACATTTTCTTTCAGCTCTTCGTCATTGTTGAAGTGTTGACCGCCAAGGAAAGATTTGAGATGCAAAAACAGATGAAAGTCGCTAGGTGCAAGGTCAGGGCTGTATGGGGGGTGGTCAAACACGTCCCAGCCAAATCCCTGTAGAATGTTTTTCGTAGCATTATCAGTGTGTGGTCGTGCGTCATCGTGAAGAAACACAACACCTTTTGACATCCCAAATTTGCTTATAAATTTCAATTGGCTTCACTTTGCTAGCATTCAGAAAACGATTCACAAATATTATTTCACAAGCGGCGGGATTTTCAATCAACACCGACATTGTAAACAAGCACAAAAAAGCGTACGTGGCTGACAGTGATCTCACAATGGCGCACGTTTCTTCTTCTTGATACAGAGCGACTACTGCGTATGTGCGGAACTTTGATGGCAGCGATGCAGCGGAGAAAAATTGAAACAGAAGCTACTTTCTGGACGCCCCTTGTGGTGACATTTGGAAGAATAAATATATGAGAAGAGAAATAAAAATCAGGATCTATAAAGACCAAATTATGATTTACGCTGAAGAAACCAAACATGAACCCACAAAATCAAAACAAATGCTCAATGTAACCGAAATGAATGTATTACGAAAAATGCAAGGAAAAACCAGATCGGATGGAGTACCTAATGTAGCAATAAGAAACGTCTGTAAATTACAACTTGTAACAGAGTGGGTAGACAGGAGAAGGAAAGAATGGAGTGAATATTTGGACCGAATGGGACCTGACAGATTAGTCAGACCAGAGATGGAATACGAGAATGAAGAAGTCCAGGAAGACCAAAATTAATATGGAAAAATTATTTTTCTGGTCAAACAAGAAATGGAAAGGAAGAAGAAGCTTAAACTCATTTTGAAGTTGAGATTTAAATTAAAAGAATCATGAAAATACAAGGGAGTAATGCTTATAACCTTCTGACAGACTTCTTTATAAAATTTTTGGATGCTTATTTACAGCAAATAAATAAAATTGTACCCATTGCTTAAACGGTTTCAATCCTAGCTTTTCATTATCTGGGTATAAGTTAAAGATGATTTGCTGGTGTTAGAATGACAAAGTAAAATATCCTTAAAGTCTCATATTAGTATTCATCTGACCTTCTCTACGCACTATTCTGAAAAACACTGTGTTTTCTATTTATTAAATATTTATTACATACCAGCTGGCCCTTTTCGTTGTTTCCAATGTTCGTTTCTCATATCATGGTGTACACTCACTAGTTTAGTCCTGGATAGTGCCTCTCATCGCTTCGCTTCGCTGAAAATCAAGAGCAGCAGAGGGAAGCTCGCTACACCATTGTCGTGCAGTTAGTGGAAGTTTCCCCGTGGCATTCTGCAACTGTTTTAATGCAAGAAGGATTATCTGCTTACGCCAAAGACGGAGCTGTTGGGCCACCAGGCATTTCCTTACAGTTACAATGTAGTAAGCTTTGTAGTCAAATATTTTACAGCCATTTGCTATTTGATGGGTTCGTTATTTCATTCTCTTTGAAAATTTGAGAGGTGTGTAAGCATTCGAAAATTTAAACCAGCAATAAAGAATATCTTGAAAGCAGTTAAAGGAAAACAGTTATTATATATACATACACACACTCCTGGAAATGGTTATAAGAACACATTGACGCCGGTTTGTCAGACCCACCATACTTGCTCCGGACACTGCGAGAGAGCTGTACAAGCAATGATCACACGCACGGCACAGCGGACACACCAGGAACCGTGGTGTTGGCCGTCGAATGGCGCTAGCTGCACAGCGTTTGGGCACCGCCGCCGACAGTGTCAGCCAGTTTGCCGTGGCATACGGAGCTCCATCGCAGTCTTTAACACTGGTAGCATGCCGCGACAGCGTGGACGTGAACCGCATGTGCAGTTGACGGACTTAGAGCGAGGGCGTATACTGGGCATGTGGGAGGCCGGGTGGACGTACCACCGAATTGCTGAACACGTGGGGCGTGAGGTCTCCACAGTACATCGATGTTGTCGCCAGTGGTCGGTGGAAGGTGCACATGCCCGTCGATCTGGGACCGGACAGCAGCGACGCACGGATGCACGCCAAGACCGTCGGATCCTACGCAGTGCCGTAGGGGACCGCACCGCCACTTCCTAGCAAATTAGGGACACTGTTGCTCCTGGGGTATCAGCGAGGACCATTCGCAACGGTCTCCATGAAGCTGGACTACGGTCCCGCGCACCGTTAGGCTGTCTTTCACTCACGCCCCAACATCGTGCAGCCCGCCTCCAGTGGTGTCGCGACAGGCGTGAATGGAGGGGCGAATGGAGACATGTCGTCTTCAGCGATGAGAGTCGCTTCTTCCTTGGTGCCAATGATGGTCGCATGCGTGTTTTGCGCCGTGCAGGTGAGCGCCACAATCAGGACTGCATACGACCGAGGCACACAGGGCCAACACCCGGCATCATGGTGTGGGGAGCGATCTCCTACACTGGCCGTACACCTCTGGTGATCGTCGAGGGGACACTGAATAGTGCACGATACATCCAAACCCTCATTGAAAACATCGTTCTACCATTCCTAGACCGGCAAGGGAACTTGCTGTTCCAATAGGACAATGCACGTCCGCATGTATCCCGTGCCACCCAACGTGCTCTAGAAGGCCAGCAAGATCTCCGGATCTGTCCCCTATTAAGCATGTTTTGAACTGGATGAAACGTCGTCTCACGCGGTCTGCACGTCCAGCACGAACGCTGGTCCAACTGAGGCGCCAGCTGGAAATGGCATGGCAAGCCGTTCCACAGGACGACATCCAGCATCTCTACGATCGTCTCCATGGGAGAATAGCAGCCTGCATTGCTGCGAAAGGTGGATATACACGGTACTAGTGCCGACATTGTGCATGCTCTGTTGCCTGTGTCTATGTGCCTATGGTTCTGTTAGTGTGATCATGTGATGTATCTGACCCCAGAAATGTGTCAATAAAGTTTCCCCTTCCTGGGACTATGAATTCACGGTGTTCTTATTTCAATTTCCAGGAGTGTATATATGTATAAATTGAGTCGTGGCGTGGTCGAGTAATTATACAGCTAGACTCTCACCAAGGAAGCCCGGGTTCGACCCGAGGCGACCGAAAGTGATATTTATGTTGGAGAACACCACGCTGGGGTGAGTTTACTCCAGCGTCTTCCGCTTCCCCGTCAGTATTCCAGCAATTGCTCCATCATCTGCGTTCCTATCATTCATCTCGCCCTATTATCATCCACTTCATCCACTTGGTCAATCACCCTCCAGACCCTCTAGCAAATCCAAAGTTTATGTTCTTTAAACTCCATCTTGAGGTCAGAATTCCGTAACACCACCGTATGTAGTGTACTAGAGATAAGGTAAAGAATATATAAATTGAGCAGTTTACCGAGGATGACGTCACTTACAGTTTAGCAATTGTATAGACTATCCCAAGGATACTCCTAGAAAATTCAAGGTTTGGATTTAATTTCTCATTAAAATAATTTAAATATATGGCACTTTATTCAATTTTTTTGGGGTTACCTTTTGGAAAATCTGTCCAAATAAAGAGTAATTTGATGTGGCGGATTTCTACGACGCATCTTTAGAAGTCGCTGAACTCATATAGGTTTACCAACTTAAAAAATGTAATTGGCTATCCATTTTTATATCCACTGTTCACAGGCATAAAAACAAAGACAAAAAGGAAACATTTTATAAAGCTTTTTTTTTCAGACTCAAAATGTCACAAAAATATATTTCCAGTGCTATCAAAATCTCAAATTTT
This sequence comes from Mantis religiosa, assembly GCA_030765055.1. NCBI lineage: Eukaryota > Metazoa > Arthropoda > Insecta > Mantodea > Mantidae > Mantis > Mantis religiosa. The sequence goes on from CM060954.1 coordinate 21,184,358, forward strand.
GTGGTGAAATGCCACGCTACTATTTTCAATACGTTGAAAGTCAAGTTAAAAGAGAAAAACATAAGCAATCCATACCGTACAGTATCGTAGAAGTCACAAGGCGTTGGGGTTAACATCAATAGCTCAAAAAGCCAAGTATTTGATGTTGAAGAAACTCAATGTAAGCAAAGGCGTTGTAATACGGAATTCTGTTGCTTCTTCAGTAAAGAGGATTTAGTGTGACATGTGTATAAAAGACGGGTTTCTCTCCCTCTAAAGATTGTGTAAAAGCAATGAAAGTCTCTGGTGGAAAATATTGAAATGAAAGCCAGACAGCAGCGGAATGCAGTAAAAGGAAAGTTGGGGATCTTTATGAACAGCAAAATGATCCCGCTGGGCTATGTTGCTGGAATATATTAGAAGGATAGTGAGGTATTATCTCTCTATTGTTCATTTGATGTGTGTTTTTTCTCGAAACCAGATTTTATTTGCAAATGTCTAATTTACTTGGAGAAAGAACAATGAAACCTCGAATACATTAACAAAACTTGCAGCTACAAGTACTATTTTCATAATTTGAAGAGATGTTCCAAATTAGTCTTAAAACTTAACAAAAATAAAAGATTTTGTGGAGCAACATCTCAGTATTATGTTTATACATCGGTAACATTGTTATTAATTCTACTTTATACTGTCTGTAAATTAACTCACGAACGCTTATTATAATACGTAATTCAAGTTAATGAAATTTACAGCAGTCATTTTTCTTCATATGGTTACAGTTTTTATTGACAAATAGCCATGGAACTTTACAGCATTCATCAACGCATAGAAATTGTGAAAATCTATTATAAAATGGATTAACTGTTCGCCAGACCTTCCGTGTACTGCGTGAAGTTTACGCTGTGCATAATCTCATAAAGGGCTCCTTTTTGCCTCAATTTGATGATATGGATTTCAGAAACATCTGGTTCCAGCAAGATGGTGCCACATGTCATACTCCTCCTGAAGTAATCGACCTTTTGAAGGAGAAGTTTCATCCATTGCCGTGGTAATGATGTTAACTGGCCCCCGAGATCATGTGATTTAACGCCGTTGGATTACTTATTGTGTGGTTGTTTTTTAAATCTCGAGTTCATACCCCAGGCCAGTAACAGTAAATGATCTTACGAATAACATCTCGCGTGTTATTTGTGAATTTCGACTTTATTTACGTTCTTCTATAATTTAAAAGTAGGTTAACCGTATACGCGGACCCCAACGAAGTCTCGTCGGTATTCTGAGCTATATGTAAATGTGTAGTGTTTAACGCCCGCTTTTACTACATACGGCACCGCAGGCGGTGACACTGATGATACATGAGATGAAGATGGAGCACCGGTGGAATGAGATGGCGGGGGAAACCGGAGATCCCGGAGAAAACCCGCCCCAGCGCCGTGTTGTCCATCACAAATCTCACTTTGAGGTCACCAGGGATTGAACCCGGGCCGCCTTGGTGAGAAATGAAATGTGTAGTGTTTAACGCCCGCTTTTACTACATACGGCACCGCAGGCGATGACACTGATGATACATGAGATGAAGATGGAGCATCGGTGGAATGAGATGGTGGGGGAAACCGGAGGTCCCGGAGAAAACCCGTCCCAGCGCCGTGTTGTCCATCACAAATCTCACTTTGCGGTTGCCTGGGATCGAACCCGGACCGCCTTGGGCCTTGGTGACGGCCAAGTGGTCTAACCACTGAGCCACGGCGCGCCTATTCTGAGCTAGTACAAGTTTCACATTATTTGTCAAAATTTACAACACACAAAATACCATTGAGTGGAAATGAATAAAATGTTCATTATATAATCACTATGAAAAGAAAAGTATTTTGGTTTATGTTTCAAGATTCTGACTGTTAAATTATATTTTTAAAAAATTCAGATATATAAAAATAAATTAAGAAAATATTTTCCTAAAGCATAAAAAACGTATGTACCTTTTTCTTGCGAACCGTATGCAGCTCACAACAGAAACATTGCAGGCATGGTTTGAATATATTTAGATACTCTGAAAAGCAGAATTATTAAATATAATCAACTGGTGAACAAAATATAATTAGTAAATTGCAACATACAGCATACAACATACAGCATACAGCTCAAGCTTTACAAACTATATATATATATATATATATATATATATATATATATATACACACACACATACATACATGTATGTGTGTGTGATAAAGGAATGTAGAAAATTTTCAGGTCTATATGATTGTTACTTCATGAGAAAATGAAAGATAGTTACGCATTAAAATTTTACATATTGAAAAAGAGCACTGTCCTCCACAGGAGAGAAAGTCTCCGAGGCCTGAGACGCAGGTGGGTTGCAGAAGGTTTCCACACCCTCCTTGGCTCCCGTATGGAAGGGGATCCGTCCCCTTCAGCGGTCGTGGTGCGGCGCTGCGGACCCTTAGCACTCGTGGTACCTCTGACGTTACTAGAGGAACCTCGGGCCGATCATCTGAGCCCCTCCTTCGGGAGTTGTTCGAATTGGGATGGACTCGAGGGGGCAGTGGTTCCCGATACCCGTGGGAGATCGGGTACGTCTTCGGACGGTGTTGAGGGAAGCCATTAATTCTCCCGGGTGCTAGCCTGCTAAGCTAATAGAAGGTGTGCTAGATCACCAGGTGGCCCCACCGAGGTTCTCGGTAGTCTTCACCTTTGGTGTTGACGCGCGTAAGTGGCGTATCCACTTCCATCCCGTCTTGAGTCCACAGGACCAGATGGAGGACCTTGTTAGGTATCAAGGTCTTGCCCTATGGAAAGAGCCACGGGGGACGCCGAGCGCCCTTTGGGACAGCTCGGATACTCACTGGTAGAAGAGGCCCAGGTCCTGTTCCTACGGGTTCAGACCTAATGGGGTGGAACCTCTGCGCTTAAACACTTAAACACCCTCCTTGGTTAGTTTTATAACACTACATGTCAGTACAGTTACAGACCATTCAAAAACATTCTGAGGGTTTCTACTTTTGTGAATGAATCTTCTCGGTTTTAGTGTACAGAGTGAATAGTGCGCATGTTTTTTTTTTGTTTTTTTTTTTTTTTAACGGTTCTGCTCCCTTTGGAGAAGGCGTTCTCTGTCACATTCGCTGTTGTTGTACCACTGTGTAAGAGAGCACATTCCTTTCAGTGACCTTCTTTGCCTTGCTGGACAGTAGTTTGAAGTTTTGTGGTGCTTTGCAAAGAGCCCTTAATACATTCCAGGATCATAATCATCCTCAACCTCATATAAGTCCTCCAGTTGCTTCCTTACTTGCCTCATTTATACTCTAGTCTCTTTTGTTGAGCCTTGTGCTGCTCTTGGGGCATGGTAGAGGCGTTGGTGGTCGATAGGCTGAAGAGCTTTTTCTGTGCTGATCCCTGTTTTCACTCCCATTTCACTTAAGCCATACACAAATCTTACATTTACATCACGGAACCTATGTTTTGTAGTATAAAGATGTCTTGGAGGAATTGCTTCTTTCACAGATTGTACAAGACAGAGTTATTTGTTAGCACAAGCCTAACCTATTATGTATTTACACTTTCTTCTATGTACAAGGAGCCCACACCCTTGCATTGTTTACATTGTGCGTTTTTGCTTATAAAGGAATACAATAATTGTACACTAATAATAATATTACCGCTATTTATAGATGTATTTACACCAAGGACACTTTCTGGACATCCACTGTTTGTACTAGAAAGCTTCTTTGTCGAAGAACTTACAAGTTCAGACATAACTTCATCGTTCTCACTATTAGCACATGGATCTTGTGAAACTTGAGTTTCCTCAGTAAATATATATTGCTTTCCACAAAACTTGCATTTTGTATACTGTTTTACTCCTAGGTAAATTGCTGTAATTAAATACCTAACAGAAGTAATCACTGATGTCAAGAAACTGCAAACACTAGTTTTGATTACTTCACAAAACAAACAGAGGCACACTAGGAAATATAAGAGCAGCCACAACAACTCAGAATTGAAAACAAATTTTATCACAGGCAATTCTGACACCAAAGACAGAAGAAACACGAATTTGGAAGGAAGGAATCTATTGGGGGGCGTGGCAAAATTGTACGTCTGAAAATAAAGAGCAGCATGCTCACTTAAAACCCTCACAAACTGATAATCGTTGTACAAGCAACATAAATAATATGTCATTTTGTTCAGGAAATTTCAGAGATTTTTAAGCCCAAAAATTATGATTTTTTAGCATTTCAGAGCATCCACTTTAATTATGTTCTCTTCCACTCGCAATGGCATTAATTATGCTTCAAAATAAAAATAAATAAACCTCTGTAATTTATGAAGGTCTTTCATTTAACTTCAAAAATAGAACATTCTTGTTGTTAGACTCTGTAGTTCCATTATACATTTCGTTGAAATTATAAGGTTAGAGAGAACAATTGATAGTGTGGTGTTCAAAAGCAACTGTTTAACACAGTCTTGAAAATCTGATTCTTTCTATGATATTACGAGAACAATTGAATAGTGGCAAAACTGTAATATGATTAAGTATTCGCACGCAAACCCAAATCAATAATAATAAATATGGAAAGATAGATTCAGACTGAGAAATTCAATGCCATAGCCGGGATTTGAACCACGGGTCTTCTGGTTGCCGTCCAGCCACTCTAACCATTGAGCTAGTATGGCCAACGTGCCGACATGACATTAAATTCTCCAACTGACTCGTGTTTTTCCCAGTAAACAGAATTAATAAATATGTCGAGATGGCGCCTGTAATAAAACACATTTGATGGCTGGCCCCCGTAGCTCAGTCGGTAGAGCACCTGCCTACCGTGCTAGGGGTCCCGGGTTCGATTCCCGGCGGTGGAGGTGGGGATTTTTCTCCGACCAGGATAATTCCCCATCTTCCCCAGAGTCTGGAAGTATGAATGAGAGTGTGAATGTGTGCGTGAAGTAATGATAAAAAAAATCAAAGATAACGAGTTAACACCTTCAGTATGTTCCAAAGGAGAACGGCCGCCGATATGACCATAGTAGTTAAAGGCGAGGTATAAATGGAACAAGCAAAAAAAGAAAAAAAAAACATTTGAAATATAGAGCATGCTTTAAAAGGATATAAATTGTTTGTGTGGTACACGTTTATGCAATGTTTATAGAACTTTTCTCATGCATTACAAGAAAATTCTAGATGTATATTTTATTTGTCACATAAGTACATTAAATATATGTAAACGGTCTTTTGGGATGGAGGATATTCTTGAAAATCGTTTAAGAATACTGTGCCCAAATTACAGGTTTGTATTTATCCAAGTTTTCATTTTTTTCCGCAATACGAGTATTCACACACTAAACACACTGTGTTTGAGGAACAGAGCTACTGATAAGAAACTGATGCGAGAATGTATGTCTCGTAATGGGGAGAGGTGACACCTCCGTGAAACAAGGCTAGCGCGCTTGTCAGTGACGTCACTAACAAGCAGCGGTCGTGCTTGCGGTAAAATACGAAATATCATATATCTAAAGATAGATGGAAGAACCCTCGCTTAAAGGGATTGTACCGCGTTTAAAGGTAGCAATAGGTACTGCTGAATACCTATATTTGGCGCAGTAGATAGTCTTATTGACAACTACATTTCAATAGGCCATAAATTTTGAACCAATAGTATTACAGGCATGCAACTTTGGGAGAGTATAATACAAAATTGGTAGACTACATTACAGTATTTACATCTCAGAGAAAATGTTGGAAGTGTCCTCAACCAGCGTTATACCTGTTTGTACTCGTCTCACCATATTCTCTCAAGTTTTACAGAGATGATATCTAATTGAGAGAAGGTTATTTCCAGCAAGATGGAGCAACGTGCCATACATCTAATGACACCATGGAACTTGTAACCTGTTTCTTTGATAATCGAATAATCTCAAAGGTCTGTGGTCCCCCAGATCCCCTGACCTACCTTTGCCGGAAGTTTTCTTGTAGGGGTATCTAAAATTGTGTACAAGAATAGGCCACGGGCAATTGACGTTCTCAAGGAATCCATTCGAACCGAAATAAGTAACATTCGTGAGGTTACTCTCCGTAAAACTGCAAAGAATATAGTGAGACAAGTGTAAACATGTATAGATACTGGTGGAGGACACTTCAAACAGTTTCTCTGAGATGTAAATAGTGTAGTGTAATCTCCCAATTGTGTATTATATTCTGCCAAAGTTGCACGTGTGTCCTATTATTGGTTTAAAAGTTATGACCTACTTAAATGTATCGCGCTATAGAAAGCGAGCTACTTGCCAGATAAAGAGACCGGAAGAGACCGCTGGACTGCATGTTTGACAGTGTATGGGCAATCAATGTCAAAATAGCCACCCCAGGAAAACATCGAAAAAAAAAAAGAAACCAGTTGTGCACGGTGAATGTTAAAAGTGCTATTGGTCGCGAGGTGCACAGCCTCTGTGAAAGAAATGAGCCACTAGCAAATATACAGTGCTTCAAACAGTAAACAATAATCCTGATTAATGGAGGTTTAGTAAAACGAGATTCCACACCATTTATCGCGGCATAGGTTTTGATTGTGAACAGTTTCGCTTTCTGGCAGAGCAAGACCCCTTTTTACAGGTGTTTTATCCATTTTTTCTTGTTCCACATTCAATAGTGCTTCTTTATAAGGGGATGTGCTCACTATTATGCTTTTCCAAGGTTTTTCCAAACTCTTTTGTTTTTATGATCTATCTTTGTAATAGGTTTGATATTTTCTGGGCTGGAACTTTGGAAACTACTGCAGCTTGGCATCTCAATGTTTTCTCCCCCCATAGGTGAACCAGAGACAACGGACATCTCAGAATTTGAAGGATTAACATCATCAGGAGCTCCAGAAGAAAGCTCAATATCTGTCGTTTTGGACGGTAGGAAACCAGCCTCATCAAAAATATTGATGTTCACAGACCATATTCCTGTTTTTCGAAACCCATTGACTGCCGTGCTCATTGTTGAGGCTCGCCTATAATTGGCACCAAACAATGATCCAACCTGAAACAGTGTCACGACTTTTTACAGGATTAGATCTAACCCAGGAGCGAATTTCATCCTCATATTTGATTAGTGGTTTCATGAAAGAAACATTTAGCGGCTGCAGCCTGTGAGAACACTTTTAACAATATAATCAGGATTATCTCGTTTCTTCTTAACGTAGCTTTCAAGAGTAGTTTGGGGCACTCGAAATTGACTAGCTGCCCTTTTGTACCCCATTGAACCATAAAATACAGCAGTCACAGCCCCCTCCAATGAGACTAAAGACCACTCCTGTCTCTGTGATTTCTTTACGTAATTACGGATTATTCCGAAATCACGTGAAACATGAGTAGTCAATCATATGAATAACACACAAAGATGTTTACACCATGGGCATAATGGGGTAGTACCTATATTGCCTCTTAAACAAAACCTTAGTTTAATACTTGTCGATGGTTCGATATTCAAAGATAACTTAGCGAAAAACATGGATTTAGAAGTAAATTAAGTGTTATATTCCATATTTATAATTGTTTTTATTTAAATGTAGATATTATGTACTTAAATGCCTTGAAAAAGATCACGAATCTTGTAAAAACTGCTTTAAACTGTATCCAACGCACAACTCGCTCACAGTAGATACTGTTATGGCAGAAACTGACTGTACTAGTAGCTGTGATTGAGATAACGTAGTTTTGATATATTCCGGTAGATTGTGCCACCTACTAGAGAGTAAACACGTATACCTCGTTCTGCCTCACTACCCCGATAAGCCCCATGCTCCCCTATATATACATAATTGTTGAGCGTGAATATATATTGTTGTGGCCCAGAAACTATGAAGGGAAAATTGGGAAGTGGCAGTCATTTAAGGAATTCATCTGTTGACTGATTCCAAATACAGAATTCAGTTTTTCTGTACAAGAATTTGCAAATAAATTTGTCTAAACATTTCAGCAGTGTCAAAAGAAGGCACAAGACTTAATACAGTCTGGAGATATTAAAATTCCTGGAAAAATATATTGATCAGTTTATATCTGCAGAAGAAAAAGTGGAGAAGAAGAAAATAGCTTCTCTCACATTCCTTACTCTGATGTCGAAGTTTTAACAAGAAGATTCCTTCCTCTCTGAGTCCACTGCCCATTTCTAAGCGTATGCAATTTTCTTGTTTCTGTCTGACCATCATCACCTCTACTGAAAAAAAGGAGAAGTGAAAAGAAATAAAAGCGGAAATAAAAAATAGACCCGCTCCTCTTACACACATAGAATAATGAAAAATCCTTCTCTTGGATCATTTCCTGTCTTGTAGGCCCTAGTTTTCGCTCCTTTTCCATAAGCAAACCTTTCTTAGGACGGTTTCCTGCACACCAAAGCCTTGATTCCCTTTTGTATGTGTGTCGGGGGTGTGAGGGAGGTTGGTTTTAGGATGAGGGATGCTGCTCTGCAACAGCCGCTCTCGCTAAGAGAAACAGCTGCTTTAGTTCCCAAGCCTGCCGTCGGGTGGGCGCTGCTTGTATCGGGCAAGGCTTAGGTGTCGGCCCTTATGTATACAGACAAAATACTCGCGTACGGACTGACAAACGGAGCGAGGGAGTGAGCAAGAGTTAGTTTTGTTTCCATAGACGAACAAACCTTTCTACTCCCCCTCCCCACCTCGTTGTTGTTCCTTCTCCACAGATGAATGTCCGACATAAATGTTTTGTGGGATTGCAGTTCGCAGTATACCCTACTCCGGAGTTAACATGGATTTTACAAACACCTATTTTGTACCGAACTGTTACTCTCTACCCCCACACATGCCTGTCCTACAGTGAAAGCATATTATTGCTAGTAAATAAAAAGTATGATCATGAAATAAGTTATTTTGATTTAAACCTTAAGGGTATATATGACTGAAATTTCATGAAAATCGTGAAAATAACGACTTTTTTTATTCTAATTCTATAAAATAACTGAGACATTCCCGAATGTGAAAAATGCATAATTTGCCTCCGAACGCCATTTTGAAATGCTTATTTAAATGTCGATGGCCTTTAAACTCTGTCAGAGTCACGCCCTCTTATGCCTACATCCACATTCTTTGTTTGTTTTCCGTTCTTAAATTTTCAATTCAAGAAAAGAAAAATAAGGCTTTCAGACAAAATAGTTCCTAAAATGTTGCCAATATATCAGAGGCTGGCTTCTACAACATTACTAGAGAGGTGCAAAACAGGAAAAACACAGAATGCCAATGAATCTTTGCATCATGTCATATGGAATAAGTGCCCAAAGGAAGTTTTCATATCAAAACAAAAATTGGATCTTGCTGTTACTAAAAGCATCAGTGAGTTTAACATGGGTAGTCTTAAGTCATTGGAGCTGCAGCAAAATATCAGAGGTGAAAGTGTAGTAGACTCAGCAAGAAAAACTTCAGTGCAGCGAGATCAGACCCGTATCCTGCAAAGCAAGAAGCGAAGTTGTGCAGAAGAAAAGCAACATCTAAAGAAGAAAAAGGTGGAAAAAGCAGCAACAGAGGAGAGGAAAAAGAAATCTGAGGGTCCAACCTATCAGCCTGGTGGAATTTAATGTGAGTTATGCAATCAAATCTTTAATCGCTGTTTTCTCAATGTTCATATTTTCAGCATTTTTCTTCCTGTAAAATGCTCCTTGCGATGCAGTTTTTGTACTACATTCATGAAATTTCCTACACAGATTCAGAATATCATGAGGAATGGAAATTTCCCTAGGTTTTGTTGTGAAATGTATATAAGCATATATTTTTAATTTTCAAACACAAAACTTACAGTTTTTTAGACAAAAAAAGAATATTTGTAAATTAAAAACTTTTTGTGACCTAAACTAAAGGAGACACAGAAAAACCCAGAGCAATTTCAAAAAGTATGTGTATTATGAACATAGGGTTAAAATATTAGACCAAAATTCAAAATATTTTGTCGCAAGGGACTTTTTTAGTGACGTAACGAAAAACATACAAAATTTATCATAATTTCTAAACTGCTGGAGAAAAATGGTTTAAATTTAGGTTGTAACATGTTTACATTATACTACACCTATGGTGTAAATTTGAAAAAGCTAGCATTATTAGTTCAGAATTTGAAAATTTCAGTCATACATACCCTTAATACATAAAATTGTCTTACAACTGCAGAAGATGGAAGCATATTTACTAATACGTAAACTATTATGCTAGAAATATTCTTACATCTTTTGTTTTGGCATTTACAGTGACTATTTTAGTAAAAAGTATAATATTCTCCATTCATATGGCACTCTCTTTTCTATAACATATTCACACAAAAAGCTAATAATGGTTTAAAAATCAATATATGTATTAACAAATTCAAGCATATAACTCCTAATGTCTCGAAATTGTTAATCGCCACAGAGCAATTAATTGTTCTTTCACACTAGCCATGTATTGGACGAATTTGTTTGTTTTGGAATTTACGTCCTACAACGGTAAGTCATATCGGACGATGAATGGAATGGGTGAAGTGCTGCTCAAATGAACCCTGGATTCATAGAGCTTAGAGTTGCCCAACATTCGTCTTTTAAAATAAGGTAAACCCCGAAAAAACCTTATCCATGTAACCCACCTTAACCGAGTTCGAACTCGGGACCTCTTGAACGTGAGGCAGACACGCTACCACCACGCTCCCGAGGCGGGCTACTGGACGAAATATGGTAAACTAGAGTAAGCTTGAAACATTCAATGACATAGCTGGGACTTGAACCACAAACCTTCCGGTCTCCGTCCGGCTGCTCTTAACCATTAAGCTACCATGGACAACGTGCCAGCATTACATTCAATAGCAAGTCACCATTAAGACAGTTAAGCGTAGAGAATCTACCCAAATATCCGAAGACCCTGGTCCCATTCTACCAGGGAGTGATGGAAAACTCCGTGGCTCCTTCCATAGAGCAGTACCTAGTTTCTTAAAAAAGCGCCCCCATCGACAACAACGTCAAGACGGATAGAAGTGATTATTCCACTTACGCGCCTCAACCCCGCAGAAAAACCTGATAACCTCGGGGGGGGGCACCTGGTGATCTAGCACATCTTCTACTAGCTATACAGGCTAGTACCAGGGACTTATGAGGCAACCCTCTACCTCCTGGGGATGGCCTAGGCCTGACCGGAAGTACCCGATCTCCCCGGGAGGTCGATAACACACTGCCCTCTCGAGTCCAACCCAATCCGAGCAACTCCCATTCGAGAGGGACTCGAATGTTCGGACTGAGGTTCCTCTAGCAACGTCAGAGGTACTTCAACTGCTAAGGGTCCACAGCGCTCACACCACAGCAGCTGAAGGGGACGGATCCCCTCCCCGACGGAGCGCCATTGAGATAGTTGTTTTCACTAGGTCTATCCGAAAGTCCAAAGACTCCGACCTTTATCAGCCCGGGGGTGATGGAAAACTCCAGGGTTCTTTCCTTGGGGCAATACCTTGAGTCTAAAAGCTCCCCCGCCCCCATCGACAACAACGTCAAGACGAGTGGAGGTGGATACGCCACATACGCGCGTCAACCCCACAGTGGAGACCTCCGAAAACCTCGGTGTGGCCACCTGGTGATTTAGCACACCTTCTACTAGCCTGCAGAGCTAGCTGGGACTTATGAGGCAACCCTCTAACCCCTCCGGGCGGCCGAGGCCTGGCCGGAGGTACCCGATCTCCCGCGGGTGTCGGAAACACACTAACCCCTCGAGTGCAACCCAAACCAAACAACTCCACAACGGGAGGGGCTCGGCAGTTCGGCCTTAGGTTCCTCTAGTAACGTCAGAAGTACCACGAGGGCTAAGAGTCCGCAGCGCTCATACCACAGCATCTGGAGGGGAAGGATTAGTTTCCAGGAACACATTGAAAAGAAACAAATTCGCTGAAATTTTGTGGTTTATGCGATTTGATGACAAGGACACACGTTCTCAAAGACTAAGTACAGATCGCTTTGCAGCTGCTATTCCTGTCTGGAATCCTTTTATTGCCAATTCCTTGCAGCGTTACATTCCAAGTGAAAATCTCACTGTGGATGAGCAACTGTTTCGTTGCCAGATACCCTTTCATTCAATATATGAGCAATTAACCGGACACATTTGGAATAAAGGTTTGGTTTGCAGTTGATGCGAATTCAAAGTATCTAGTGCATGGTTTTCCTCACCTAGGCAAACACGAACAGCGCCACACAGGTGTTCTTCTTGCAGCGCATGTTGCAATACATCTTATACAGCCCTTTATCTTTGCAGGAACAAATACTACCTGTGACAATTTTTACACAACCAAATGCCTTGCAGAAACTTTGAAGCATAAAAGTATAAGTATTATGGGTACAGTAAAGAAATGCAGAAGGGAAATCCCTCAATCAGCAAAATCTGCTGCAGCACTTTTGCACATAGCTGTACTTTATAAGTCAGGTGACATAACTCTGACATGCTATCAGGAAAAAAAAAAAAAAATACAAAAATGTGCTTCTTTTGAGTTCAATGCATGGCACAGTTACTATAAATAAACAGCATCCTAAAAAGTTACCAGAATCAGTGGCGTACTACAATATCACCAAGTCCGACGTTGATATCGTCGATCAAATGGTTCGTCTGTACACAGTGAACTATGGATGTAAAGTAGCTCATGCATGCTTTTTTCAATGAGTTGGCCTTGGCAGCTATTAATGCATGGGTAATCTATAAGGAAGTAATAGGTCAAAAAGTAAGCAGACTTCATTCAAATACAACTCTGGGGGGACCCAAAAGAAACCGAACTTCGAGGGTACTGCCACTCGTAGACGTAGTGCAGGTTCTCACACTATAGGGTGTTAGCAGAGACCTTCAAGAAACAGCTGTGCAGACGGCGTCAGTGTAGAGCTGAATGTGCAAGTATGGTATTGTGTTTCTCCGACAGTTGGCGTGTTACCTCTGTGAAGTCGTTGTGGCAACTTTAAAAGAACAAAGAGTGTGTGTGAAATTTTGTTTCCTGCTTTAAAAAACTGCAACGGAAACACACCAAATGCCTCAGGAAGCTTTCCAGGAGGACGGTATGAGCTGCAGACGGGTTTTCGAGTGGTTTGGCCGCTTTAAGCGTGGTGAGATGTGTGATGAAGACCAAGCTCGTTCTGGACGCCCTTCAACATCGCGAAATGACGATAACATTGGAAAGGTCCGCCAAAAGATCAACGAAGATCGTCGCCAAACGATCGGTGAAATTTCAGCAGCGACAGGAATCAGTTGGAGCTCGTGCCAGAGGACTTTGAGGGAGAATTTGCAAATGAGACGTGTTGCTGCTAAATTTGTTCCGCGCCTTCTCACACAGGAGCACAAAACCATCCGCATGAATGTGTGTCAGGACTTGAAAACATAGATTGCACGTGATCCAAACTTCTTGAACAAAGTCATTACAGGAGGTGAGAGTTGGTGTTATTGTTATGACCTAGAAACCAAGCAAGCGTCAAGCCAATGGAGGACTCCCAACTCTCCCAGACCAAAAGAGCAAGGCAAGCGAGGTCAAATATGAAGACGATGATCATTGTCTTTTTTGATGTTCGTGGAATTGTTCATCGGGAATTGGGACCCCCTGGCCAGACTGTTAACCAGCACTTTTGTTTGGATGTTTTAAGGCGTCTGCGAGAGGATTTGAGGAGGAAACGCCCAGAACTTTGGCGATCAGGTGACTGGTTTCTGCATCACGACAACGCTCCAGCACACACGGCCTTAGGAGTGACCCACTCTGGCATCTCAGAGGTGGTCTGTCGTTCCCCACGCTCCGTGTTTGCCGAAGCTAGCCCCGTGCGACTTTTTCCTATTTCCACGAATGAAAGAAACGCTAAAAGGGGAGCGTTATGACGATGTGGAGGCGGTAAAACAGCTTCGCAAAGGGCACTGGACAATATCAAACTTGAAGAGTTCCAAACATACTTCCAACAGTGGGGAAAGAGACTTGACAAGTGCATCACATGTGATGGAGAGTATTTTGAAGGTGACCAAAGTCATTTTGTAAAAAGGTTCATCCATAAAGTTTTAATGACAACAATGCGGTTTGTTTTGGTCCCCCCTCGTATATTAGTGGACTATGTTTAGGCAATGCTGAATACACGTGTGTTAGATGCTACTCTGCTGAAGATGGCTTTGAATCAGCGAAATCAGGTTGATAAGTGGTTTTTCTACTATATAATCTGGTATTCAAAATTTTATGTTGAAACACATGCGTTTGCTAAGGGAAGATGTCCATTTTACATTTGGCTATCGCATATATTGGAATTAAGTTTTAGGCTTAAAATGTTCATTTCATCACGTAATTCTTCAGAAAAAAGTAAAATTGTATACTGATAAACTGTATAAATAATATTAAATAAACTGGTATGCATTCAAAATAGTTTACCATTTTAAAAAGTACAAATAAAACTGCACCCGTCAAAATGACGGGTTGATGCTTCTCGATGGGGCATACTCGCCGGTCCTTCTACTCTTAAGGGGGGACCGAAGTGCTGAAAGTGATTTTCTAAACTACAAAAGCTAGAGCCTCAATTGTTTGTACAGTTAATACTAGTAACTAAGAGGGTGTGTTCACCAGTTTTCATTCCAATATGTAACTGCATTCTTGATATATGAATTAATTTATACAGTTTTAATACCTAAAATCAAAATCCATCTTCTTTGACAGATATTGCACAATAAGTATCATTTTGTTACAATTAAATTCCTTAATACCTTTTTAACAAACTAAAGGATCGAATTCCTTAAATTCTGTATAGTTATTTCTAAGAAAAATATTTTATGTGTCAAAGCGAAAAACACCTGTAAAAATTAGTGCTTGGTTACAGTAATTAGTTTTTAAAAGGTAAACTATAAGCAATATCAAAATTTGCATACATCAGTTTGTTGTGCAGCTTCTGAAGTGTATTGTGTACAATTGTCAGAGCTCTATATGTAATTTTTTTTGGAGAAGATAGATTTTGAATATGGAAAAATAACAAACAAACTGAACTTGAGAAAAATGGCCTTAAAGTTTTGCATCTCGTTTACATGAAAAATGTATAATTTTTTACACTAGAAAACTCCAGCAGTGTAACTGATACCTTCTTCCCTCCTAGTAGCCTCTTGAGCCTTAGGTTTTAGATGTATTTACTGGAATAGTAGTCTATTTTCACATTCCACTGCTAATTGAGAAGCAAAACCAGAGGTGTAAAGCATCTCCAGGTTCAGAGTTTGTGAATACAATGTGGGTATGCTAAATATTTTATAAGTTCTTTAAACTAGCCGAAATCTAAAATAGCATATTTGCTGTCAGCTACATCCTCCTCTGGTATATAGGTACTGCATTGCACCTCCAATTTAGAAAGGCTTATGTTTTTCTTTTACAGTGCTACATGTTGTTACTTCCTGATTTACTTCAACTGAAGTATCTGTCTTCACCCTTTCTGCACTTGTTCATTAATTTACACAAAGCGGATGTACTACCCTTTATCTTTGGCATTCTAAAACAGCAAAACAATGCAGTATCATATAAATGAATATAGGTACCTTAACCTCTTTAATTTCACAATACATAATTGTTCTAGGAGGTTTACTGATATAAACTTGTATCACAACTTACGGTGTAATTTAGGCACAAATGGACATTTGAGTATAATAAATATATTACAGAAAGGAGAAAACCTAACAATAATATGTTTAAACGCCAAGTATCACTTCTAAAACACTAGAACAGCAGAAGAAAATATAAACAAATATTTTGCGCCATTACACAGGAAGTATATCAAAGAAACGACTAATAACATTCGGAAAAATCACTGCCATCTAGGGGATTCATATGAAAGCTTGTTAAAATATGCTACGGTGGCTTAATGAGTTCATGATAGCAGTAGTCAGTTGGGAGGTGAAAAGATCAACCATGGTGTCTATCTCTTCTGGAGTTTGACATGGCTGCTGCATTTGTTCCAAACGTATCGATAGCTCATCCCAATTTGTCTTTCGTGCAAGTGGAAATCCTCGAGGAGTTTTGTAGTTGAGCTTACCGGGGAAGGATAAGAGGATATGGTAATGATCTGAAGATAGATCAGGAACTGTGAAGAGGGTAAGGTTCTGCCGCACATTGCGGACCAGGGCGAGATCAAGCAAGTCAGGTGGTCTCCTGTCTCCATAGTGAATTGTAGGTTGGTTTGGAGCCCTAGCAGAGATAGCTCTAGACGCTACGAAGTTGTGGAGTGTGCGTCCACGGTGGTTGGTAATGGAGGAGTTCCAGTTGCAGTGCTTGGCATTGAAGTCTTCCGCAGCAATCGTGGCAACTGGGAGCTGAAGAGATGATCCAATTCAGAAAGAAGTAGGGGGCGAGTCGGTGGTGCGTATACTGAGTACAAGTGCAGGGGACCATTGCTGGTGTCGACTTGGATGCCGGTGATCTCTAGATTATTGGTTACAGGGATAAATATTTGATGGTGTTGAATGGCACGGTCAATGTATATGGCAGGACCTCCTGTGCCGTCGGCTCGATCAGTGCAATAGGAACACATTCTTGGGATGCCACATACCGCTGCTCGCTGCATGTTTTTGCTGACGATACAGCTGTCACCTCCACATCATCAGAGATCAACCTGTGTACTCGCGGGATTCAACAATATGCCGACCTCCTCACCACCTGGTTCAAACGTTGGCGCCTACGCGTCCACCCATAGAAGAACCAGGACATCACCTTCTCTCGATGACGAATAGCGGATCATCCACCAATTCGCCTATCTGGTAAGGATGTCCAACCGACGATCAGTCATGTATCTGACTACAAAACTGTTCCTGTATAAGCAAGTACCCCGACCAGCCATCACATACGCCAGTGAAATATGGGGAGTAGCAGCCAAGTCTCACCTACACCGTCTTGAAATTCTACAATCCCGATTCCTGCGCATTGCCACAGACTCCCCTTGGTACATCCCCAATTTAGTTATCCGACGTGACCTACGTATCCCTACAATGACAGACTACATCCATATCCTTTCACGTTCCTTGTATCAAAACTTCTCCCACAACTACAGCTCCCTCATCCGCGGTCTAGGAGTGTACGACATCGATCCTGGAGAGCGCTACAAACGCCCGAGACTGCTTCTAGGCACATAAAATAACACATCAGATGGCCTATATACAACTCCAACGTCATCTTCTGCCGCATATTATCCTTCCTTACAGAACACTCCACTGCCAGTAGAGGGCCCAACCCTGATCTGGCTTGAGACGGAAGGTCCGACATTCAGATCTTCAATGTCCAGTCGTGTGTGTGTGTGTGTGTGTGTGTGTGTGTGTGTGTGTGTGTGTGTGTGTGTGTGTGTGTGTGTGTGTGTGTGTGTATGTGTGTGTGTGTGTGTGTGTGGCTTAATGCTATTTTAACGCGTATTTTAAAATCAAATCGTTCGTAAGTTCTCTGCATTCAAATATGTGGGCGTGACATTTAAAGCATGGAGAGGCATTTAACCAGCATGGAGCTTTAAAAATGGCGTCCAAAACAGGTGATGCGTTTGCCCTACGGGCATGAAACTTTGTAAACAAATAAACTAAATTATGGTGCATATTTTGCAACAAAAAACCAAAATTCCATTTTTATTCACTGAAATGACTAAAACAGCAATTCTGTCCTCCCTTAAACAGTCACTTGTGACAATACTTTGTTTTTTATCCATGTATAGTTTCTTCGTGCCTAGGCGAACGGTAGGTAGAGTAAAAATGGGACACTGGAGTCATGTAAAGCTGCAAATACCGATACATATTGTTTCTATACTCTTTATCTCCATCCGTTGATGGTAGCTCAACTGTTTCAGAGCACAGAAAAATGTGAAAAAGTAAACACACACAAAAAACGCCAGTGTCACTAATGAAATATGTCGATTTTAATTAAGTACAAAGCACGGTCGCACTTCACCTTCCTGCGACGTGTTTTTGTCCCCCGCGAGAATTTCTTTGTGTACGTTTGCGTGGATTTTTATTTATTTCCGAACAGGAAAGGCAGTGACGGGCTAAACAATGTTCAATAGGGGTAAGCTATCAGATTTATACGTAAATTAATGTTTCCTCAGTGACCTCTGTGGTGCGAGCAGCGCCACTTTGGTAACTAGTGACAAGCGAGCCACGACGGATGTGACTTGGTCATTTTGTGCGGCAGATGAAAAGGGTGGTTCCGAGAGAGGGAAAAAGGGGACAAATCTCACGCGTCATCAAACGTATGTTCTGCCTTCAAACAGTTTCACTTCTGCGGCAGGCACATTTAATACAGTACAGACTAGAGAGAAAACAAAACGCAATGGGGAGAAAAAAAAAAAATCTGTTCCTTATTTGTCAGGCTCACTGGGGAATCGAAATATTAGATTGTGTCAATATATGTCGGTTTTTTATCTTCATTTTTTTTCATTTTGGTGTTTAGAAAATCTATTGGGCTTCTTTGGTTTGGTATTACTATTTGCAGGTAGGCATGTCAAGTGTTGCATATATTACGAGTACGTTATGTGCAGAGGTTCTACTCCCATTAGTCCTGGACATGGACCTCCTTCTACCCGGGAGCGATGGATTCTCCGGGGCTCTTTCCATAGGGCAATACCTGAGCACAACGACAAGAAGGAATGGAAATGGATACGCCACTAAGGCGCTTCAACCCCGCAGGGAAGACTACCCAAAACCTCGTTGGGGCCACCTGGTGATCTAGCACACCTTCTACCAGCTCTGCAGGTTAGTACCCGGGACTTATGAGGCAATTCTCTACTCTCTTCAGGCGGCGTTAGCCTGGCCGGAGGTACCCAATTCCCCGTGGGTGTCGGGATCACACTGCCCCGTCGAGTCCAACCCAATCCGAACAACCCCCATTCAGGGAGGGACTCCAATGTTTGGCCCCAGGTTCCTCTAGTAACGACAGAGGTGCCACGAGTGCTAAGGGTCCGCGCAGCGCATTACGAGTATGTATCAGTCTTCAGATTTTTTTTTTTTTTTTTTTTTGTAATTTACGTCCTCCAACGTTAAGTGATATTGGATACGCCACTTAGGCGCGTCAACCCCCTCCCAGGAAAGACTACCCAAAACTTTGGTGTGATCTAGCACACCTTCTACTAGCTCTGCAGGCCAGTATTGGGGACTTATGAGGCAACCCTCTACCCACTCCGGGTGGCCGTAGCCTGGCCGGAGGTACGCAATTCATCGTGGGTGACGGGAACACACTGCCCCGTCGAGTCCAACCCAATCCGAAGAACTCCCATTCAGGAAGGGGCTCCATTGTTCGGCCCCGGGATCCTCTAGTAACGACAGAGGTGCCACGAATGCTAAGGGTCCCCGCAGCGCAGGGTCCCCACGGGGAGGATAATGCAACACCCCATACTGCACCAACAACCATGGAAAAAATTGAGGAATTGGGAGGAATTGAACTGCTACCTCACCCAGCATACAGCGCTGATTTCGCACTATCAAATTATCATCTTCTCCTATCCATGGCACATTTTTTTACGTAGAAGAAATTTTCGCCACATTGAAGCAACGCAAGTGATTGTCTCCATATTCTTCGCATCAAAAACCAGAGACTGGTTGGTACCAGCGTTGGTATCGAACCTCAAGAACATAGAACCTAAAAATTAGTTGATTACTTGTTAGAACATATTTTAAATAATTATTTTTCTGAAAAAAAAAATGGAATTACTAATGAGACAGAATCTATTAATCTCCCAAAGTAGCCTGGCTGGCTGCACAGTGGCAATTATAAACAGTAGAAATCTAAATAACTTTAAATGCATGTCTCCGTAGTGCCAATGTCACTATGAAATATATTATCAGTTCGTGTCGGTTAACACCGAGGGAGAGACACGCTTTAAAAGGCAGCTGTACTTTAGGTCACTTACAGTTAATACATTTCTTTAATTTTGGCACCTGAATACCTCCAAGAGGAGGCGGTAAAATAAACAAATCCAGAACGACAGTTTTAGAGAAGAAGGGTTGCAGGTATTATATCCTAAAGTAGGTGGGGCCCTCCTCCTAAGCCTATGTTTCTCAACAGAGAAGTGTCAATAGGCGGGATTGGATACAGGGAACAAGGCGGCTGGGCATAGATAAATATGGAAGGCAGAGTGGAGCTCACCGAGCGGGATGGTTTTGTCTGTAGCCCGCATTCGGGAGGTTCGATGGATTCGGTTCGATTCCCGTGGACGACCTACCTGAACCATGGTTTTTTCGGGGTTTTCTCGGGTCGCTAGACAAATGCTGGGTAGGTTAACAACTTCCCCCGAATTTCCTACCCTTCCATTTCATTTCCATTATCGTCTTTCTTCTGATGGTCTCTTTCAGGGTAGAAGTGTCGGCGGGTGTCTCGGCGGTGCATGACAAGATGATATGCTCTGAGGAAAACTGCTTCCTCCTCCGGTAGGTCAGATGCTGGCCTCAGCTCCTCTGCTGGGATCATTTCGGGAACACCAGCCAGGGACCTTTGGGGCTCGTATCGCCTGCCTGGGACCGTTAGGACTCGGCTGCTAGGCTCGTTGCCTTCCCGCTTTAGGGGAACGTGTCCGTTTTAGCTCTGACGTTACTAGAGGAACCTCGGGCCGAACATCTGAGCCCCTCCTTCGGGAGTTGTTCGGATTGGGATGGTCTCGAGGGGGCAGTGGTTCCCGATACCCGTGGGAATCGGGTACCCCTCCAGACGGGGTTGAAGGAAGCTATTAATTCTCCCGGGTACAAGCCTGCAAAGCTAGTAGAAGGTGTGCTAGATCGCCAGGTGGCCCCACCGAGGTCATATCGGTAGCCTTCACCTTGAGTGTTGACGCGCGTAAGTAGCGTATCCACTTCCATCCCGTCTTGAGTCCACAGGACCAGATGGGGGCGGCTTGTTTGTAACCCAGGTATTGTCCTATGGAAAGCCCCACGGAGGATGCCGAGCGCCCTTTGGGACAGCTCGGATAACTCCCTGGTTGAAAGAGGCCCGGGTCTTGTTCCCACGGGTTCAAGACTAATGGGAGTAGAACCTCTAGACTCAAACTGTCCGTTGTCCTCCCTGTCAGCTGCCGTGGTGCTGGCACTGCGGACCCTTAGCACTCGTGGTACTTCTTACGTTACTAGAGGAACCTGGGGCCGAACATCTGAACCCCTCCTCCGGGAGTTGTTCGGATTGGGATGGTCTGGAGGGGGCAGTGGTTCCCGATACCCTTGGTAATCGGGCACGTCTAAGAACGGAGTTGAGGAAAGCCATTAATTCTCCCGGGTACTAGACTGAAAAGCTAGTAAAAGGTGTGCTAGATCGGCAGGCGGCCCCACCGAGCTCATATCGGTAGCCTTCCCATTTTTGTGTGGCGCGCGTAAGAGGCGTATCCACTTCTATCCCGTCTTGAGTCCACAGGACCAGATGGGAGGGGGCTTGTTAGTCTCTAGGTCTTGCGCTATGATAAGGCCCACGGAGGCACCGGGAGCCCTTTTGGGACAGCTCGTTAACTCCCTGGTGGAAGGAGGCCCGCCTCCTTGGTCCTACGTGTCCAGGACTAATGGGAGTAGAACCTAAAGCTATAACTAACTGTCCGTTGTGCTGGTCTGTCGGGGTTACTCTACCTAAGTAAACTGTAGGGACTCTACCCTCTGTACTGTCGTGGCTCCTTGGATCGGCCACCCTCTGTCTCCTTCGCCTCATCCTTCCTCCCGGGGGTGCCCCACTTAGGGGCTTAGCAACAACGGGCCCAGGATGGTGGCCTACGTACTGAATCCCCTCCCAGAGTGGAGCTCAGCTTTGTCCCCAGTAATTACAGTGAAAATTTCCTACTCTACTCTTTCGGATCCTTTAATTTACGGTTGGTATCTCTTTTACATGTCAAACCACTACTGATGACAGGACAAAATGAATACGTCATCTACACGTGTCACACCCAAAGGAAAGAATAGCCAACCTTAGGAGGTTCACCGGAAGAGTTCAAGATATCTCGCAAACCCGCCTAGATGGACTAGGCGCCCATACGTTACCAATATCCCATAGAAATAGAAATCACTGCCTCGTCTAGTCTAGCACATAGTTATGTGAAAACTCCTTAAGTCAACAGGTGGCAGCACTGCATCATCTTGCAAAATGACTGACATCGACATTCGTATGAGACAGCGTTCTGTGATTGAATTTTTGACTGCGGAAAGTGAAACGCCAATTCGCATTCACGAAAGGCTAAAAATGTGTATGGTGATGCAACGGTGGATGTCAGCACTGTTAGACGATGGGTTCGTCGCTGTAACGAAGCTGAAGGGCAAACACCATTAACAGATGAAAGGCGAAGTGGCAGGCCGGTGACTACAGTGACTCCATGCAACATTCAGCGATTCCATATCATTCGTGGTGATCGCCGGGTAACAACAGGTGAATTGTGTCGCATTACCTCCCTCAGTAAAGGCAGTGTGATGACGAGTATTCAACAACTGGGTTACTCAAAAGTTTGTTCACGTTGGGTACCACGAATGTTAACCGCCCAAAACAAAGCAACAAGGAAAACAAGAGCCTCCAAACATTTGCAGCGCTTCAATTTGGAGAAAGAGGATTTTCTGGAAAAAATGTTACTGGAGAGGAAACGTGGGTTCATTTTTTAAACCTGAATCGAAGAAGCAGTCAAAGGAATGGCATCACACAACGTCACCGAAGAAAAACAAATTCAGAACCCAGAGGTCGGCAGGGAAAGTTATGACGACAGTGTTTTGGGATGCAGAGGGTGTGCTTATGATTGATTTTTTGAGCAGGGATGCACAATAAATTCTGTCCAATACGTCAGAACTCTCGAAAAGCTGAAAGCACGTCTTCGCCAAGTTCGCCCAACAAAAACTATGACGGATGTTCTTCGTTTGCATGAGAATGCAAGACCACACACCAGCCGTTACACCACTGCAGAAATTTAGAAATTGGGATGGCAAGCCTTACAGCCCTGACCTGGCACCATCAGACTTCCATCTGTTCGGGCCACTAAAGGAAGCTCATCGTGGGATTCATTTTGAAGATGAGGAGGCTGTGAAAACGTCCGTGCGTCAATGGCTTAGGAAGCAAGACCGTGTGTTTTACCACACTGGAATACATGCCCTAGTTAAAAGGTGGGCCAAAACTGTGGAAAAGGACGGAGATTGTATTGAATAGTGACAAATTAATCGTCAATGTTGTAGTTTTCAAGCTATGTAAATTGGACTGAATTTTCGTGGCAATTAAAAGAGAGAGAAAAAAATAGGAGGCATTACTTTTTTACCTACCCTCGTAGTTGTCCGTAGCATACACACAACAATAACTAAAAGAGTTATTCTTTCCAATTCAACGGGTTAGCGTGGTATAAAACTTTAAAATTACCTTTCAGAGGTACTTTTGTGTGGGGTTAATTCGTGTGCGTAGAAAATAATTTCGTAGAATATGCTTTTGCAGAAAAAAATGACATATTACACCAATAAATATATTGAAGTAATAGTTTTTATCTTAAATTTAATTATGTCAGTCAAGATATCCTGCGATTACTCTCCGGCAATTCTGCTATCGAGTAAATTTAACAATTCAATAATAGTAGAAGGTAACTAACAAACTAAAACAGTGGAATGCAAATAGATAGTTGTAATGTTACCTTTGTCGCGCCATATTTACAAATGAAGACACTATCAGCGAAATGGTTGCAGCGTTTGAAAACGGTCAAACGACCGGTCAGAAAGGGACCCACCCATCACTTCTGCGCAAAATTGGGAGCTGTTCGGGACAATATGTGACAGTCGACGAAACGTGGATGCTCCAATATACGATGCTGGAAAGAGTTGAAACAGTACATTGAAGGCTGAGAAACAAACGAATCCCTTTAGCAGGAAAGGTGACAGCAACCGTGATTTTGCAGGCGATGGTTTGCTTTAATTGAATTTTTGAAATAAGGTCTATAGAGAATAAAAGGCTGTATTAGGGGACCATAAAAATATGAGAATAATTGTCTTAAAAAGCGAAGAAATGACTCCTGCTCTATAAGGATAAGGCGAAAGGAACCTCAAAGTTGTTGCTACTCAACAAACATGGTTCTCTCAGATTATATTTTGTGTGACATAATGGGTTACTACTGAAGATCATTAATTATGTCTCCGATACATATTTCAGAGTAATAGCATCCTATCTGCATCACCGTAGGGGAGGTGATCCGTCCCCTTCAGCTACCGTAGTGTGAGCGCTGCGGACCCTTAGCACTCGTGGTATATCTGACGTTACTAGAGGAACCTCGGGCCGAACATCTGAGCCCCTCACTGATAGGGAGTTGTTCGGATTGGGTTGGACTCGAGGGGGCACTGGTTCCCGATACCCGTGGGAGATCGGGTACGTCTCCGGACGGGGTTGAGGGAAGCCATTAATACTCCCGTGTACTATTCAGCATAGCTAGTAGAAGGTGTGCTAGGTCATGGCGGAAGCCTTCCCACTTTGGTGTTGGCGCGCTTCCATCCCGTCTTGAGTCCACAGGACCAGATGTGGGCGCTTGTTAGTTTCTAGATCTTGCCCTATGGAAAGCCCCACGGAGGCACCGGGAACCCTTTTAGGACAGCTTGGTAACTCCCTGGGCTCCTTGGTCCTTGCTCCTTGGTCCTACGTGTCCAGGACTAATGGGAGTAGATCCTGTGGCATGAATTGAAAAAATTTAATCTTATCTGCATAACCGATCTTTTTCAGTAAAATATCAAGGTGTACAATCCAGATCGCAACCGATCCTCACTGGTGTTCCACAAGGAAGTATTCTAGGCCCACTTCTTTATACAGTGTATACCTCAGACTTTCGTCAACACGCTCAACTAACCATTGCACATTTTGCTGATGACGTTGTAATCTTTAGTAAAGGCAGCTGTGAATCAGCAGCTGAAAAACTAAATAACTTCTGCACTGAAATCACAAAATGGTGTTCTAACTGGAGAGTGGTGATGAATCCACAGAAATCGCAAATAATATATTTTACATATAAAAAGCAGATAACGTATTATCCCATAGTTCTTGGAGCATTCACTATACTGTCACCCAATTATCGGAAAGCATGACCAACGACATCTGAGTAAGGGACCAGAGGCATCCGGGCCCCACCCACCCATACATTAATCTCAGTCACTAACTAAGGGGACGATTAGGGAAGTGTCGCTGGCCGCCTCTTCTACTTTCCCCTGCCGTCTGGAACCTTCGCGGTGATTCACTGAAACGAGAGACTTCTAGAAAATAGTGATATTCCTATAAAAAGGGCTGGAATGAGTGAGTTGAGTCAGTGTTTGGCGAACAGCGTAGGAGCGCCGTGCTAGTGAACGGACGAGAGGACTGCGTACGTGCATCGGAAGAGTGTACATTACGTAATTCTGTGTAATCGGCAAGTGTTCAACTGTAATTCGGTGGAAATAAAGAACATTTTTGAGTGGTGCAATCCGACTTTTAATTTCGCGAACCCACAAAGTCACAATACCCGCCGCTCAGTCGGTTAGTACCTCGGCCTCATACTGGACAATAAACTAACCTGGAATCTCCACATCATATACATATCTTCTCTCAGGACCAACACACCAAACCCAACAAATCAAACGAACAATACAGTCAAAATCACCTTTGGAAATAGGGTGGCTCCATGTTGCAGCGTCATAAGTAAAAAGAATCCAAGTAATCCGGAACAGATAGCTAAGATTGATCACAGGTGCCCCATGGTATGTTAGCAACACCACACTTCACAGGGACCAGAAGTGATGGATGTCATCAGGATAAGCTACACCAGACTACACCAAACTCTTGCCAATCATCCAAATCCACTGCTACAAGACATTTTCCTACACCCTCCTCCACAATCGCAAAATAGAGGACTAAAAAGAAAACGACAGAATGACCTGCTGATTAATATCATGTGTTTTGTATGTATGATAAAGTGTTTTTCTTTTGTAATTATAGTATAATATATTTGTTAATATTTAAATGTAACTGATGTAGGACTTTTATTGAACGGCATCCTAACATACACTTCAAGTGATGTAGCATTACTCTTGCTCACAACTATAAGTAAAATAATGTATTTGGATACAATAAAGTTTGTTGACCATAAAAGGAAAATTATATTTTGTTTCCAACATAGTAAAATGGTCTGCTGGAAATGTATTTGTGTCAAATAAACATATTGTTTGTAAACGGCCTGAGGTGATCAACATTCCAGTTTCTCTATCCAAAGACATAGACTTCGATTCCAGATTGGAGCTTTTTTCTTTTTTGAGCCTGGAAGTACAAATGTGGGGAGGTATGTTTAGTTAATATTAAAAACAAACCAAATCTGCATTAAGTACAATTTCAGCGTACAATTTCACAGTCAGTTGTTTCCTAAATCAAAGCCCCAGATATTTTACTACGTGCAAAAGACAAATGAAAAAAAATGAAGATCGCTTAAACT
This sequence comes from Mantis religiosa, assembly GCA_030765055.1. Classification (NCBI taxonomy): domain Eukaryota; kingdom Metazoa; phylum Arthropoda; class Insecta; order Mantodea; family Mantidae; genus Mantis; species Mantis religiosa. The sequence goes on from CM060954.1 coordinate 21,210,711, forward strand.
AAACAGTTCAGGTTTGGCATGTTCTTCGAGATTACCCTATAATTTGTGAAATGATGAACAAGAGTCGCTAAATATAGCAAGAAACCAACAGCAGGGGACCGCACTTCAACTACAACAATAACATGCCTTCAGTAAAATCACACAGGAAACCACATAAATTGTAAACCAATTTTGTATTTTTGTAACATTACGAAAATCTGCAAACGCATTTGATATAAATGATAATATTATGTAACTTCACTGTTAAGATGTCGCGATATGACATGTAAGTTAAACCAACAAAAAGTAAACCAAATCAAAAAAGAAAAAAAAAAAGAAAGCCTTGTTTACAAAGTTGAACTCTAGTTGTATATATACAATTAACAAATTGTAAAGGCAGTTTAGGGTAAAGAAATAGGATTATGGAACCGCGATCAAGGCTTGGCTTATTTTTGAACCTACTTCCGAAGGAAGAAATATAATGACTGATATATCCGCGGCAGCAGGAACAGTTCCAGACGCTCTTCCTGTTGTCATTCCCTTCGTGCAAGGGATGTACATCTTTGAGTAAATGTTCCAAAATACAGTTGCTAACTTGAAGCACCTTCACCAAATTAACCAGCAAATAATTTTAATAGGAATCGCAATATACTGCAACCCGAAAGAAAATGAAGCAAGTAAATCTTGTGCTAATGCATAAGTCCTCTGAGAATTCTCCAACCGATCCAGAATTCAACTAAAGATCCAAAAACAATCGAATTCAAGAACTTCCGAAAACCAAACTAGCTAGTCTTGAAATGACTATACCGATTCTAAATGAGGAAAATTTAGAAATGACCGAGTATTTTAAAGGAAAAATGAGCTCTATAGTCTTTTGTATCCGGAACTGTTGAACGAGGTTGTTTAAAAATGTAATTAACAATTGACGACGAAGTATTTTCAAGTAAACTTTCATAACTTCAATTGCGGAAGCTCAAAGAACTGGATTTACAGTATATTCGCCCATAATCCACGCTTATCAAGACAGCATGTATACAAAATAATTTATCTGACATTAATCTTATAAAATCTCATCCTTTGCACTTACGAACTCTTATAACTGTTTTATTTTTTATTTAGATTATTTATTGTGCATATTCCAAAACCTTACAATTTACATATTTTGCTTATATTTATTTCTATATACCTTGTTGCTAACTTGGCTTACATGACACACTGGTCTTCTGTTCTGCCAGGTAGCTCTTAACCTCCATGACACCATGTTACTTAATTAGTTCCATTCTTCCCCGCATCTTCATCCTTATATTCTTTACATTTCTGGACCATTTTCTTTTACTTTCTGTAAGAATTCACCAATATTTCCTACCCTCTTTTCCTCCTTTCCCGTTAATATTTTTATAGTTACTATCTGCTCTACTTTCTCCCATTTATCCTCCCAAACCCTTTTTCTACACATTGCAACGTCCTCGCATTCTGTTGCATATTGTTCTATACTTTCTTTTTTCCCCACACAATTCACAAATTCTCTTTTCCCTACTTCTTATCCCTCTTAGAAATACTATTCCTGTTCTCATCCAAGCTAACCCTTGCCTCTGTTGCCTATTGCAGTAATCTACATATGCTTCTAGTCCCCAATTTCTTTTTATTTGCTTGTAAAATTGTAATGATTTCATATGTTGCAGACTTCCCCATATTTCCTGTCTTACTATATCTGCAATTCTGTATTTTATTAATTTACCCACATCGCTTGTATTCCTTTCCTCTAATTGCATATATCTCCCATTCTTATTATTTTCTACAATTGCTACTATCTCTCCCCACCAACTGTTTGAGTTCTGTAATCTTGTTTTGCTGTATCATGAATAATTTCATAATTTCCCCTTATTATTTACTTCATGCACAGTGGCATAAGGTTCTCCATTTAATTAACATTATCGATGTTTGAAACGTCCTTTATATTTAGCTGTATAGAAATGTTATCCTCTCTGAAGGTGCCACACTGCCATTTTGGACATCTGAGAGACTCTGAATTGTATTTGAAGAGTGATGTAATGTCCTTGTTGCAAGAAACGCCACCACAGCTGTACGTCAGTGTTAATTTTGGAAGAACTTTAATTCTGCCTCTGCAATTACTGGAGAAACATATCTGCTTTTATATTTTCCCCTCATATTCCCAAGAGACTGGTGTTCTTTAAAAGAATGGAACCAGCGTGTCGTATACACATCTTTCTTCACTAGCACACCAAAATATTTTTTGCTTAATTAACAAGTTGGAAGCAGATTAAAACAAAAATTCAATGTTATCGTGCTGTATCTATAGTCTGCTGCCAGGTGGAGGGGATGGATAGTTGCTTCCCTAATCGATACATACGAACATTATATTATCCGGCTAGGAATTCCAGGCGGCGCATACCGAGGGTGGGGTGGAACGTGGTGCCCCTCCCCGGACACCTGACCCCCCCTCCTCCGGCCTACGCTGACACAAATATTTAATCAACGGGGCCAGAGGCGAGTTCCAAGGGGGCCCCCGTTCTGGCCACTGAAAATGGAGAGGTGAAGGGAAAGGGGCGGCTCGTGGTGGTTAGACAAGGGAAGGGGAGGTGAATTTAACCAGCTAATTATGAAGCCAACGTTAACCCGTGCAGAAACAAAAGACGGATCCGGATGAGCTTCTTGGCGCCATGTTGGTTAATATGCAGGAACCAAAATCCATCAGGGGTTTGTTCTTTCACCGAGCGAGGAGCGATATTTCTCCAACATTATGTAATCACAAAAGTGGCACCTCTGTGATGGATGTTCTAGTGGGAAAAGTACGCTGTCGTAAAGAAGATCGTTTGTACAGGAGTGTCAGCGTTCAAATCGGGGTGTGCATTAATACTCTGTGCACCTGTTTCTTACTTCTTCATACAGCGTAAGTCAAGAGTACGCAACAAAGTGTTCTAACGCTATTTTGATAAGGCTATATAATCACTGATTAAACTCCAGCCACTTCTGGTTTTAATCCTTTATTTCGATCCCAAGAATGTTATATAACAGGAAATACATACGTTAATACAGTTTAGTCTGCAAACAACCATGTTCTTGTGGCACAAAAGGAAATGTAACATAAAATTAATGGTAGGTCAATGAATAATACTTTAAACAATATACTTAAGATATACAAGGGCTGTTCAATAAAGAATGATCACAAATTTTGTTGACAACGTACCTTTACTTATCCTCATAATTTTGATGGTCCTTCTCAAAATAGTCTCCCCTGAATGCCATGCACTTGTCCCAGCGTTTCTGCCAGTTTTCAAAGTAATGCTGGAAACCATTTTTGAGATATCCTTCAAAATTGCCTCCGCAGCCTTCACCACTGCTTCTGATGATGGATAATGCCTCCCACGAAGGCGTTTCTTCAAGTTTTGGACTAGTAAAAAGCCACACGGGGCTAAATTTGGAATATAGTGAGGGTGAGGAATACACTTCACGTTGATTTTTGCAAGATATTCAGCAATATTGGCAATATGCGGCCGCGCATTATCGTGTAGCAGCATCCAGCCTGCTTCATGGAAATGTTGTATTTTTTGTCTGATATGGAACTGCAATGTTTTCAGAACATCCCTGTAGTATTGTCCAGTTACTGATGTGTGTGCAGGTACAACATACTGATAAACCATTCCATAAATATCAAAGAATGAGATGACCATAACATTCCCAGCAGAAGCAACCACTTTTGCTTTTTGGGAGTTGGTGATGAAGGAGATTTCCACACTGAGCTTTGCTGTTTGCTCTCAGGATTAAAATGATGTAGCCAAGTTTCATCATCAGTGATTACGTTTGAAATAAACTCCGGATCTTCCTCTAACATCAACTTCAACTGCATGCAGACCTGAATGCGAATGTCCTTTTGTTCGGGAATCAACAGTCTTAGAACACATCGCGCACAAACACGTCTCATGTGTAATGTTTCTGTCACAAACATGTGTGTGGCTCCCAATGAAGTGTTCAGTATTTCAGAAAGTGGTCTTAAGGTAATTCGTCGATCCTCTCTCACAATGGCAGCAGCAGTGTTGATGTTTTCTTCCTTAAGAGCAGTAACTGGAGCACCGGGTCTGCCATCCTTTGAAATTGATTGTCTCCCCTCTTTAAACATTTTAAACCACCTTCGAGCTGTGCTGTAGGGAAGAACAGACTCTCCATAGACCTCCTGTAACATTGTATAGGCCTCAACTGAAGATTTGTTGAGAAGAAAGCAGAATTACAAAGCCACATATTGTTCCTCGCGTGTTACCTCCATTATAAATTAGCAACATTGTGTTAAGGGATTGACGCATACTGATAGAAATAGCACTATCATGTTAGAAGTTTGGTGCCTCATAAATGTCTGCTGTACCAAGCACTGCTTTATTCTCCTAAGGGAAAACGAGACGTGGGACGACCAAAGAAAAGAGGGGTGCAGCAATTTCATTAAACTTCTTTGATGTCGGAGTAGGTTAGATTGAAATCCTTGAATTTGGAAGAAGATGTTTATGATGATGATATACTCTAATGTAAAATATACACAGGATCTATAACGAAACTAAAATCACAACTATCTCTGCTTAGACAGTAGCAGTTGTATCGCTGTTGCTCAAATTCTATTGTGAAAGTTGACGTGTTTGTATTATGGTTAGGTATTTTTGCTCAATGACGAAGTGGTTCTGCTGAAAGTAACCGAATATTTATATTGCTAACCAAGGCTCTTCAAATATAGGTCAGCAGTTGGTGACCAGGTGATTTTATATAATTAGATCACCACAACGTATTTCAAATACTGCATTGCTATTACAGAATCATAAAATTTGTTCATATCTATATATAAGTAGTATATTATGAGATCATTTATTTTCTATTGAACTTCCTATATTGTCACTGAACTACTACAGGATGATTCTAAATTCACTACATCGGATTATAGTTCCTTCGTCCGTTATTGCAAACACATAACTCAATGTATTTACGTCAACAATAATTGCAGAATAAACAACGAACCAATCCGAACTTGTTTTATTTTTATACGACAGCTGTTTAATAAAGAAAGATCACTTTTTTTGGCAACGTACCTTTACTCATCCTCATGATTTTAACGGTTCTTCTCAAAATAGTCTCTCCTGAATGCGATGCACTTGTCCCAGCGTTTCTGCCAGTCTTCAAAGACATGCTGGAAACCATTTTTTGAGAGATCCTTCAAAATTGCCTCCGCAGCCTCCACCACTGCTTCTGATGATGGATAATGCCTCCCACGAAGGCGTTTCTTCACGTAAGGTAATATAAAAGAGTCACATGGGACTAAATCCGGACAATAGGGAGAGTGAGGGACGCACTTCACGTTGACTTTTGCAAGATATTCAGCAACAACATTGGCAATATGCGGCCGCGCATTATTGTGTTGCAGCGTCCAGCCTGATTCACGGAAATATCGTCTTTTGCGCCTGATATGGACTTGCTATGTTTTCAGGACATTCCTGTAGTATTGTCCAGTTACTAATGTGTGTGCAGGTACAACAGATAAACCATTCCATGAATATCAAAGAATGAGATGAACATAACTGTCCCAGCAGAAGCAACCACCTTTGCTTTTTGGGGATTGGTGATGAAGGAGATTTCAAAATCAAAATGATGTAGCCAAGTGTCCTCAGCAGTGATTACGTTTGAAAGAATCTCCTGATCTTTCTCTAACATCAACTTTAACTGCATGGTACCTCCATTACAGCGGTAGGCCATACTGAACATGTCTGAACTTGCCTGGTTCTCACAGACGGGAACCAGGAGTACCAATAATGAAACTACTACGACGTGTTTGTTTCACATTAAGCTCACAGAATATAGGATTGAATTTTAGTGTGAAAAATTATGACCGTAATAAAATTATGATAATTCTTTATTGAACAGCCGTGGTAAATAAGTTCATACAACGTTTACTGGTTGTACGGAGTTCACCGAGTCAGCTAATACGAGGCGTATCCGTAAAGTAAAGTCTCCAAGGCGTTGGAGCCGTGAGGAACGCTATTAGGCGAGATCCGGAAACACTGGTGTGTAGCTTGTTTTCACTGTTTTAAATCGCCACCGCAAAGAATCCGTTGCAACCATTAGTCTTGGCTGGACAGCCGTTTGCGATGGAGCTTCTTATCACTTACGCCGCCAACTGCGTGTTGCGTGCAGTGATCCGATTTTTTTTTTTTTTTTTTTTTTTGTGCCAGGGGCACTACCCCCACTGAAATCCATCGTCAGTTATGAGAAGTCTACGGGCCACAGTGTATGGACGTCAAAAACGTGCGAAAGTGGGTCAGAGAGTTCAAAGACGAATGTACAGACGTCCATGACGAACAGCGTTCTGGTCGGCCTTTGGTTTCAGCCGAAACAATTGCAAAAGTGCAGCAAGAAATGCTTAAAGATCGGCGTGTGACAGTTCGCGAGCTGTGCGAACTTATCCCTTAAGTCAGTAAGACTACGACTGATAAGAGTTTGACCGCACATTTGCACTATCGCAAGGCTGACCTCCTGGCCCAGTTCGGATAGAACATCCTCACCCATCCCCTCTACAGTCCAGACTTAGCACTTAGTGATTATCATCTGTTTCCTGAGCTGAAGTCACACCTGGGTGGAACACATTTCCAGACCGACGATGATTTGAAAAACGAGGTTGAGCACTACCTGCGCAAATTGGCGGGAAGTGTTATGACAAGGGTATACAAAAACTGCCACAGCGCATGCAAAAGTATATCGATCGTAACGGAAATTACGTTGAAAAATATCTGTAAGTTTCCCCTTTCCATCAATGTAACATTCATTCACAATAAACATGTTTTCTATATTAAATAAAATTGGAGACCTTATTTCACGGACACGCCGCATATAAGATAATTAGTTGTAAGAATGTTAAAATACTGTAACAATAATGAAGGTGGTGGCGATCACAGGTTACCACTGCTCTATGTTGTGCGCCAATTTGAAGCAAATATTATAGTGACCAATGAGGTTTCTCTCAGGGTATGCGTGGATGTGTGTGAGAAGGAAATTTTACAACACTGTAATGCCCGTCTCCAAATTATTTATTCACTGCTTCTTATTTCAAACCTCGAAATGGAAGCTGCCGACCGAGGGTTACCAATCTCGGTTTATAGTGACTGAATGCTAATTATATTTCTCGATAAAATTTGATGACCCGACAAATATTCAAGACCGAACAAGTTGACCGCTCTAATAGGCTTCACGTCTGACTCTCCCCTCCGCGGCTTCACGCCGAAGACTTTATAATGGCTTAATAGCCGCGACCCGTCTCCATCGGCTAAACGCCGAAGAGTGCCTCCCTGACCACATCTGCGTGTGTATATTTATATAACTTTCACTCTCCAAAACTCTTTTAAACGAAGTCCCTTTTGTGGCTGTTTTGGTCGCCATTGTAAACGATCCAAAGAATTCCCTATTCATATACAAGTGACAATCCCTTTAGAAACCTTCTAAGGACACTGCTCCTTTCATTCATGGCTTTGTTAGAACACTTTCCCCACTGGACTGGCCTTGGTCGTCACAAAGAACCAACATTCCTTCGACATCTATCACGACTGCTTCTGTCAAACTATAATTTCGGTATCAATACTGCTTTAAGATACAACTGTTAGGCAGTGAGCTCTTAAAACTGTGCTTGAACTTTCAGAAAACACAGGAGCATAGAACATGGTTTGCAGAAATTAAAGGGGTTATGGATTTTGGGATTAGGGGATATGTGGGTAACAGGAATCACTTGTATTAATGAAGTGAAGCTGTAAAATAATTAAGAAAAGAATAGAAGAAATGGATAGTCAAATATTATATACGCAAATGAAGGATAATGAGACAGTTTTTACAAGGAATGGAAAGCCGATTTTGGGAGGGAGTTATACCTTAAAGTGGATGATAAAAATAAACGAGAAGGGAATGCCAGGTTTCGTTTGGGAATTTGAAAATTGAGGAATTGTGAGGATGAGCGCGTTAATGAAAGGAAGTCACATATGTAAGGAAAGAAAATGTAAGATTCATTTATTATTGGAATGCTAGGATACAGAATTTGGGAGACAAAAACTAATCGTTAGAAGGTGGCTGAATAAAAGCAAACAGTTGACAGCAAGAAAAATGCTTAAAGACTAATCAGAACTGAAAAATGTGGGACATTTCTCTGGAAGGTTAATGCAAATGGTCTCTGAACAGGATAGTTGAAGACTGAATTTTTGTTAGTCTACAAGCGATGCAATTTTATTAGTATGAAAGTGATTTCGTAATTGTAAGAGGCATTGTCTGGTATTGGCTAGGACCAATACTGGGAAAATATTTATATACTAGCAGCACCAAATAAATAATAAAAAGAACAAGATAATGGCTTCCTCAGATTTACCAAGAAAATTACAAATATGAATGGAGTATAAAGAATTAGGTTTGCGAATATTAAAAGTAATAAAATTAGAACATAAAGAGAAAGGAAGATGAAAGTAAATAAATATCTATAAATTAAATACATTTAAAATGCATTGTTGTAGAAAATATGATTTACATTTCCCCTTCAACTTTACGTCATATCGGATCGTGAATGGAATAGATGAAATGATGCTAAAATGAGTCAAGGATGCATAGAGCTTAGTGTTACCCGATATTCGTCTTTCAGGGTAAGGGAAAACCCCGGAAATAACCGGGGGTAACTCACCATGGCCGAGATTCCAACTCGGGACCGGTTGAACGTGTGCTTCTATTATGTACCCAATGATATTGACGTTATGTTGAAAATTATGAATGATAGGGTTGTATTGTGGTTTAGTATACGTAGGTTTATTTCTTTTTATTAAAAAATAAAGCGAAGACTATGAAAAGAGTTCCTGATTCCTTTAAGACGTCATTACATCGTTGGAATGTATCTGAGGGAAGGCGTGAACTCAGTAGAATACAGAGCAAATTTAGTCGCCTAGTGAATTAGGAGAGAAAACGTCGTTTAAAGATAAATTGCAAATGGTACGTGCTTCTTGTAGTGGAAGTCCAGTCCTGCAGGAAATGTAAAGGGAGTGTGATAAATCACATGGCATTGAAGAATATGTTCGAGCCCCTTACTGATAGAAATTGTGACTTCCGTTCTGCCATCTCTGCTGACCTCCTTCCAAAGTCCGAGTATCAGTCGCTACCTCCAGCATCTGCATGATCACCTCATTACTGGAGCAAACACAAAATATAGAAAAAACAAATGAATAACATCATCCAAGCTATCCTCCATTTTAATGATCTATTTATAACATCTATGTCCGGTTTCACCAATAGATGTTAAGACTTAACACGAGTTTAGCAATAGTTAAAATAAAAATTGCATTTCACCAACAAGTGTTAGCGTAACACTGTGTCAAATCTCTTGTTAAACTAACAATCCAAATTTCTGATGTTAAGTCCTTAACAATTGTAAATAGTCAAGACGGCGAGCATGAACTCAGCTGTTGATGTCGATTTGCTATATTTAAGATCGTCTAAATGGCATTCGTAATAGAGTACGGTCTATGAGGAAAAATGATTTTGAGGAGCTATCAGAAGAAAATTTTCTACAGAGGTATAGACTGTCGAAACAAGTTGCTATGAAGGTTACTGCAGAAGTACAAGAGAAGTTAGAACATGCATCGAAAGGAATATGGCAATCTCGCCTTAGCTTCAAGTATTAATACATTTGCGATTTTATAATTCACTGAATTATGTGGATAATTCACTGTACACTTCCCTTCTTGAAACGTTCAAGTCACTTGTCCTTCTTCGCTCCTCGATTTAAATTTACGTAATACTGAGTAAGAACATGCATCGAAAGGAATATTCCGATCTCACCTTTGCTTCAAGTATTATAACTTTGCGATTTTATAATTCACTAAATTATGTGGATAATTCACTAAATTATGTGGATAATTCACTGTACACTTCCCTTCTTGAAACGTTCAAGTCACTTGTCCTTCGCACCTCGTTTTAAATTTACGTAATACTGACAAGTTGTTTAGTGCTTGTAGTCGTGATAAATGTATTTGAATTAAATTCGTTTCCAATATTTCCCCGTGACATCTTTCTCTTTTACATTCACCACATCCGTCCTCTTATTTTCCACGATATCCTTACACTTCATCACCAATTCAATTAACAATTCTTCCTCCATCGATGAGAAGTTTGTCTCACAGCTTTATTTATGATTTTGATCATCCACCATTTTTCGGTTTGTGCAGACTAAAATGAAAACAAAGCCGCATCGCAGTACGTTCAGAAAATAATACGACTCATCCATAGCCTTCTATAGCTGAGATATTTATATGTTTCTTGGCGTTAACTCAAGTTTGTTAACATTTTCAGAAAACAGGTTGGTCAAAATGTAAGAAATTTAGTGTTAGCGACTTGATAATTGTTACGTTACATTTGTTACCGGCGATTTTAACATCTGTTGGTGAAATCGATCATTTAGGGTCATTTCGGCGGCTCACTTAGGAGGGTCAGCTGATAAGTCAGAGCCTCACATAGAGATGGCACCACTTGGCCAGTTTGACGGATAACATCATATAGTTTAAGATAATAAATGGTCACAATTTCTACGCGTTGCTAAATGCTGTGACGTTCTGTGGCTACTTGCCAATAATAAATGCAACCACATGAAAAAAATGACTGCTGTAACTGAATACAACGACAGCTGTCAGATTTTAAAAATAGGTCACACTTGTTGAAAAAGCATTTACAATGTTTACAAATATTAGTTATAACGTGTCTATCTTCAATATAACTTACTGTATTTAAGCAAATATCTCATCTCCAGAGCTCCACTGTAGTCATTTGAAGACAAATCACGCCAAGTTTTGAGATACTGCATCTTAATTAAGCATCTAGGTTAAGGAATGTACAGCGAGCGATGTATGCAATATACAGGATGTTTCAAAACTGCTCCGAACGAACATATAGAATCAGTTGCTCAGCTTCTATGTCTCACATATAGATAGCTTTTATTGCCAATAGAGCAGGATAAACATGCTCCAGAAAAAGTTTGGATTAGGTAGTGACAAGAACAACGACGCGTACCTCGCGCTGTCGCACTTCGCAGGTATATGTCACACGCCTTGACGCGTGCTGCAGCTGTTTGTAAACATACCCCGCATACTCCGCAGTAGCTTGATTCTATTAAGAATTTATTTAGCTTATGAACCCGCAATAAAGAAGCTATTGTTTAATTATTGCTTATGAGTGTTTAACGTGTTCCAAAATTCCGTTATAGCAGTCCATGATGGCAAATAACCTGTTGGACATATGCAACTTTTACCTTTTAGAGGGAAGATAATGTTAGTGAGGTTCAGGATGGAAGCATTAAATGATAAACAGAACAGGAAACAACATCACAGAATTGTAGATACATTAACCAAAACTAAATGGCTTATACAATGAGACGAGCATTTTATTTCACGTGTTTGATAATATTAAATAAGGCATTTGTAACTGAAAAGGAAGCTGTTGATATTTACAGTAAGTGGTTGAAAGTAATGTACAATTAAGATCATAACAAAATGCTCTGAAGTTAAATAAATAAATATTATCATTGATGTAACTATTTTTAAAAATCACATTTTTAATGAAACTAAATTAATCGTGCGTTTGTTGAACTCCCTTCAGCTCTTCCATACATCAAAACCATATCCGTCATTTCGGAGTTCGTATAGCGCTCCATATTGCTTGGATTTGCTATCTAAGTACGCGCAAAGTCCTCTCTGTTAGGACGGAATGTGTAGTTTTACACCGAACGCTCCATATTGCTTGGATTTGCTATCTAAGTACACGCAAAATCCTCTCTGTTAGGACGGAATGTGTAGTTTTACACTGAACGCTCCATATTGCTTGGATTTGCTATCTAAGTACACGCAAAATCCTCTCTCTTAGGTCGGAATGTGTAGTTTTACACTGAACGCTCCTTATTGCTTGGATTTGCTATCTAAGTACACGCAAAATCCTCTCTTTTAGGACGGAATGTGTAGTTTTACACTGAACGCTCCATATTGTTTGGATTTGCTATCTAAGTACACGCAAAATCCTCTCTGTTAGGACGGAATGTGTAGTTTTACACTGAACGCTCCATATTGCTTGGATTTTCTATCTAAGTACACGCAAAATTCTCTCTGTTCGGACGGAATGTGTAGTTTTACACCGAACGCTCCATATTGCTTGGATTTGCTATCTAAGAACACGCAAAATCCTCTCTGTTAGGACGGAAGGTGTAGTTTTACACTGAGCGCTCCATATTGCTTGGATTTGCTATCTAAGTACACGCAAAATTCTCTCTGTTAGGACGGAATGTGTAGTTTTACGCCGAACGCTCCATATTGCTTGGATTTGCTATCTAAGTACGTGCAAATTTCCTTCTGTTAGGACGGAATGTGTAGTTTTACACTGAACGCTCCAAATTGCTTGGATTTGCTATCTAAGTACACGCAAAATCCTCCCTGTTAGGACGGAATGTATAGTTTTACACTGAACGCTCCATATTCCTTGGATTTGCTACCTAAGTACACGCAAAATCCTCTCTGTTAGGACGGAATGTGTAGTTTTACACTGAACGCTCCATATTGCTTGGATTTGCTATCTAAGTACACGCAAAATCCTCCCTGTTAGGACGGAATGTGTAGTTTTACACTGAACGCTCCATATTGCTTGGATTTGCTATCTAAGTACACGCAAAATTCTCTCTGTTAGGACGGAATGTGTAGTTTTACACTGAACGCTCCATATTGCTTGGATTTGCTAAGTACACGCAAAATCCTCTCTGTTAGGACGGAAAGTGTAGTTTTACACTGAACGCTCCATATTGCTTGGATTTGCTAAGTACACGCAAAATCCTCTCTGTTAGGACGGAATGTGTAGTTTTACACTGAACGCTCCATATTGCTTGGATTTGCTATCTAAGTACGCGCAAAATCCTCCCTGTTAGGACGAAATGTGTAGTTTTACACTGCACGCTCCATATTGCTTGGATTTGCGAAGTACACGCAAAATCCTCTCTGTTAGGACGAAATGTGTAGTTTTACACTAAACGCTCCATATTGCTTGGATTTGCTATCTAAGTACACGCAAAATCCTCTCTCTTAGGACGGAATGTGTAGTTTTACACTGAACGCTCCATATTGCTTGGATTTGCTATCTAAGTACACGCAAAATTCTCTCTGTTAGGACGGAATGTGTAGTTTTACACTGAACGCTCCATATTGCTTGGATTTGCTATCTAAGTACACGCAAAATCCTCTCTGTTAGGACGGAATGTGTAGTTTTACACTGAACGCTCCATATTGCTTGGATTTGCTATCTAAGTACACGCAAAATCCTCTCTCTTAGGACGGAATTGGTAGTTTTACACTGAACGCTCCATATTGCTTGGATTTGCTATCTAAGTACACGCAAAATCCTCTCTCTTAGGACGGAACGTGTAGTTTTACACTAAACGCTCCATATTGCTTGGATTTGCTATCTAAGTACACGCAAAATTCTCTCTGTTAGGACGGAATGTGTAGTTTTACACTGAACGCTCCATATTGCTTGGATTTGCTATCTAAGTACACGCAAAATTCTCTCTGTTAGGACGGAATGTGTAGTTTTACACTGAACGCTCCATATTGCTTGGATTTGCTATCTAAGTACACGCAAAATCCTCTCTCTTAGGACGGAATGTGTAGTTTTACACTGAACGCTCCATATTGCTTGGATTTGCTATCTAAGTACACGCAAAATCCTCTCTGTTAGGACGGAATGTGTAGTTTTACACTGAACGCTCCATATTGCTTGGATTTGCTACCTAAGTACACGCAAAATCCTCTCTGTTGGGACGGAATGTGTAGTTTTACACTGAACGCTCCATATTGCTTGGATTTGCTATCTAAGTACACGCAAAATTCTCTCTGTTAGGACGGAATGTGTAGTTTTACACTGAACGCTCCATATTGCTTGGATCTGCTATCTAAGTATACGCAAAATTCTCTCTGTTAGGACGGAATGTGTAGTTTTACACTGAACGCTCCATATTGCTTGGATTTGCTATCTAAGTACACGCAAAATCCTCTCTCTTAGGACGGAATTGGTAGTTTTACACTGAACGCTCCATATTGCTTGGATTTGCTATCTAAGTACACGCAAAATCCTCTCTCTTAGGACGGAATGTGTAGTTTTACACTAAACGCTCCATATTGCTTGGATTTGCTATCTAAGTACACGCAAAATTCTCTCTGTTAGGACGGAATGTGTAGTTTTACACTGAACGCTCCATATTGCTTGGATTTGCTATCTAAGTACACGCAAAATTCTCTCTGTTAGGACGGAATGTGTAGTTTTACACTGAACGCTCCATATTGCTTGGATTTGCTATCTAAGTACACGCAAAATTCTCTCTGTTAGGACGGAATGTGTAGTTTTACACTGAACGCTCCATATTGCTTGGATTTGCTATCTAAGTACACGCAAAATTCTCTCTGTTAGGACGGAATGTGTAGTTTTACACTGAACGCTCCATATTGCTTGGATTTGCTATCTAAGTACACGCAAAATCCTCTCTGTTGGGACGGAATGTGTAGTTTTACACTGAACGCTCCATATTGCTTGGATTTGCTATCTAAGTACACGCAAAATTCTCTCTGTTAGGACGGAATGTGTAGTTTTACACTGAACGCTCCATATTGCTTGGATTTGCTATCTAAGTATACGCAAAATTCTCTCTGTTAGGACGGAATGTGTAGTTTTACACTGAACGCTCCATATTGCTTGGATTTGCTATCTAAGTACACGCAAAATTCTCCCTGTTAGGACGGAATGTGTAGTTTTACACTGAACGCTCCATATTCCTTGGATTTGCTACCTAAGTACACGCAAAATCCTCTCTGTTAGGACGGAATGTGTAGTTTTACACTGAACGCTCCATATTGCTTGGATTTGCTATCTAAGTACACGCAAAATCCTCCCTGTTAGGACGGAATGTGTAGTTTTACACTGAACGCTCCATATTGCTTGGATTTGCTATCTAAGTACACGCAAAATTCTCTCTGTTAGGACGGAATGTGTAGTTTTACACTGAACGCTCCATATTGCTTGGATTTGCTAAGTACACGCAAAATCCGCTCTGTTAGGACGGAAAGTGTAGTTTTACACTGAACGCTCCATATTGCTTGGATTTGCTATCAAAGTACACGCAAAATCCTCTCTGTTAGGACGGAATGTCTAGTTTTACATTGAACGCTCCATATTGCTTGGATTTGCTATCTAAGTACGCGCAAAATCCTCTCTGTTATGACGGAATGTGTAGTTTTACACTGAACGCTCCATATTGCTTGGATTTTCTATCTAAGTTCCCACAAAACCCTCTCTGTTAGGACGGAATGTGTAGTTTTACACTGAAGGCTCCATATTGCTTGGATTTGCTATCTAAGTACACGCAAAATTCTCTCTGTTAGGACGGAATGTGTAGTTTTACACTGAACGCTCCATATTGCTTGGATTTGCTAAGTACACGCAAAATCCGCTCTGTTAGGACGGAAAGTGTAGTTTTACACTGAACGCTCCATATTGCTTGGATTTGCTATCTAAGTACACGCAAAAATCTCTCTGTTAGGACGGAATGTCTAGTTTTACATTGAACGCTCCATATTGCTTGGATTTGCTACCTAAGTACACGCAAAATCCTCTCTGTTAGGACGGAATGTGTAGTTTTAAACTGAACGCTCCATATTGCTTGGATTTGCTATCTAAGTACACGCAAAATTCTCTCTGTTAGGACGGAATGTGTAGTTTTACACTGAACGCTCCATATTGCTTGGATTTGCTATCTAAGTACACGCAAAATTCTCTCTGATAGGTCGGAATGTGTAGTTTTACACCGAACGCTCCATATTGCTTGGATTTGCTATCTAAGTACGTGCAAATTTCTCTCTGTTAGGACGGAATGTGTAGTTTTACACTGAACGCTCCATATTGCTTGGATTTGCTATCTAAGTACACGCAAAATCCTCCCTGTTAGGACGGAATGTATAGTTTTACACTGAACGCTCCATATTCCTTGGATTTGCTACCTAAGTACACGCAAAATCCTCTCTGTTAGGACGGAATGTGTAGTTTTACACTGAACGCTCCATATTGCTTGGATTTGCTATCTAAGTACACGCAAAATCCTCCCTGTTAGGACGGAATGTGTAGTTTTACACTGAACGCTCCATATTGCTTGGATTTGCTATCTAAGTACACGCAAAATTCTCTCTGTTAGGACGGAATGTGTAGTTTTACACTGAACGCTCCATATTGCTTGGATTTGCTAAGTACACGCAAAATCCTCTCTGTTAGGACGGAAAGTGTAGTTTTACACTGAACGCTCCATATTGCTTGGATTTGCTAAGTACACGCAAAATCCTCTCTGTTAGGACGAAATGTGTAGTTTTACACTGAACGCTCCATATTGCTTGGATTTGCGAAGTACACGCAAAATCCTCTCTGTTAGGACGAAATGTGTAGTTTTACACTAAACGCTCCATATTGCTTGGATTTGCTATCTAAGTACACGCAAAATCCTCTCTCTTAGGACGGAATGTGTAGTTTTACACTGAACGCTCCATATTGCTTGGATTTGCTATCTAAGTACACGCAAAAATCTCTCTGTTAGGACGGAATGTGTAGTTTTACACTGAACGCTCCATATTGCTTGGATTTGCTATCTAAGTACACGCAAAATCCTCTCTGTTAGGACGGAATGTGTAGTTTTACACTGAACGCTCCATATTGCTTGGATTTGCTATCTAAGTACACGCAAAATCCTCTCTGTTAGGACGGAATGTGTAGTTTTACACTGAACGCTCCATATTGCTTGGATTTGCTATCTAAGTACACGCAAAATCCTCTCTCTTAGGACGGAATGTGTAGTTTTACACTAAACGCTCCATATTGCTTGGATTTGCTATCTAAGTACACGCAAAATTCTCTCTGTTAGGACGGAATGTGTAGTTTTACACTGAACGCTCCATATTGCTTGGATTTGCTATCTAAGTACACGCAAAATTCTCTCTGTTAGGACGGAATGTGTAGTTTTACACTGAACGCTCCATATTGCTTGGATTTGCTATCTAAGTACACGCAAAATCCTCTCTCTTAGGACGGAATGTGTAGTTTTACACTGAACGGTCCATATTGCTTGGATTTGCTATCTAAGTACACGCAAAATCCTCTCTGTTGGGACGGAATGTGTAGTTTTACACTGAACGCTCCATATAGCTTGGATTTGCTATCTAAGTACACGCAAAATCCTCTCTTTTGGGACGGAATGTGTAGTTTTACACTGAACGCTCCATATTGCTTGGATTTGCTATCTAAGTACACGCAAAATTCTCTCTGTTAGGACGGAATGTGTAGTTTCACACTGAACGCTCCATATTGCTTGGATTTGCTATCTAAGTATACGCAAAATTCTCTCTGTTAGGACGGAATGTGTAGTTTTACACTGAACGCTCCATATTGCTTGGATTTGCTATCTAAGTACACGCAAAATTCTCCCTGTTAGGACGGAATGTGTAGTTTTACACTGAACGCTCCATATTCCTTGGATTTGCTACCTAAGTACACGCAAAATCCTCTCTGTTAGGACGGAATGTGTAGTTTTACACTGAACGCTCCATATTGCTTGGATTTGCTATCTAAGTACACGCAAAATCCTCCCTGTTAGGACGGAATGTGTAGTTTTACACTGAACGCTCCATATTGCTTAGATTTGCTATCTAAGTACACGCAAAATTCTCTCTGTTAGGACGGAATGTGTAGTTTTACACTGAACGCTCCATATTGCTTGGATTTGCTAAGTACACGCAAAATTCGCTCTGTTAGGACGGAAAGTGTAGTTTTACACTGAACGCTCCATATTGCTTGGATTTGCTATCTAAGTATACGCAAAATTCTCTCTGTTAGGACGGAATGTGTAGTTTTACACTGAACGCTCCATATTGCTTGGATTTGCTATCTAAGTACACGCAAAATTCTCCCTGTTAGGACGGAATGTGTAGTTTTACACTGAACGCTCCATATTCCTTGGATTTGCTACCTAAGTACACGCAAAATCCTCTCTGTTAGGACGGAATGTGTAGTTTTACACTGAACGCTCCATATTGCTTGGATTTGCTATCTAAGTACACGCAAAATCCTCCCTGTTAGGACGGAATGTGTAGTTTTACACTGAACGCTCCATATTGCTTGGATTTGCTATCTAAGTACACGCAAAATTCTCTCTGTTAGGACGGAATGTGTAGTTTTACACTGAACGCTCCATATTGCTTGGATTTGCTAAGTACACGCAAAATCCGCTCTGTTAGGACGGAAAGTGTAGTTTTACACTGAACGCTCCATATTGCTTGGATTTGCTATCAAAGTACACGCAAAATCCTCTCTGTTAGGACGGAATGTCTAGTTTTACATTGAACGCTCCATATTGCTTGGATTTGCTATCTAAGTACGCGCAAAATCCTCTCTGTTATGACGGAATGTGTAGTTTTACACTGAACGCTCCATATTGCTTGGATTTTCTATCTAAGTTCCCACAAAACCCTCTCTGTTAGGACGGAATGTGTAGTTTTACACTGAAGGCTCCATATTGCTTGGATTTGCTATCTAAGTACACGCAAAATTCTCTCTGTTAGGACGGAATGTGTAGTTTTACACTGAACGCTCCATATTGCTTGGATTTGCTAAGTACACGCAAAATCCGCTCTGTTAGGACGGAAAGTGTAGTTTTACACTGAACGCTCCATATTGCTTGGATTTGCTATCTAAGTACACGCAAAATCCTCTCTGTTAGGACGGAATGTCTAGTTTTACATTGAACGCTCCATATTGCTTGGATTTGCTACCTAAGTACACGCAAAATCCTCTCTGTTAGGACGGAATGTGTAGTTTTAAACTGAACGCTCCATATTGCTTGGATTTGCTATCTAAGTACACGCAAAATTCTCTCTGTTAGGACGGAATGTGTAGTTTTACACTGAACGCTCCATATTGCTTGGATTTGCTATCTAAGTACACGCAAAATTCTCTCTGATAGGTCGGAATGTGTAGTTTTACACCGAACGCTCCATATTGCTTGGATTTGCTATCTAAGTACGTGCAAATTTCTCTCTGTTAGGACGGAATGTGTAGTTTTACACTGAACGCTCCATATTGCTTGGATTTGCTATCTAAGTACACGCAAAATCCTCCCTGTTAGGACGGAATGTATAGTTTTACACTGAACGCTCCATATTCCTTGGATTTGCTACCTAAGTACACGCAAAATCCTCTCTGTTAGGACGGAATGTGTAGTTTTACACTGAACGCTCCATATTGCTTGGATTTGCTATCTAAGTACACGCAAAATCCTCCCTGTTAGGACGGAATGTGTAGTTTTACACTGAACGCTCCATATTGCTTGGATTTGCTATCTAAGTACACGCAAAATTCTCTCTGTTAGGACGGAATGTGTAGTTTTACACTGAACGCTCCATATTGCTTGGATTTGCTAAGTACACGCAAAATCCTCTCTGTTAGGACGGAAAGTGTAGTTTTACACTGAACGCTCCATATTGCTTGGATTTGCTAAGTACACGCAAAATCCTCTCTGTTAGGACGAAATGTGTAGTTTTACACTGAACGCTCCATATTGCTTGGATTTGCGAAGTACACGCAAAATCCTCTCTGTTAGGACGAAATGTGTAGTTTTACACTAAACGCTCCATATTGCTTGGATTTGCTATCTAAGTACACGCAAAATCCTCTCTCTTAGGACGGAATGTGTAGTTTTACACTGAACGCTCCATATTGCTTGGATTTGCTATCTAAGTACACGCAAAAATCTCTCTGTTAGGACGGAATGTGTAGTTTTACACTGAACGCTCCATATTGCTTGGATTTGCTATCTAAGTACACGCAAAATCCTCTCTGTTAGGACGGAATGTGTAGTTTTACACTGAACGCTCCATATTGCTTGGATTTGCTATCTAAGTACACGCAAAATCCTCTCTGTTAGGACGGAATGTGTAGTTTTACACTGAACGCTCCATATTGCTTGGATTTGCTATCTAAGTACACGCAAAATCCTCTCTCTTAGGACGGAATGTGTAGTTTTACACTAAACGCTCCATATTGCTTGGATTTGCTATCTAAGTACACGCAAAATTCTCTCTGTTAGGACGGAATGTGTAGTTTTACACTGAACGCTCCATATTGCTTGGATTTGCTATCTAAGTACACGCAAAATTCTCTCTGTTAGGACGGAATGTGTAGTTTTACACTGAACGCTCCATATTGCTTGGATTTGCTATCTAAGTACACGCAAAATCCTCTCTCTTAGGACGGAATGTGTAGTTTTACACTAAACGGTCCATATTGCTTGGATTTGCTATCTAAGTACACGCAAAATCCTCTCTGTTGGGACGGAATGTGTAGTTTTACACTGAACGCTCCATATAGCTTGGATTTGCTATCTAAGTACACGCAAAATCCTCTCTTTTGGGACGGAATGTGTAGTTTTACACTGAACGCTCCATATTGCTTGGATTTGCTATCTAAGTACACGCAAAATTCTCTCTGTTAGGACGGAATGTGTAGTTTCACACTGAACGCTCCATATTGCTTGGATTTGCTATCTAAGTATACGCAAAATTCTCTCTGTTAGGACGGAATGTGTAGTTTTACACTGAACGCTCCATATTGCTTGGATTTGCTATCTAAGTACACGCAAAATTCTCCCTGTTAGGACGGAATGTGTAGTTTTACACTGAACGCTCCATATTCCTTGGATTTGCTACCTAAGTACACGCAAAATCCTCTCTGTTAGGACGGAATGTGTAGTTTTACACTGAACGCTCCATATTGCTTGGATTTGCTATCTAAGTACACGCAAAATCCTCCCTGTTAGGACGGAATGTGTAGTTTTACACTGAACGCTCCATATTGCTTAGATTTGCTATCTAAGTACACGCAAAATTCTCTCTGTTAGGACGGAATGTGTAGTTTTACACTGAACGCTCCATATTGCTTGGATTTGCTAAGTACACGCAAAATTCGCTCTGTTAGGACGGAAAGTGTAGTTTTACACTGAACGCTCCATATTGCTTGGATTTGCTATCTAAGTACACGCAAAATCCTCTCTGTTAGGACGGAATGTCTAGTTTTACATTGAACGCTCCATATTGCTTGGATTTGCTATCTAAGTACACGCAAAATCCTCCCTGTTAGGACGGAATGTATAGTTTTACACTGAACGCTCCATATTCCTTGGATTTGCTACCTAAGTACACGCAAAATCCTCTCTGTTAGGACGGAATGTGTAGTTTTACACTGAACGCTCCATATTGCTTGGATTTGCTATCTAAGTACACGCAAAATCCTCCCTGTTAGGACGGAATGTGTAGTTTTACACTGAACGCTCCATATTGCTTGGATTTGCTATCTAAGTACACGCAAAATTCTCTCTGTTAGGACGGAATGTGTAGTTTTACACTGAACGCTCCATATTGCTTGGATTTGCTAAGTACACGCAAAATCCTCTCTGTTAGGACAGAAAGTG
The DNA here is from genome assembly GCA_030765055.1 of Mantis religiosa. Lineage (NCBI taxonomy): Eukaryota > Metazoa > Arthropoda > Insecta > Mantodea > Mantidae > Mantis > Mantis religiosa. Next base: position 21,232,279 of record CM060954.1, read on the forward strand.
TAGTTTTACACTGAACGCTCCATATTGCTTGGATTTGCTAAGTACACGCAAAATCCTCTCTGTTAGGACGAACTGTGTAGTTTTACACTGGGCGCTCCATATTGCTTGGATTTGCTATCTAAGTACACGCAAAATCCTCTCTGTTGGGACGGAATGTGTAGTTTTACACTGAACGCTCCATATAGCTTGGATTTGCTATCTAAGTACACGCAAAATCCTCTCTGTTGGGACGGAATGTGTAGTGTTACACTGAACGCTCCATATTGCTTGGATTTGCTATCTAAGTACACGCAAAATTCTCTCTGTTAGGACGGAATGTGTAGTTTTACACTGAACGCTCCATATTGCTTGGATTTGCTATCTAAGTATACGCAAAATTCTCTCTGTTAGGACGGAATGTGTAGTTTTACACTGAACGCTCCATATTGCTTGGATTTGCTATCTAAGTACACGCAAAATCCTCTCTCTTAGGACGGAATGTGTAGTTTTACACTGAACGCTCCATATTGCTTGGATTTGCTATCTAAGTACACGCAAAATCCTCTCTGTTGGGACGGAATGTGTAGTTTTACACTGAACGCTCCATATAGCTTGGATTTGCTATCTAAGTACACGCAAAATCCTCTCTTTTGGGACGGAATGTGTAGTTTTACACTGAACGCTCCATATTGCTTGGATTTGCTATCTAAGTACACGCAAAATTCTCTCTGTTAGGACGGAATGTGTAGTTTCACACTGAACGCTCCATATTGCTTGGATTTGCTATCTAAGTATACGCAAAATTCTCTCTGTTAGGACGGAATGTGTAGTTTTACACTGAACGCTCCATATTGCTTGGATTTGCTATCTAAGTACACGCAAAATTCTCCCTGTTATGACGGAATGTGTAGTTTTACACTGAACGCTCCATATTCCTTGGATTTGCTACCTAAGTACACGCAAAATCCTCTCTGTTAGGACGGAATGTGTAGTTTTACACTGAACGCTCCATATTGCTTGGATTTGCTATCTAAGTACACGCAAAATCCTCCCTGTTAGGAAGGAATGTGTAGTTTTACACTGAACGCTCCATATTGCTTAGATTTGCTATCTAAGTACACGCAAAATTCTCTCTGTTAGGACGGAATGTGTAGTTTTACACTGAACGCTCCATATTGCTTGGATTTGCTAAGTACACGCAAAATTCGCTCTGTTAGGACGGAAAGTGTAGTTTTACACTGAACGCTCCATATTGCTTGGATTTGCTATCTAAGTACACGCAAAATCCTCTCTGTTAGGACGGAATGTCTAGTTTTACATTGAACGCTCCATATTGCTTGGATTTGCTATCTAAGTACACGCAAAATCCTCCCTGTTAGGACGGAGTGTATAGTTTTACACTGAACGCTCCATATTCCTTGGATTTGCTACCTAAGTACACGCAAAATCCTCTCTGTTAGGACGGAATGTGTAGTTTTACACTGAACGCTCCATATTGCTTGGATTTGCTATCTAAGTACACGCAAAATCCTCCCTGTTAGGACGGAATGTGTAGTTTTACACTGAACGCTCCATATTGCTTGGATTTGCTATCTAAGTACACGCAAAATTCTCTCTGTTAGGACGGAATGTGTAGTTTTACACTGAACGCTCCATATTGCTTGGATTTGCTAAGTACACGCAAAATCCTCTCTGTTAGGACAGAAAGTGTAGTTTTACACTGAACGCTCCATATTGCTTGGATTTGCTAAGTACACGCAAAATCCTCTCTGTTAGGACGAACTGTGTAGTTTTACACTGAACGCTCCATATTGCTTGGATTTGCTATCTAAGTACACGCAAAATCCTCTCTGTTGGGACGGAATGTGTAGTTTTACACTGAACGCTCCATATAGCTTGGATTTGCTATCTAAGTACACGCAAAATCCTCTCTGTTGGGACGGAATGTGTAGTTTTACACTGAACGCTCCATATTGCTTGGATTTGCTATCTAAGTACACGCAAAATTCTCTCTGTTAGGACGGAATGTGTAGTTTTACACTGAACGCTCCATATTGCTTGGATTTGCTATCTAAGTATACGCAAAATTCTCTCTGTTAGGACGGAATGTGTAGTTTTACACTGAACGCTCCATATTGCTTGGATTTGCTATCTAAGTACACGCAAAATTCTCCCTGTTAGGACGGAATGTGTAGTTTTACACTGAACGCTCCATATTCCTTGGATTTGCTACCTAAGTACACGCAAAATCCTCTCTGTTAGGACGGAATGTGTAGTTTTACACTGAACGCTCCATATTGCTTGGATTTGCTATCTAAGTACACGCAAAATTCTCTCTGATAGGTCGGAATGTGTAGTTTTACACCGAACGCTCCATATTGCTTGGATTTGCTATCTAAGTACACGCAAAATCCTCTCTCTTAGGACGGAATGTGTAGTTTTACACTGAACGCTCCATATTGCTTGGATTTGCTATCTAAGTACACGCAAAATTCTCTCTGTTAGGACGGAATGTGTAGTTTTACACTGAACGCTCCATATTGCTTGGATTTGCTATCTAAGTACACGCAAAATCCTCTCTCTTAGGACGGAATGTGTAGTTTTACACAGAACGCTCCATATTGCTTGGATTTGCTATCTAAGTACACGCAAAATCCTCTCTGTTAGGACGGAATGTGTAGTTTTACACTGAACGCTCCATATTGCTTGGATTTGCTACCTAAGTACACGCAAAATCCTCTCTGTTGGGACGGAATGTGTAGTTTTACACTGAACGCTCCATATTGCTTGGATTTGCTATCTAAGTACACGCAAAATTCTCTCTGTTAGGACGGAATGTGTAGTTTTACACTGAACGCTCCATATTGCTTGGATCTGCTATCTAAGTATACGCAAAATTCTCTCTGTTAGGACGGAATGTGTAGTTTTACACTGAACGCTCCATATTGCTTGGATTTGCTATCTAAGTACACGCAAAATCCTCTCTCTTAGGTCGGAATTGGTAGTTTTACACTGAACGCTCCACATTGCTTGGATTTGCTATCTAAGTACACGCAAAATCCTCTCTCTTAGGACGGAATGTGTAGTTTTACACTAAACGCTCCATATTGCTTGGATTTGCTATCTAAGTACACGCAAAATTCTCTCTGTTAGGACGGAATGTGTAGTTTTACACTGAACGCTCCATATTGCTTGGATTTGCTATCTAAGTACACGCAAAATTCTCTCTGTTAGGACGGAATGTGTAGTTTTACACTGAACGCTCCATATTGCTTGGATTTGCTATCTAAGTACACGCAAAATCCTCTCTCTTAGGACGGAATGTGTAGTTTTACACTGAACGCTCCATATTGCTTGGATTTGCTATCTAAGTACACGCAAAATCCTCTCTGTTAGGACGGAATGTGTAGTTTTACACTGAACGCTCCATATTGCTTGGATTTGCTATCTAAGTACACGCAAAATCCTCTCTGTTGGGACGGAATGTGTAGTTTTACACTGAACGCTCCATATTGCTTGGATTTGCTATCTAAGTACACGCAAAATTCTCTCTGTTAGGACGGAATGTGTAGTTTTACACTGAACGCTCCATATTGCTTGGATTTGCTATCTAAGTATACGCAAAATTCTCTCTGTTAGGACGGAATGTGTAGTTTTACACTGAACGCTCCATATTGCTTGGATTTGCTATCTAAGTACACGCAAAATTCTCCCTGTTAGGACGGAATGTGTAGTTTTACACTGAACGCTCCATATTCCTTGGATTTGCTACCTAAGTACACGCAAAATCCTCTCTGTTAGGACGGAATGTGTAGTTTTACACTGAACGCTCCATATTGCTTGGATTTGCTATCTAAGTACACGCAAAATCCTCCCTGTTAGGACGGAATGTATAGTTTTACACTGAACGCTCCATATTGCTTGGATTTGCTATCTAAGTACACGCAAAATTCTCTCTGTTAGGACGGAATGTGTAGTTTTACACTGAACGCTCCATATTGCTTGGATTTGCTAAGTACACGCAAAATCCGCTCTGTTAGGACGGAAAGTGTAGTTTTACACTGAACGCTCCATATTGCTTGGATTTGCTATCAAAGTACACGCAAAATCCTCTCTGTTAGGACGGAATGTCTAGTTTTACATTGAACGCTCCATATTGCTTGGATTTGCTATCTAAGTACGCGCAAAATCCTCTCTGTTATGACGGAATGTGTAGTTTTACACTGAACGCTCCATATTGCTTGGATTTTCTATCTAAGTTCCCACAAAACCCTCTCTGTTAGGTCGGAATGTGTTGTTTTACACTGAAGGCTCCATATTGCTTGGATTTGCTATCTAAGTACACGCAAAATTCTCTCTGTTAGGACGGAATGTGTAGTTTTACACTGAACGCTCCATATTGCTTGGATTTGCTAAGTACACGCAAAATCCGCTCTGTTAGGACGGAAAGTGTAGTTTTACACTGAACGCTCCATATTGCTTGGATTTGCTATCTAAGTACACGCAAAATCCTCTCTGTTAGGACGGAATGTCTAGTTTTACATTGAACGCTCCATATTGCTTGGATTTGCTACCTAAGTACACGCAAAATCCTCTCTGTTAGGACGGAATGTGTAGTTTTAAACTGAACGCTCCATATTGCTTGGATTTGCTATCTAAGTACACGCAAAATCCTCTCTGTTAGGACGGAATGTGTAGTTTTACACTGAACGCTCCATATTGCTTGGATTTGCTATCTAAGTACACGCAAAATTCTCTCTGATAGGTCGGAATGTGTAGTTTTACACCGAACGCTCCATATTGCTTGGATTTGCTATCTAAGTACGTGCAAATTTCTCTCTGTTAGGACGGAATGTGTAGTTTTACACTGAACGCTCCATATTGCTTGGATTTGCTATCTAAGTACACGCAAAATCCTCCCTGTTAGGACGGAATGTATAGTTTTACACTGAACGCTCCATATTCCTTGGATTTGCTACCTAAGTACACGCAAAATCCTCTCTGTTAGAACGGAATGTGTAGTTTTACACTGAACGCTCCATATTGCTTGGATTTGCTATCTAAGTGAACGCAAAATCCTCCCTGTTAGGACGGAATGTGTAGTTTTACACTGAACGCTCCATATTGCTTGGATTTGCTATCTAAGTACACTCAAAATTCTCTCTGTTAGGACGGAATGTGTAGTTTTACACTGAACGCTCCATATTGCTTGGATTTGCTAAGTACACGCAAAATCCTCTCTGTTAGGACGGAAAGTGTAGTTTTACACTGAACGCTCCATATTGCTTGGATTTGCTAAGTACACGCAAAATCCTCTCTGTTAGGACGAAATGTGTAGTTTTACACTGAACGCTCCATATTGCTTGGATTTGCGAAGTACACGCAAAATCCTCTCTGTTAGGACGAAATGTGTAGTTTTACACTAAACGCTCCATATTGCTTGGATTTGCTATCTAAGTACACGCAAAATCCTCTCTCTTAGGACGGAATGTGTAGTTTTACACTGAACGCTCCATATTGCTTGGATTTGCTATCTAAGTACACGCAAAAATCTCTCTGTTAGGACGGAATGTGTAGTTTTACACTGAACGCTCCATATTGCTTGGATTTGCTATCTAAGTACACGCAAAATCCTCTCTGTTAGGACGGAATGTGTAGTTTTACACTGAACGCTCCATATTGCTTGGATTTGCTATCTAAGTACACGCAAAATCCTCTCTGTTAGGACGGAATGTGTAGTTTTACACTGAACGCTCCATATTGCTTGGATTTGCTATCTAAGTACACGCAAAATCCTCTCTCTTAGGACGGAATGTGTAGTTTTACACTAAACGCTCCATATTGCTTGGATTTGCTATCTAAGTACACGCAAAATTCTCTCTGTTAGGACGGAATGTGTAGTTTTACACTGAACGCTCCATATTGCTTGGATTTGCTATCTAAGTACACGCAAAATTCTCTCTGTTAGGACGGAATGTGTAGTTTTACACTGAACGCTCCATATTGCTTGGATTTGCTATCTAAGTACACGCAAAATCCTCTCTCTTAGGACGGAATGTGTAGTTTTACACTGAACGCTCCATATTGCTTGGATTTGCTATCTAAGTACACGCAAAATCCTCTCTGTTGGGACGGAATGTGTAGTTTTACACTGAACGCTCCATATAGCTTGGATTTGCTATCTAAGTACACGCAAAATCCTCTCTGTTGGGACGGAATGTGTAGTTTTACACTGAACGCTCCATATTGCTTGGATTTGCTATCTAAGTACACGCAAAATTCTCTCTGTTAGGACGGAATGTGTAGTTTCACACTGAACGCTCCATATTGCTTGGATTTGCTATCTAAGTATACGCAAAATTCTCTCTGTTAGGACGGAATGTGTAGTTTTACACTGAACGCTCCATATTGCTTGGATTTGCTATCTAAGTACACGCAAAATTCTCCCTGTTAGGACGGAATGTGTAGTTTTACACTGAACGCTCCATATTCCTTGGATTTGCTACCTAAGTACACGCAAAATCCTCGCTGTTAGGACGGAATGTGTAGTTTTACACTGAACGCTCCATATTGCTTGGATTTGCTATCTAAGTACACGCAAAATCCTCCCTGTTAGGACGGAATGTGTAGTTTTACACTGAACGCTCCATATTGCTTAGATTTGCTATCTAAGTACACGCAAAATTCTCTCTGTTAGGACGGAATGTGTAGTTTTACACTGAACGCTCCATATTGCTTGGATTTGCTAAGTACACGCAAAATCCGCTCTGTTAGGACGGAAAGTGTAGTTTTACACTGAACGCTCCATATTGCTTGGATTTGCTATCTAAGTACACGCAAAATCCTCTCTGTTAGGACGGAATGTCTAGTTTTACATTGAACGCTCCATATTGCTTGGATTTGCTATCTAAGTACACGCAAAATCCTCCCTGTTAGGACGGAATGTATAGTTTTACACTGAACGCTCCATATTCCTTGGATTTGCTACCTAAGTACACGCAAAATCCTCTCTGTTAGGACGGAATGTGTAGTTTTACACTGAACGCTCCATATTGCTTGGATTTGCTATCTAAGTACACGCAAAATCCTCCCTGTTAGGACGGAATGTGTAGTTTTACACTGAACGCTCCATATTGCTTGGATTTGCTATCTAAGTACACGCAAAATTCTCTCTGTTAGGACGGAATGTGTAGTTTTACACTGAACGCTCCATATTGCTTGGATTTGCTAAGTACACGCAAAATCCTCTCTGTTAGGACAGAAAGTGTAGTTTTGCACTGAACGCTCCATATTGCTTGGATTTGCTAAGTACACGCAAAATCCTCTCTGTTAGGACGAACTGTGTAGTTTTACACTGAACGCTCCATATTGCTTGGATTTGCTATCTAAGTACACGCAAAATCCTCTCTGTTGGGACGGAATGTGTAGTTTTACACTGAACGCTCCATATAGCTTGGATTTGCTATCTAAGTACACGCAAAATCCTCTCTGTTGGGACGGAATGTGTAGTTTTACACTGAACGCTCCATATTGCTTGGATTTGCTATCTAAGTACACGCAAAATTCTCTCTGTTAGGACGGAATGTGTAGTTTTACACTGAACGCTCCATATTGCTTGGATTTGCTATCTAAGTATACGCAAAATTCTCTCTGTTAGGACGGAATGTGTAGTTTTACACTGAACGCTCCATATTGCTTGGATTTGCTATCTAAGTACACGCAAAATTCTCCCTGTTAGGACGGAATGTGTAGTTTTACACTGAACGCTCCATATTCCTTGGATTTGCTACCTAAGTACACCTAAAATCCTCTCTGTTAGGACGGAATGTGTAGTTTTACACTGAACGCTCCATATTGCATGGATTTGCTATCTAAGTACACGCAAAATCCTCCCTGTTAGGACGGAATGTGTAGTTTTACACTGAACGCTCCATATTGCTTGGATTTGCTATCTAAGTACACGCAAAATTCTCTCTGTTAGGACGGAATGTGTAGTTTTACACTGAACGCTCCATATTGCTTGGATTTGCTAAGTACACGCAAAATCCGCTCTGTTAGGACGGAAAGTGTAGTTTTACACTGAACGCTCCATATTGCTTGGATTTGCTATCTAAGTACACGCAAAATCCTCTCTGTTAGGACGGAATGTCTAGTTTTACATTGAACGCTCCATATTGCTTGGATTTGCTATCTAAGTACACGCAAAATCCTCCCTGTTAGGACGGAATGTATAGTTTTACACTGAACGCTCCATATTCCTTGGATTTGCTACCTAAGTACACGCAAAATCCTCTCTGTTAGGACGGAATGTGTAGTTTTACACTGAACGCTCCATGTTGCTTGGATTTGCTATCTAAGTACACGCAAAATCCTCCCTGTTAGGACGGAATGTGTAGTTTTACACTGAACGCTCCACATTGCTTGGATTTGCTATCTAAGTACACGCAAAATTCTCTCTGTTAGGACGGAATGTGTAGTTTTACACTGAACGCTCCATATTGCTTGGATTTGCTAAGTACACGCAAAATCCTCTCTGTTAGGACGGAAAGTGTAGTTTTACACTGAACGCTCCATATTGCTTGGATTTGCTAAGTACACGCAAAATCCTCTCTGTTAGGACGAAATGTGTAGTTTTACACTGAACGCTCCATATTGCTTGGATTTGCGAAGTACACGCAAAATCCTCTCTGTTAGGACGAAATGTGTAGTTTTACACTAAACGCTCCATATTGCTTGGATTTGCTATCTAAGTACACGCAAAATCCTCTCTCTTAGGACGGAATGTGTAGTTTTACACTGAACACTCCATATTGCTTGGTTTTGCTATCTAATACACGCAAAATTCTCTCTGTTAGGACGGAATGTGTAGTTTTACACTGAACGCTCCATATTGCTTGGATTTGCTATCTAAGTACACGCAAAATCCTCTCTGTTAGGACGGAATGTGTAGTTTTACACTGAACGCTCCATATTGCTTGGATTTGCTATCTAAGTACACGCAAAATCCTCTCTGTTAGGACGGAATGTGTAGTTTTACACTGAACGCTCCATATTGCTTGGATTTGCTACCTAAGTACACGAACAATCCTCTCTCTTAGGACGGAATGTGTAGTTTTACACTGAACGCTCCATATTGCTTGGATTTGCTATCTAAGTACACGCAAAATTCTCTCTGTTAGGACGGAATGTGTAGTTTTACACTGAACGCTCCATATTGCTTGGATTTGCTACCTAAGTACACGCAAAATCCTCTCTGTTAGGACAGAAAGTGTAGTTTTACACTGAACGCTCCATATTGCTTGGATTTGCTAAGTACACGCAAAATCCTCTCTGTTAGGACGAACTGTGTAGTTTTACACTGAACGCTCCATATTGCTTGGATTTGCTATCTAAGTACACGCAAAATCCTCTCTGTTGGGACGGAATGTGTAGTTTTACACTGAACGCTCCATATAGCTTGGATTTGCTATCTAAGTACACGCAAAATCCTCTCTGTTGGGACGGAATGTGTAGTTTTACACTGAACGCTCCATATTGCTTGGATTTGCTATCTAAGTACACGCAAAATTCTCTCTGTGAGGACGGAATGTGTAGTTTTACACTGAACGCTCCATATTGCTTGGATTTGCTATCTAAGTATACGCAAAATTCTCTCTGTTAGGACGGAATGTGTAGTTTTACACTGAACGCTCCATATTGCTTGGATTTGCTATCTAAGTACACGCAAAATTCTCCCTGTTAGGACGGAATGTGTAGTTTTACACTGAACGCTCCATATTCCTTGGATTTGCTACCTAAGTACACCTAAAATCCTCTCTGTTAGGACGGAATGTGTAGTTTTACACTGAACGCTCCATATTGCATGGATTTGCTATCTAAGTACACGCAAAATCCTCCCTGTTAGGACGGAATGTGTAGTTTTACACTGAACGCTCCATATTGCTTGGATTTGCTATCTAAGTACACGCAAAATTCTCTCTGTTAGGACGGAATGTGTAGTTTTACACTGAACGCTCCATATTGCTTGGATTTGCTAAGTACACGCAAAATCCGCTCTGTTAGGACGGAAAGTGTAGTTTTACACTGAACGCTCCATATTGCTTGGATTTATTATCTAAGTACACGCAAAATCCTCTCTGTTAGGACGGAATGTCTAGTTTTACATTGAACGCTCCATATTGCTTGGATTTGCTATCTAAGTACACGCAAAATCCTCCCTGTTAGGACGGAATGTATAGTTTTACACTGAACGCTCCATATTCCTTGGATTTGCTACCTAAGTACACGCAAAATCCTCTCTGTTAGGACGGAATGTGTAGTTTTACACTGAACGCTCCATGTTGCTTGGATTTGCTATCTAAGTACACGCAAAATCCTCCCTGTTAGGACGGAATGTGTAGTTTTACACTGAACGCTCCATATTGCTTGGATTTGCTATCTAAGTACACGCAAAATTCTCTCTGTTAGGACGGAATGTGTAGTTTTACACTGAACGCTCCATATTGCTTGGATTTGCTAAGTACACGCAAAATCCTCTCTGTTAGGACGGAAAGTGTAGTTTTACACTGAACGCTCCATATTGCTTGGATTTGCTAAGTACACGCAAAATCCTCTCTGTTAGGACGAAATGTGTAGTTTTACACTGAACGCTCCATATTGCTTGGATTTGCGAAGTACACGCAAAATCCTCTCTGTTAGGACGAAATGTGTAGTTTTACACTAAACGCTACATATTGCTTGGATTTGCTATCTAAGTACACGCAAAATCCTCTCTCTTAGGACGGAATGTGTAGTTTTACACTGAACACTCCATATTGCTTGGATTTGCTATCTAAGTACACGCAAAATTCTCTCTGTTAGGACGGAATGTGTAGTTTTACACTGAACGCTCCATATTGCTTGGATTTGCTATCTAAGTACACGCAAAATCCTCTCTGTTAGGACGGAATGTGTAGTTTTACACTGAACGCTCCATATTGCTTGGATTTGCTATCTAAGTACACGCAAAATCCTCTCTGTTAGGACGGAATGTGTAGTTTTACACTGAACGCTCCATATTGCTTGGATTTGCTACCTAAGTACACGCAAAATCCTCTCTCTTAGGACGGAATGTGTAGTTTTACACTGAACGCTCCATATTGCTTGGATTTGCTATCTAAGTACACGCAAAATTCTCTCTGTTAGGACGGAATGTGTAGTTTTACACTGAACGCTCCATATTGCTTGGATTTGCTATCTAAGTACACGCAAAATTCTCTCTGTTAGGACGGAATGTGTAGTTTTACACTGAACGCTCCATATTGCTTGGATTTGCTATCTAAGTACACGCAAAATCCTCTCTCTTAGGACGGAATGTGTAGTTTTACACTGAACGCTCCATATTGCTTGGATTTGCTATCTAAGTACACGCAAAATCCTCTCTTTTGGGACGGAATGTGTAGTTTTACACTGAACGCTCCATATAGCTTGGATTTGCTATCTAAGTACACGCAAAATCCTCTCTGTTGGGACGGAATGTGTAGTTTTACACTGAACGCTCCATATTGCTTGGATTTGCTATCTAAGTACACGCAAAATTCTCTCTGTTAGGACGGAATGTGTAGTTTTACACTGAACGCTCCATATTGCTTTGATTTGCTATCTAAGTATACGCAAAATTCTCTCTGTTAGGACGGAATGTGTAGTTTTACACTGAACGCTCCATATTGCTTGGATTTGCTATCTAAGTACACGCAAAATTCTCCCTGTTAGGACGGAATGTGTAGTTTTACACTGAACGCTCCATGTTGCTTGGATTTGCTATCTAAGTACACGCAAAATCCTCTCTGTTAGGACGGAATGTGTAGTTTTACACTGAACGCTCCATATTGCTTGGATTTGCTATCTAAGTACACGCAAAATCCTCTCTCTTAGGACGGAATGTGTAGTTTTACACTAAACGCTCCATATTGCTTGGATTTGCTATCTAAGTACACGCAAAATTCTCTCTGTTAGGACGGAATGTGTAGTTTTACACTGAACGCTCCATATTGCTTGGATTTGCTAAGTACACGCAAAATTCTCTCTGTTAGGACGGAATGTGTAGTTTTACACTGAACGCTCCATATTGCTTGGATTTGCTATCTAAGTACAGGCAAAATCCTCTCTCTTAGGACGGAATGTGTAGTTTTACACTGAACGCTCCATATTGCTTGGATTTGCTATCTAAGTACACGCAAAATCCTCTCTGTTGGGACGGAATGTGTAGTTTTACACTGAACGCTCCATATTGCTTGGATTTGCTATCTAAGTACACGCAAAATTCTCTCTGTTAGGACGGAATGTGTAGTTTCACACTGAACGCTCCATATTGCTTGGATTTGCTATCTAAGTATACGCAAAATTCTCTCTGTTAGGACGGAATGTGTAGTTTTACACTGAACGCTCCATATTGCTTGGATTTGCTAAGTACACGCAAAATCCGCTCTGTTAGGACGGAAAGTGTAGGTTTACACTGAACGCTCCATATTGCTTGGATTTGCTATCTAAGTACACGCAAAATCCTCTCTGTTAGGACGGAATGTCTAGTTTTACATTGAACGCTCCATATTGCTTGGATTTGCTATCTAAGTACACGCAAAATCCTCCCTGTTAGGACGGAATGTATAGTTTTACACTGAACGCTCCATATTCCTTGGATTTGCTACCTAAGTACACGCAAAATCCTCTCTGTTAGGACGGAATGTGTAGTTTTACACTGAACGCTCCATGTTGCTTGGATTTGCTATCTAAGTACACGCAAAATCCTCCCTGTTAGGACGGAATGTGTAGTTTTACACTGAACGCTCCATATTGCTTGGATTTGCTATCTAAGTACACGCAAAATTCTCTCTGTTAGGACGGAATGTGTAGTTTTACACTGAAGGCTCCATATTGCTTGGATTTGCTAAGTACACGCAAAATCCTCTCTGTTAGGACGGAAAGTGTAGTTTTACACTGAACGCTCCATATTGCTTGGATTTGCTAAGTACACGCAAAATCCTCTCTGTTAGGACGAAATGTGTAGTTTTACACTGAACGCTCCATATTGCTTGGATTTGCGAAGTACACGCAAAATCCTCTCTGTTAGGACGAAATGTGTAGTTTTACACTAAACGCTCCATATTGCTTGGATTTGCTATCTAAGTACACGCAAAATCCTCTCTCTTAGGACGGAATGTGTAGTTTTACACTGAACACTCCATATTGCTTGGATTTGCTATCTAAGTACACGCAAAATTCTCTCTGTTAGGACGGAATGTGTAGTTTTACACTGAACGCTCCATATTGCTTGGATTTGCTATCTAAGTACACGCAAAATCCTCTCTGTTAGGACGGAATGTGTAGTTTTACACTGAACGCTCCATATTGCTTGGATTTGCTATCTAAGTACACGCAAAATCCTCTCTGTTAGGACGGAATGTGTAGTTTTACACTGAACGCTCCATATTGCTTGGATTTGCTACCTAAGTACACGCAAAATCCTCTCTCTTAGGACGGAATGTGTAGTTTTACACTGAACGCTCCATATTGCTTGGATTTGCTATCTAAGTACACGCAAAATTCTCTCTGTTAGGACGGAATGTGTAGTTTTACACTGAACGCTCCATATTGCTTGGATTTGCTATCTAAGTACACGCAAAATTCTCTCTGTTAGGACGGAATGTGTAGTTTTACACTGAACGCTCCATATTGCTTGGATTTGCTATCTAAGTACACGCAAAATTCTCTCTGTTAGGACGGAATGTGTAGTTTTACACTGAACGCTCCATATTGCTTGGATTTGCTATCTAAGTACACGCAAAATTCTCTCTGTTAGGACGGAATGTGTAGTTTTACACTGAACGCTCCATATTGCTTGGATTTGCTATCTAAGTACACGCAAAATCCTCTCTCTTAGGACGGAATGTGTAGTTTTACACTGAACGCTCCATATTGCTTGGATTTGCTATCTAAGTACACGCAAAATCCTCTCTTTTGGGACGGAATGTGTAGTTTTACACTGAACGCTCCATATAGCTTGGATTTGCTATCTAAGTACACGCAAAATCCTCTCTGTTGGGACGGAATGTGTAGTTTTACACTGAACGCTCCATATTGCTTGGATTTGCTATCTAAGTACACGCAAAATTCTCTCTGTTAGGACGGAATGTGTAGTTTTACACTGAACGCTCCATATTGCTTTGATTTGCTATCTAAGTATACGCAAAATTCTCTCTGTTAGGACGGAATGTGTAGTTTTACACTGAACGCTCCATATTGCTTGGATTTGCTATCTAAGTACACGCAAAATTCTCCCTGTTAGGACGGAATGTGTAGTTTTACACTGAACGCTCCATATTGCTTGGATTTGCTATCTAAGTACACGCAAAATCCTCTCTGTTAGGACGGAATGTGTAGTTTTACACTGAACGCTCCATATTGCTTGGATTTGCTATCTAAGTACACGCAAAATCCTCTCTCTTAGGACGGAATGTGTAGTTTTACACTAAACGCTCCATATTGCTTGGATTTGCTATCTAAGTACACGCAAAATTCTCTCTGTTAGGACGGAATGTGTAGTTTTACACTGAACGCTCCATATTGCTTGGATTTGCTATCTAAGTACACGCAAAATTCTCTCTGTTAGGACGGAATGTGTAGTTTTACACTGAACGCTCCATATTGCTTGGATTTGCTATCTAAGTACAGGCAAAATCCTCTCTCTTAGGACGGAATGTGTAGTTTTACACTGAACGCTCCATATTGCTTGGATTTGCTATCTAAGTACACGCAAAATCCTCTCTGTTGGGACGGAATGTGTAGTTTTACACTGAACGCTCCATATAGCTTGGATTTGCTATCTAAGTACACGCAAAATCCTCTCTGTTGGGACGGAATGTGTAGTTTTACACTGAACGCTCCATATTGCTTGGATTTGCTATCTAAGTACACGCAAAATTCTCTCTGTTAGGACGGAATGTGTAGTTTCACACTGAACGCTCCATATTGCTTGGATTTGCTATCTAAGTATACGCAAAATTCTCTCTGTTAGGACGGAATGTGTAGTTTTACACTGAACGCTCCATATTGCTTGGATTTGCTAAGTACACGCAAAATCCGCTCTGTTAGGACGGAAAGTGTAGGTTTACACTGAACGCTCCATATTGCTTGGATTTGCTATCTAAGTACACGCAAAATCCTCTCTGTTAGGACGGAATGTCTAGTTTTACATTGAACGCTCCATATTGCTTGGATTTGCTATCTAAGTACACGCAAAATCCTCCCTGTTAGGACGGAATGTATAGTTTTACACTGAACGCTCCATATTCCTTGGATTTGCTACCTAAGTACACGCAAAATCCTCTCTGTTAGGACGGAATGTGTAGTTTTACACTGAACGCTCCATGTTGCTTGGATTTGCTATCTAAGTACACGCAAAATCCTCCCTGTTAGGACGGAATGTGTAGTTTTACACTGAACGCTCCATATTGCTTGGATTTGCTATCTAAGTACACGCAAAATTCTCTCTGTTAGGACGGAATGTGTAGTTTTACACTGAAGGCTCCATATTGCTTGGATTTGCTAAGTACACGCAAAATCCTCTCTGTTAGGACGGAAAGTGTAGTTTTACACTGAACGCTCCATATTGCTTGGATTTGCTAAGTACACGCAAAATCCTCTCTGTTAGGACGAAATGTGTAGTTTTACACTGAACGCTCCATATTGCTTGGATTTGCGAAGTACACGCAAAATCCTCTCTGTTAGGACGAAATGTGTAGTTTTACACTAAACGCTCCATATTGCTTGGATTTGCTATCTAAGTACACGCAAAATCCTCTCTCTTAGGACGGAATGTGTAGTTTTACACTGAACACTCCATATTGCTTGGATTTGCTATCTAAGTACACGCAAAATTCTCTCTGTTAGGACGGAATGTGTAGTTTTACACTGAACGCTCCATATTGCTTGGATTTGCTATCTAAGTACACGCAAAATTCTCTCTGTTAGGACGGAATGTGTAGTTTTACACTGAACGCTCCATATTGCTTGGATTTGCTATCTAAGTACACGCAAAATCCTCTCTGTTAGGACGGAATGTGTAGTTTTACACTGAACGCTCCATATTGCTTGGATTTGCTACCTAAGTACACGCAAAATCCTCTCTCTTAGGACGGAATGTGTAGTTTTACACTGAACGCTCCATATTGCTTGGATTTGCTATCTAAGTACACGCAAAATTCTCTCTGTTAGGACGGAATGTGTAGTTTTACACTGAACGCTCCATATTGCTTGGATTTGCTATCTAAGTACACGCAAAATTCTCTCTGTTAGGACGGAATGTGTAGTTTTACACTGAACGCTCCATATTGCTTGGATTTGCTATCTAAGTACACGCAAAATCCTCTCTCTTAGGACGGAATGTGTAGTTTTACACTAAACGCTCCATATTGCTTGGATTTGCTATCTAAGTACACGCAAAATCCTCTCTCTTAGGACGGAATGTGTAGTTTTACACTGAACACTCCATATTGCTTGGATTTGCTATCTAAGTACACGCAAAATTCTCTCTGTTAGGACGGAATGTGTAGTTTTACACTGAACGCTCCATATTGCTTGGATTTGCTATCTAAGTACACGCAAAATTCTCTCTGTTAGGACGGAATGTGTAGTTTTACACTGAACGCTCCATATTGCTTGGATTTGCTATCTAAGTACACGCAAAATCCTCTCTGTTAGGACGGAATGTGTAGTTTTACACTGAACGCTCCATATTGCTTGGATTTGCTACCTAAGTACACGCAAAATCCTCTCTCTTAGGACGGAATGTGTAGTTTTACACTGAACGCTCCATATTGCTTGGATTTGCTATCTAAGTACACGCAAAATTCTCTCTGTTAGGACGGAATGTGTAGTTTTACACTGAACGCTCCATATTGCTTGGATTTGCTATCTAAGTACACGCAAAATTCTCTCTGTTAGGACGGAATGTGTAGTTTTACACTGAACGCTCCATATTGCTTGGATTTGCTATCTAAGTACACGCAAAATCCTCTCTCTTAGGACGGAATGTGTAGTTTTACACTGAACGCTCCATATTGCTTGGATTTGCTATCTAAGTACACGCAAAATCCTCTCTGTTAGGACGGAATGTGTAGTTTTACACTGAACGCTCCATATTGCTTGGATTTGCTATCTAAGTACACGCAAAATCCTCCCTGTTAGGACGGAATGTGTAGTTTTACACTGAACGCTCCATATTGCTTGGATTTGCTATCTAAGTACACGCAAAATTCTCTCTGTTAGGACGGAATGTGTAGTTTTACACTGAACGCTCCATATTGCTTGGATTTGCTATCTAAGTATACGCAAAATTCTCTCTGTTAGGACGGAATGTGTAGTTTTACACTGAACGCTCCATATTGCTTGGATTTGCTATCTAAGTACACGCAAAATCCTCCCTGTTAGGACGGAATGTGTAGTTTTACACTGAACGCTCCATATTCCTTGGATTTGCTACCTAAGTACACGCAAAATCCTCTCTGTTAGGACGGAATGTGTAGTTTTACACTGAACGCTCCATATTGCTTGGATTTGCTATCTAAGTACACGCAAAATCCTCCCTGTTAGGACGGAATGTGTAGTTTTACACTGAACGCTCCATATTGCTTGGATTTGCTATCTAAGTACACGCAAAATTCTCTCTGTTAGGACGGAATGTGTAGTTTTACACTGAACGCTCCATATTGCTTGGATTTGCTAAGTACACGCAAAATCCGCTCTGTTAGGACGGAAAGTGTAGTTTTACACTGAACGCTCCATATTGCTTGGATTTGCTATCTAAGTACACGCAAAATCCTCTCTGTTAGGACGGAATGTCTAGTTTTACATTGAACGCTCCATATTGCTTGGATTTGCTATCTAAGTACGCGCAAAATCCTCTCTGTTATGACGGAATGTGTAGTTTTACGCTGAACGCTCCATATTGCTTGGATTTTCTATCTAAGTTCCCACAAAACCATCTCTGTTAGGACGGAATGTGTAGTTTTACACTGAAGGCTCCATATTGCTTGGATTTGTTATCTAAGTACCCACAAAACCCTCTCTGTTAGGATGGAATGTGTAGTTTTACACTGAACGCTCCATATTGTTTGGATTTGCTGTCTAAGTACGCGCAAAATCCTCTCTGTTAGGACGGAATGTGTAGTTTTACACTGAAGAGCAACCTTCAACTGTCCGAGTTATTAGTCCACTTTTGCACACATAACTGTCCTTTGCCCTATTACCTGAAAGGTAGGCTAGGGTCACTGATAAAGAGCAAGGAGTAATGTTTTTGTTTTCTTGGCCGGTGCGTCCCAATAACAACTGTTGAGGTTCGCACACCAATGGTTCCTGCACTGCCTGATCACAAAATCATGTAATATTTAATGCTGAATATGCGACACCGAAATTCGGAATTGTTAAGATATAAACTACGCTTGAATTCGTAAATAATAAATCTAGAATTACAACAGTAAATTTAAAAATAGAAATAAAGGATTTAAAGGAAAGAGAAGCATCAATTATCTGTCTATTAACTTGATTTCAAGATAATTTCTCTAACGTAGAAACGGCTGGTTGCCTACTTCAATAAGAATAACAAAAGAATATCATAAAATATAAGATATAGCATTCTCTGTGCTGATTTTTCACCGCTACTGAAACTAAAATTTCAATGAAAACTGCTGGCAGCGTAGGAGTTGGGAACGACGCGTGAAGTTATGTTGAATTCGCTCGAGACATCCACATCGCCCACGCCTGAGGAACCTCATCAGTTTAAATGGGAGCATTAACCCTTCCGTGGGGGGTTGGTAGAAGAACGCCTGGCTGATTTTACAAAAGATCGCGGGAAAGAAATATGCCACTCCGGGACACCTATTAATATTTGGATTTGTCGTTTAAAACACAGCAAATTCTACACCCAGAGCAACGTTCCTGGAACTGTTCTGAGAGCGACATTGAAAAACAGAAATCGTCACAATGAACCACAACGACAATATGTACTACCTACCCCAAACGTTCGTTCTTATTATTTCATGTGGATTACGTTCAATTAATCGATAACTGCAGCGGTAAATTCCTGTAAGTTTCTTTTTTAAAAAATAGGTTTACTTAATCGTTACATTATTTAGGTATACAAGGCACCACAAAATAATTGGCTGTAACTATAAAAGATACTAAACTACAATTTTGTAGACTCATTAAGTACTATTCAATAAATGGGTTCTGTTTGTATATTTACCTCATTTAAATTATTATAGATTTTTTAAATACATATATCAATTTTAATATCATAACTATATATAAAAGTGCAATTCCATTTTACAACAATTTTTAGTGAAAGCTTACATTAAATTTATACTTGATGTTTAACAAATAAGCATCAAAATAGCGTATTATTTGATACCGAAATTAAAGGATTGCCACAAGCAAAGAATCATGATGGATTTCAAAGGAGTGCTGGTTCTTTGTTGCAACGCCTGCAGGTGCATTTGAGTCGAATTGCAGTTGGGGTGAATAGTTGTTTTAACAAAAGAAACGCAAGAAATAGTGTCCTTAGCAGAGTTCTAAAGGGTAAAATGAAATGTGTAGTGTTTAACGCCCGCTTTTACATATGGCACCGCAGTTGGTGACACTGATGATACATGAGATGAAGATGGAGCACCGGTGGAATGAGATGGCGAGGAAAACCGGAGATCCCGGAGAAAACCCGCCACAGCACCGTGTTGTCCACCACAAATCTCACTTTGCGGTCGCCTGGGATCGAACCCGGTCCGCCTTGGTGAGGTCCAAGCGGTCTAACCACTGAGCCACGGTGCGGTCTGGACGAACGAGATTCTACCGTATAGTGAAAATTACTATGCTAAGTTGATTGCAGGGCATCCTAATCCTAACATTTAATATAGCATAATAAAATCCAGTTTTAAAATTGGCTATTCTAAATTAAAAGATTTGACATGTAGTATTCTTTAACAGATATTTTTCTCCTTTGATAAGCTTGTTTAATATCAGTAAATAAAAAGCAAATTGTAAAGTGTAGTGTAAAAGAATCAATCGTCTCAACATCTTGGTAAGTTTTATTCTCTAGTACGATTCTTGCAAATGTGGCATGACTGTTTGTGGGAAAAGTGCCGTAGACGGACGCTACGTTTTAAATAGCATTACGGAAAGAGATTTGTGAAGTTGCAGCTTTAACAGAGCTCTCTAACAAATGGAACATAATCCGTATAAAGTTGACAAAAGTTCCACGAGTGTGTTGATATTTAGAAGCAATTAAAATAATTGCGGTCTGAAAAGTTTCCAAGCTGTTATTTAATGCGTGCACGAAAACAGCTCTGGCAAGGGCTGAATCTCTTGCGAAATTTAATGTTTTCCCGTTTTATCTTCGACATCACACCGGAAGTTAGAGTATGTAACTAAAAGTTTATGAAAAACCTAAAGAGTTTAATGCACTGCTTTATCAAGGGGGAAAATCCAGAGCGTTTGTTTTATACATTTATGGCTGTTGTATGAACAAATAATACCAATCAGCTACATCAGAATCAAAACAAATTAAATAATAGAGGAGTAGAAAAATATAAACAAAATATATGATGGAACATTAAATGAACTATTCGTAAAATATGATTCAATAGGTACAATCAGACTTTAAAATTCAATGCCATACCCCGGACTTGAACCGGCGTCCATCCGCTTGCTCTTAACCACTGAGCAACGAGGGTGTGTCAAAAAGTAATGCCTCCTATTTTTTTCCTTAAATAAGTAAGTTATGTGAAAATCTTGAATTTGGTGCAATTACTCAAAACTTCTTCTCCAATCTCCTGCAGTAGTAACTTCCTAAGTCAATAGGTGGCAGCACTGCATTCTCTTGCAAAATGTCTGATATCGACATTCGTATTAGACAGCGTTCTGTGAGTGTCTTTTGGAATGCGGAAGGTGAAACGCCAATTCGCATTCACGAAAGGCTAAAAAATGTGTATGGTGATGCAACGGTGGATGTCAGCACTGTTAGACGATGGGTTCGTCGCTGTAACGAAGCTGAAGGGCAAACACCATTGACAGATGAAAAGCGGCAGTGACTCCATGCAACATTCAGCGAGTCGATGACATTCGTGGTGATCGCCGGGTAACAACAGGTGAATTTTGTCGCATTACCTCCCTCAGAAAAGGCAGTGTGGTGACGATTACTCCACAACTGGGTTACTCAAAAGTTTGTTCACGTTGGGTACCAAGAACGTTAACCGCCCAAAACAAAGAAACAAGGAAAACAATAGCCTCCGAACACTTGCAGCGCTTCAATTTGAAGGGAGAGGAGTTTCTGGAAAAAATTGTTACTGGAGACGAAACGTGGGTTCACTTTTTTTTAAAACTGAATCAAAGAGGCAGTCAATGGAATGGCGTTCTCAAGGAATCCATTCAATCGAAATAAGTAACGTTGGTTTACTCCCCGTAAAACTTTAGAGAATATGATGAGATGAGTACAAACGTGTATAGATGCTGGTGGAGGACACTTCCAACATTTTCTCTGAGATGTACGAGGGCTATCCAGAAAGTAGATTACGTTTTCGTCTGTTTCCGCTAGGGGCGGGGCTAGCGCGGCCATCTTGGGGTCAGAGCGTTGCGCAGCTCAGTTGGCATCTAGCCGTGCTAGTGAGAGGTTCGTGCTGCGCTCCGTTCAGATACTGTGACGGTTTGAAATGTCTGCGTTAATTGAAAATCCCGCGAGCTGCGAGGTGCGTGCAGTAATAAGGTTTCTGACTGCAAAAAACTGTAAACCGATAGAAATCTATCGGCAGCTTTGTGAAGTGTATGGGGACAACATTATCACTGAAGGTGGAGTGCGTCAGTGGGTCATCAGATTTAAAAATGGCCGAACCAATGTTCACGACGAAGATCGAAGTGGGAGACCCAGCATAGTGACTGCCGAACTTGTCGAAAAAGTCGATGCTAAAGTCCGTGAAAATCGAAGGTTCACAATAACGGAACTTTCTTTGAGTTTTCCACAAATTTCGCGAAGTTTGTTGCACGAAATCATCAGCGAAAAGCTTGGTTACCACAAGTTTTGTGCAAGATGGATTCCAAAAATCTTGACAGAGGACCACAAAAATCAGCGAATGGCTGCAGCGTTGAACTTTTTGGACGTTTACCATAAGGATGGTGACTCTTTACTCGATCGCATCGTTACTGGTGACGAAACATGGGTGAAACACGTGAACTGTGAAACGAAATTGCAATCAATGCAGTGGGGGCACACAAGTTCTCCCCAAAAACCCAAGAAATGCATGCAAACAATGTCGGCAAGGAAGATGATGGCGACTGTTTTTTGGGACAGAAAAGGTGTGATTTTGGTGGACTTCCTGGAAAGAGGCACTACAATAAACTCTCAAAGGTATTGCCAAACTCTCCAAAAACTCAGAAGAGCCATTCAAAACAAGCGCAGAGGAATGTTGAGCTCTAAGATCTTGTTGATTCACGACAACGCCCGGCCCCACACGGCAAATGTCACTCGTGAAGTTCTTGAATCTTTTAAGTGGGAGTTGCTTCCTCATCCGCCGTACAGTCCCGACCTGGCACCGAGCGACTTCCACCTATTCCCAGCAATGAAGAAGTGGCTGGCTATGCAGCGTTTTGATGACGACGCACAGCTGCAAGAAGAGGTAACGAAGTGGTTGAAGGCGCAGGCGGCCGAATTTTTCGACGAAGGAATTTCCAAGCTCGTACATCGCTACGATAAATGCCTTAATTTGAATGGTGACTATGTCGAAAAGTAGTATTTGAGTGAGGCTTTCATCTGTATATAATAAAATTTGTTTCCTATACTTTGTTTACTTTTTATTCCAAAACGTAATCTACTTTCTGGATAGCCCTCGTAAATAGTGTAGTGTAATCTCCCAATTGTGTATTATATTCTCCCTAAGTTGCACGTGTGTCCTATTATTGTTACATAAGTTATGGCATATCGAAATAGTTCAGGTTTATATGAATGGCTTTGTACTATTGTTCGACCCTGGGGTTTTGTTCTAGATAATCCCGTTCTCATAAGCTGGAATAATTTGGCTAGAAATTATATTTCTGATAATTTTCTAACTTGATTCCCTCTGAGAAAAGCCAGTCGTATCAGCACTAGCTTGTCGATATTTCTATTATTACCCTTTTCTTCCACTTGTTACTTAAGGCATATTTTAGAAGGAATATTTATTTTTAAAACATAATTTCTAATGAATTATGGGTATTGTTATACTTGCATTGTTTCTCTGTAAGCCTTGAATGAGCTTTACATCATTTGCTATTTTAAGCAAAGAAGAAAAGAAATTCAAGGAAATACAGAAGAAGCTGTCCCCTTAGAATGCGTGGAATGAAAACGAGAAGATATGAAGAAGCTGGGAGGCTTCAAATCGGAATGAGAGAAGAAAAATGAAAACCAATGAAAGAAAAAAGTAAGATAAACGCATTTGCCCGTCCTTAATTTGCTCTCCTTCTTTCCTTTCTACTTTATTTTTAAAAGTCGCTTTTCACCCATGAGGATGATGGAGTGTGCGTTCCTTTGCTTTCTCTGTTCTCTTTTTCCTTTCCTTCAAGGTTATTATCACTTTCGCCCATCCCTCCGCTCCATTTCTATTTTCTCTATTTCGAACCGACGTGTCTGATAACGGCATTTTTGGATTCGTTAGCTTTTTCTGAAGTAAAAATCATAGGAAGAGCTAGAACTTGCATGTATAACTTACAGGACTTCATTCTCCTTACATATACGGAACGTGCTCCAACTCAATCAGAAACAGCTGCACATCGAGGGGCCAATGTCTTAGCTTGAGTTTCTGGATATATAATAACAAAAATTATCTACTGTAATGCCACAAGTGCTTTCAGTTTCTTGAGTGGAGGACTTTTAAATAAAAAATGGCATTCTAGGACAGTTTCAGGAATACTTTACACAAAAACCATGATGGATTTCTCACCATTGGTGAAGTTCTTGCAGAATTATTGAAGTTCCCCACGGATGCTCTAGAGCGATGATCTCTGCACCCAGGGTCAAGGTGTCGGAACGGAGAAATATTGTTGTCAAATGCTAGGCTTTGCCAATGAAGCCATTAGCTCTCTTGCTCTCCAATATTTCTGTGTAGTGGAACCGGCAGGTAGGGCTTCACAGGTTAAAAGGTGTTCCTCAGTCATTTCCTCTTCTTTGTTGTCAAATGCTAGGCTTTGGCAATGAAGCCATTAGCTCTCTTGCTCTCCAATATTTCTGTGTAGTGGATCCGTCAGGTAGGACTTCAGAGGTTAAAAGATCTTCTTCAGTCATTTCCTCTTCTTTGTTGTCAAATGCTAGGCTTTGGCAATGAAGTCATTAGCTCTCTTGCTCTCCAATATTTCTGTGTAGTGGATCCGGCAGGCAGGACTTCACAGGTTAAAAGATGCCCTTCAGTCATTTCCTCTTCTTGGTTGTCAAATGCTAGGCTTTGGCAATGAAGCCATTAGCTCTCTTGCTCTCCAATATTTCTGTGAAGTGGGTCCGGCAGGTAGGGCTTCACAGGTTAAAAGATGTTCTTCAGTCATTTCCTCTTCTTTGTTGTCAAATGCTAGGCTTTGGCAATGAAGCCATCAGCTCTCTTGCTCTCCAATATTTCTGTGTAGTGGGTCCGTCAGGTAGGACTTCACAGGTTAAAAGATGTCCTTCAGTCATTTCCTCTTCTTTGTTGCACAGAGGACAATTTGGACTTGTATAAATTCCTATTCTGTGTAAGTGTTTGGCCAAGCAATCATGTTTCGTAAGTAGTCTAAAATTTGCTACTGCAGCTTTACTGGTATTTCTGGAATAATTTATGTATTTTTAAGTAAAATGTTCCATTTTTTATCTTTGACTTTGTTAGATATTTATTGGTTTGGTTTGCTTTTATATTTGGTTTTGATTAATCTTTTTATGTATGTAAAGGGTAAGATTTCACTTTTGTTCTGAATTAAATTTGCACCTGTTTGGCAAGAAAATCAGCTGATTCATTTCCAGCAGTTCCATAATTTGCAGGTATTCACTGTAATATAATTATTTTATGTAGTTTTTGAAGTTGTTTGATCATTTTGTGAAATTCTTTAATTTAGATTGGCCTTATTTTATATGAACTTATTGCACATAATGCTGCTTTAGAATCAGAAAGTATGACAGCATTTTTGAATTTATCTATTCTGTATAGAAGGTGTTGGAGTGAAATATGAATAGCCATTACTTCTGCATCAAAATTTGTTGTGTGGTATCCTGTTGGTTGATCGAAAGAGAACAGTGCACACTTAATTCCTGCTCCTCAGTTGTTGTCCAAGTTAGATCCATCTGTGTACATATGTAACCATTCTTCAGGTGGGTATCTACTGTTCACAGTTTCTAATGCTAGTGCATTTAGTACAGGTTTGGAACTTTCAGATTTTGTAACTATTTGTTCTAAATCTAATTGAATATCAATTGGTTCCAAAGTCAGAGGGTTTTCTTTGATTAAAATGTTTTCTTTAGAATTAGGAAGAAACAGATCTGTTTTTAATTCTGTAACTTTGTGTAGGAAACTTGTTTGTGTTTTCATCTTGAATGGTTGTAGTAATCTTTTCTCCCTCTTCGTTGTTTTTAACAACATTTTAACCGCAACATTTTTTCATGTTGTATTAGTGCCTGCTCCTCCAAAGTTAGATGTATTGGATAGTTCCTAGTTAAGGCTTGCATTGCCATGATTGGAGTTGATTTTGCTGCTCCGGTTATTAATCGCAGGGCCTGATTTTGGCATACTTCTAGGTGATTTAGGTTAGAACTGTTTGCTGTAATTATTACCTCTGCATTATAAAGAAATATTGGCGAACGGAGAAATATTCAATTCTGCTACTGATTGATTAACCTTTCAATCATACTTTCCAAAAGTAGCAAATGAAATGTGTAGTGTTTAACGCCCGCTTTTACTACATACGGCACCGCAGGCGGTGACACTGATGATACATCAGATGAAGATGGAGCACCGGTGGAATGAGATGGCGGGGGAAACCGGAGATCCCGGAGAAAACCCACCTCAGAACCGTGTTGTCCACTACAAATCTCACTTTGCGGTCGCCTGGGATCGAACCCGAGCCGCCTTGGTGAGATCCAAGTGGTCTAACCACTGATCCACGGCGCGACCTTTTCCAAAAGTTGAATACTTAATTCCATGTATACAATTTGATGCTTCATCTCACAAAGTCTTGAAGATTATCGGTAATTGCCTGTTCTCCTGCTAGTAATGATGCAAAATAATAATTATAAACATAATAACACACTAGGTATTGACGCGTCGATTATGCATCACCCAGAGGCATTCATTTGTAATTATGTTTCTGCACACTTGCAGAGAAAAACTGTTGATACGTCTGTCCTCGACAAATGTTCCTTGCAGAAGATTTTTAATACTGTACTGCTGCTCATTTGTTTAGCATAGCAAGAATGTAGTCTCTGCTAGTCGTTTGTTTAAAAGAAAGTCAATGAAAGCAGTAGTATTTTATAAGTAAGAGCTACTTATGTAGCCTAATCAGGTAACTTTTTTACTCTATGGATGTCTTGAATGTTGCATCCAAATCATCACACCGAAGCACATGTTAACATATGCCACAAGAGCAAATAAAATATTCGCTGCACCATTATTACAATAATGACATAAAATTCTATAAAAATAAGACCTGAACCTTTCCCGGCGATGAGTAATTTGGAGATCTTCTGGGGAAAGAAGCCAGGTTAATAGACGATCAGAAATCAATGTTTCGGGAGTGTGAATCTCTCCCATCATCAGGATATTTTAATAAATGTTATAACCACAAATTTATAACTGGATATAACACAAATATAAACAAAGATGAAACGCTATCGACTCGCATCACGGAACAAATGACTGTCTTCAGTAAATTAAATGCCAGGTCAGGAGATGGCTGAGGTCAAGGAAACGTAATTACTTGATGATTAATCTGTATAGATCTGTGCTGGCTGTCACCAAGGCGGCCCAGGTTCGATCCCAGGCGACCGCAAAGTGAGATTTGGGGTGGAAAACACGGCGCTGGGGCGGGTTTTCTCCGGAATCTCCTGTTTCCCCCGCCATCTCATTCCAACGGTGCTCCATCTTGATTTCATGTATCACCAGTGTCATCGCCTGCGGTGCCGTACGTAGTAAAAGCGTTCGTTAAACACTACGCATTTCATGTATAGATCTGTGCTCCTTAAGCCAATGGTTTCCGACAGGAGATGAATTGAAATCTAGCATCACGATTAAAGTTGTAAGTTGACATATTGTTGCCTAATCGTGATGCTGGGTTTCAGTTGATCTCCTCTTGGAAACCGGCATTAAAATGTAAATCCGTCGACTTAAGCAGCACAGATCTATACAGCTTGATCATCAAGTTAAGCAGGAGGGCTGATCAATAAAGAATGATCATAATTTTTTACGGTCATAATTTTTCGCACTAAAATTCAATCTTATTATATTCTGTTAGATTAATGTGAAATCAACACGCCGTAGTAGTTTCATTGTTGGTACTCCTGGTTTCAGCCTGTGAGAACCAGGCAAGTTCAGACATGTGGAGTATCGCCTACCGCTACAATGGAGGTAACCTGCAGATAAAGTTGATGTTAGAGAAAGATCCGGAGTTTCTTTCAAACGTAATCACTGCTGATGAAACTTGGCTACATCATTTTGATCCTGAGAGCAAACAGCAAAGCTCAGTGTGGAAATCTCCTTCATCACCAACCCCCCCTGCCTCCCAAAAGCAAAAATGGCTGCTTCTGCGGGGAAAGTTATGGTCATCTCATTCTTTGATATTCATGGAATGGTTTATCAGCATGTTGTACCTGCACACACATCAGTAACTGGACAATACTGCAGGGATGTCCTGAAAATATTGCAAGTCCATATCAGGCGTAAAAGACCACGTTTCCGTGAAGGAGGCTGTATGCTGCACCACGATAATGCGCGGCTGCATATTCCCAATATTGTTGCTGAATATCTTGCAAAAATCAAGGTGAAGTGAATCCCTCATCCTCCCTATAGTCCGGATTTAGCCCCATGTGACTTTTTCTATTCCCTAACTTGAAGAAACGCCTTCGTGGGAGGCATAATTCATTATCAGAAGCAGTGGTGAAGACTGCGGAGGCGATTTTGAAGGATCTCTCAAAAAATGGTTTCCAGCATGTCTTTGAAGACTGGCAGAAACGCTGGGACAAGTGCATCGCATTCAGGGGAGACTATTTTGAGAAGGACTATCAAATTTATGAGAATGAGTAAAGGTACGTTGTCAGAAAACATTGTGAACAGTTTTTTTAGTTACGTTTCCTTGATCCAATTAATTTTCATTTACTGACATTTCATTTACTGAAAACAGTCTTTTGTTCAGTGATGCGATTACGGATAGTGTTTGTCTTTGTTTATATTTATGTTATATCCAATTATACATTTGTGGTTATAGCATTTATTAAATATCCTGATGATGGGAGCGATGTACGTTCCCAAAACATCGATTTCTAGTCGTCCTTTTACTTGGCTTGTTTCTCGAACATAAAAATCTATGTTTAATTTTAATATAAGAGCTTTGTTTTCGAAAACAAGTTAGAATCGTACGGTAGCGTTTGTTTTTCTTTTCTATATAATTGTTAGATTGCATCTAGCGTGTGCTAAGAATTTCTTTACAGAAAAAAAAAGACTGTTAAATGTTAGCTTGTTTCAAATCCTTTAGTTTATTACGAAAATTATTTTAATCACAATTATTGAGTCCATAGCTGGTACATTTGAAGTTTGGAGTGGTCTGTTTATTGTTTTCTATTCCTCAAATTAAGGCCACTAATTAACTTTTTTTCCGAAAGTTTTGTAGCCCTTTTCCTTTCCTTGCCTTTTTCGCCTCTTGAAACTCCTGACCTTCAAATAACTTAAAATTAATATGATATTCCAGAGAAAGAGAAGTCGTTTACCAAATCTACATAATTAAAATAATGAAATAAATATTTATATATTTGAAATGTAAGCGGGGTTGCTTTTAAAATCAAATTAGTTATTTTACCTATACATCTAGTCTAGATTGTGGTTATACTGTAAGAGTACGAAAACCAACTTATGATATAAGAAATGTAATGCGATCCAAATAAATCTGAACCATTTCAATAGGTCATAACTTTTGAATCAATAATAGGACACAGGTACAACTTTGAGAGTATATAATAGACAATTGAGAGATTACATTACACTATTTACATCTCAGAGAAAATGTTGAAAGTGTCCTCTACCAGCATCTATACATGTTTGTACTCGTCTCGCCATATTCTCTGAAGTTTTACGGAGAGTATTCTCGCCAATGTTACTTATTTCGGTTCGAATGGATTCCTTGAGAACATCAATTGCCCGTGGCCTATTCTTGTACACTCTCTTTTTGAGATACCCCCACAAGAAACAATCCAGTGAGGTTAGGTAAGAGGATCTGGGGGCCCATAGACCTTTTGAGGTCATTCCATTATCAAAGAAACTGGTTACAAGCTCCATGGTGACATTAGATGTATGGCACGTTGCTTCATCTTGCTAGAAATAACCTTCTCTCAGTTCGATATCATCCAGCTGCTCCACAAATGTCTTGAAGATACTCATATAAACTTCAGTGTCTACAGTCGTATCTCCTAATTGTGTATTATACTCTCCCGAAGTTGCAAGTATGTCCTATTATTGGTTCAAAAGTTATGGGCTATTAAAGTGGTTCAGATTTATATGGATCGCACTATAGTATGGAATCCCGCTAAGTAATATAATTAATGTAAGTTGTAGACATAATGATCGGAGCAAAAGGTTTCAACATCTGCTCTAACGTAATGATACAGTATAGCTATCATAATGTACGTAACAACTGAACATTTGAGAAAGACTGTCCAATTATGAATGTAACCTTAAGCTTCGAATATCATCAGTTTCTAGGGAATTACCCATAAGCTTGATCAAATATCGAAGTTGAACTTCAGTAACCTATATTAAATTGCCACCACTGAATTTAAGATTACTAAAACATAAATAAATGAGATGCTAATATTACCTTACAAAGTTTGTGTATGTATTTTTAAGAACTTATATGCTTATTAAAGGACATAAAATGCCAGATTATCTCATTAATCCAATGTTTACTTTGTGGCTAGCGTTATGTAACTGTACTGGATAGCTTATATCAGTTGGTAAATAAGTTTAATAGTTGAAACAGTGCTCAAAATAGCAAAAGGACAGTAGAGTTTTGATATATCCTGTCCTACTTCTTTGTTTTCTTGGGATAAGCATGCAGCTTTACCGAGGGTTGAATTCGGGGCAGCTAGACCTAATATTCTTTACTATTCGTTCAGGAAAGAAGATAGTGTTACTATTAAAATAAGGCCTGAAGCTTTCCTGGCGAGGAATATGTCCAAGATCTTCTCGGGGAAACAATCTCGATTAGAAGTCGACGTTTCGGAAGCGCACATCTGTCCCATCATCAGGATATTAAACACTAAAAACTCGTTCGTCCGGATCAACAGGGATTAGGGCCGATTCGAGTTAAGGAAAATCCTAATAATTCGCAGGATGATCGAAAACAGATAAAGGCCCAGCACATCTATGAACTGAGATGTAAACAGTGTAATGTAATCTCCCAATTGTGTATTAAATTCTCCCAAAGTTGCACGTGTGTCCTATTATCGATTCAAAAGTTATGGCCTAACGACGACGACGACGACGACGACGACGACGACGACGATGATGATGATGATGATGATGATGATGATGATGATATAAGGGCGCTGAACTGCTTGGTGCCATTTAAAAATTAATTCATGGCTATAGCCAGATATAAATTAGTCAAAATTTAGAAAAACAGATCAAAATAGAATGACAATAAAATAAATAAGCCCAAATGGGTAAAAAAAAAAAAAAATTAAAAAAATTAAAAGCTATAAATAGCAATAAAATACCAAAAGGCACAAAACATTACTAATTTCAATATTGTGACTTTGAGGGTTCGTGAAATTAAAAGTCCAATTGCATAAACTCAAAATGTTCCTAATTTCCACCGAATTACAGTTGGAACACTTGCCGAATACATAGAATTACGTAGAGCACACAATTACAATTCACCAGTTCGTCCGTTACAGTTCCACTCTGCACTCGCAGTTACTTACACGCCTCCGATGCACGTACAGTCTTCCAGTCAGTTCGCTCACTGGGTGCTGCTCACGGCTGCTCGCCAAGAGCTGACTCGCCAACTGCAGGCCTTATATAGGGAAGGTCGCCGTTTCTGGAAGGTTCTCGGCGCGCACAATTATCCCGAGGTTTCCAGACGTCTGGTGGGAGGGGAAAGAGACGGTACAAGGCTCATGCCGCTCTCCTAATCATCCCTTAAGTTAGTGACACGAGAAAAATGGGTAGGCGTGGGCTCAATGCTTCCGGCCGGTTCCATTGGGAGTTCTGACGTTCGGGTGACAATATCAACTTGCCATGACAAAAGCTACCTACCCAGTGGTGATCGACACAATTTATTCCTTTTCTTTGGGGCTGGGCTAGCGCTTTCAGCAGGTTTGTACTGCCCTTTCCTCACTGTCTTTTGGGCAGTGAGGACAGAATCCACCCGCTCCACATTCTCAATGGAGGAGGACGGCTTCGCGACTGGTAGCTTTAAATCGAGTCTCTCGAGACGATCGGATACTACGACCGGCGAAGATGAAAGTCGCCGATCGGCGTCATCACTAGATGACTCCTCAGATGTGCTTGACGGAGGAGATATTCGCAGACTTTTGTGCTGGCTAGCTTTCCTTTCACTGGCCTTACTATTTTCTTTAAGGAAGTCCGTTTTGTCATAAGAGGTCTTAAATTTCCTTGGCGATACATTATATATTACCGGTTCACATGTTCTTAAAGTAGATGCCTTCGGCGGTAACTTGGCTGAATCCTTCTTCTTAGGACTGGACTTGGTCGGCACGCTCACTGTTGTTGCTTTGCCTGTGATCTTGGTGTAATTGATCTTTCGGATATTACTTTCCCGTTTGTTTCGCGGGTTTGTGTTGATGCTATAATGTTTCTGGGTGCACACAATTCCACGTTGTGGACGCCAATTTGAAGCAACAATGTATGTGGCCAACAATGTTCCACTTGAAAATACAGTTTGAAGCACTTTTGTTTAGCTCAGGGTAAAACAATGAGGTTTATCCCAGGGTATGCGTGGATGTGTGTGAGAAGGATACTTAGTGACACTGGAATGCCCGTTTCCAACTTATTTATTCACTGCTTCTTTTTTTAGAACATCGAAATGAAAGTTGCCGACCAAGGGTTACCAATATCCCTGTTTACAGTTACTGACGGCAGAATGTTTATTACTCGATAAACTTTATTCGTTCCTCACGTATATATGAACCGACAAATATCCAAGACAGAACAAGAGGACTGCCCCTAATCGCCCTCACGCCTCAGACTGCTCTCATCGGCCTGACGCCGAAGACTGTTCTGATGGCTTGCAAGCCACGGAGTGCTCTTCTCCACAGCTGCGCGTGGGTGTATCACTTTTACTTACTGAAAGCCCTCTTCATTCAACCAAAAATCTCTTTGTGGCTGTTTTGTCATGCCACTCTGAATGATCCAAAGAATACCCTATTCAAGTGAGCCCCTTTAGAAAACTGCTAAGGACACTGTTTCTTACATTGCTTTTGTTATAACAACTTTCCCCCCAACTGAACTGGCCTTGCCGGTTTTGTAATAAAGAACCAACATTCTTTTGACATCCATCATGGTTCTTTACCTCTGGCAAACCTTAATTTCGATATCAGTGTTCCGATTTCACGTCTAGGTACCAGCTTAGCTGCAAGTGCACTATAAGTAGCGGTCCAAGTTACAGAGGGCTCACGAATACTCAAGAGTTTCCGGGCTTCCACGAAGGACACCCTCTCTCTTTCCCGGACCTATTCGATCGCTTTCTCCTCCATAAAACGAGGACATTCTCTGGAGTTTGATGAATGATTACCACTGCAGTTAACACACGTTGCGAGTGAAGTGCATGCATTGTCTTGATTGAATTGACCGCAGTCAACGCAAGTGGCAACTCGATTACATAAATCGCTCGTATGGCCAATGCGCTGGCATTTATAACACCTCAATGGATTGTGTATATACTGCCTCACTTCATTATATTCATACCCTGACTTAATCCTTTTTGGCAGATCTACCCGATCAAAAGTAAGTAATAAGGTACGAGTGGGCACTAGCTCACCTCGTTCTTTGCGGTGAACTCGATATACATTAGTCACACCTTGTTCCGCGAAATTTTCTTGAATCTCCTCATTGGACATACCATTCAATGCGCTGGTATTTACAACGCCACGCGAGGAGTTCAGAGTATTATGTAATTCAGCGAGCACCGGCTAGCTCGGAAGCATATTGGCTTTCAAGATTTTTGCAGCCGGCGTCAGAGAAACTTCTTCGATCAGGAGCGTGCCATTGCGAGATCTAGTACAGGACTTTACAGTATTATCTAAACTCATCTGAATACTGAACGGGTTCACGGTAGTAAACTTTCGACCTTCCTCAGTTCTACAAATAACTAAATAGCGAGGAACACAAGACGCAGCTATTTCTCTTCCACGTTTAATTTTAGGGTTTGGCATAAGAAATTGAATATGTTGCATCCCTCAGCGCTCCCCGCCCACCACGGTACCCAAAAAGGGGTCATTGCCACAGGGATATAGCGGACATGCCGTCCCACTCATCCTGGAGTTCGGTAAAGTACCTAGTCCTGGCCGATTGATTAGGGGCGGGTTAGTCCCTAATCTTCCGTTTAGGCGAAGCA
Source organism: Mantis religiosa (assembly GCA_030765055.1). NCBI lineage: Eukaryota > Metazoa > Arthropoda > Insecta > Mantodea > Mantidae > Mantis > Mantis religiosa. The sequence goes on from CM060954.1 coordinate 21,266,107, forward strand.
GAAACTAAAGTAGTGTATTGGAAATTCGTACCCTCCCCGAATTCAGAAGACTGCAATGAGCTCAGATGCGCATCCACCAGGACAAACCTTTCCAACGACACGAGTGTCCAAGCACGGCGTACACCTGTGTGGGTGTTTTGCCTGATCCCTCACCGCTAAGAGAAACCCACATTGAGGGTGTCTGGGTGCCTTGGGACCCCGGGATCGCCAATTCCCGTACCTACATCAGTTCCCGTAGTGAAGGTGATCCGTCCCCTTCAGCTGCCGAGGTGCAGGCGCTGCGCACCCCTAGCACTCGTGGTACCTCTGACGTTACTATAGGAAACTCGGGCCGAACATTCGAGCCCTTTCCGGATAGGGAGTTGTTCGGATTGGGTTGAACTCGAGGGGACAGTGGTTCCCGATACCCGTGGGTGATAGGTTACGTCTCTGGAGGGGGTTGAGGGAAGCCATATATTTCCACATATTAGCCAACATAGCTAGTAGAAGGTGTGCTAGATCACCAGGCGGTCCCACCGAGGTCATATCGGTAGCCTTCCCATTTTGGTGTTGGCGCGCGTAAGTGGCGAATCCACTTGCATCCCGTCTTGAGTCCACAGGACCAGATGGGGGGGGGGGTTAGTTAGTCTCTAGGTCTTGCCCTATGGAAAGAGCCACGGAGGCGCCGGGTGCCCTTTGGGGACAGCTCGGTAACTCCTTAGTAGAACGAGGCCCGGATCTTTGGTCCTAGGGGTCTAGGACCAATGGGAGTAATACCTCTGGCATTAACAACAACCTTCATCAGTAGGCCCCTGGGGGGAGTTATGCCCTATTCAATCAATCAATCAATCAATCAATCAATCAATCAATCAATCAAAGGAATTTAGGGACCGGGGTCCCAAGGCTTTTTAGGGAAATTCCCTCTTCAGCCCAGAAATAGTTTGTAGTGGATCAGAGAAGGAGATTTGCCTGCGGTCCTTCAAGGATAAGGAGTGAAAAGTGGGGTCAAGTCAAGTCAAATATGGAATTCAGATAACCCTCTGCAGCCTAGTTAATATGAGAAGTGGGGGGAAGTAGGACATACCATTCGTATTATTAATATTATTTTTTGTTTTTATATCATTTTTTTATTTGTGTTATTAATTTTTTTGAGTTTTTGTTATCATTTTTGTATGTTTTTTATATATTTTTTATTTTATTTGTTTTTATATATATTTTTTATTTATTTACTTTTTTTTTTGTTGCTCACAGTCCACGTAACGATAGCTATAAAGACCTATGGTCGGATAGTATTTGTTGCTGCCTCTTTCATCGTTCTCATCTTTCTTTGTGTGTGTTTTTTAATTTTGCCTTTTCAGGTTAGATGCTCGTTCAGTTTGTGTGCTATGGTAGAGCTTGTAGATATTGTTCTAGTTCTTCTTGATCTTTTTCCTGTTTTCTATCGTATACCTTAATTAGGTGTAAAAGAGGGGTGCTTTTGTCTGTATCTGTCGGTGTTTTCATTGATTGTGCAGTTCTGATCAGATTTCGCCTGTGTTGTCTCTTGTGGGCTCCGTCTATATAGTTTAGCATTCTCTTTTCTAAATGTTCGTCTAAAGTGTCAGTATTCGTGTCTCTGTATATATCGTTGTTACGGTGGTTCGGAAGCAACTTAAAGCATATTCTGAGGCATCTTCTTTCAAGAGCTCTTAGTTTGCCTAAGGTTTCCTCGGTGGTGAGGGGGATGATGGCTACTGCTGCATATGTCAAAATGGGTCTGATTAGCGTTTTGTACAATTTTCTCAATATGTGTGGAGCGATGCCATGCTTGTTGACTCTTGCTAAGAAACCAAGTGTGGCGAGCACAGGTCGTGCTTTTTTAATTACGGATATGTAGTGTGGTGTGGTTGTCATTTTTTTATGAATAGTTACCCCAAGATATTTAATATTTGTTTGACTTTTTATTATGTGTCCATTTAGTGACATTTGGATGTTTGTGTGTTTTGATTTTTGCCCTATTGAAATGGTTCAGGTTTATATGAATCGCATTGTATCTATAAAATCTTCATCATCTATTTCTTTTCTCTTCTTCAGTCTTGTTTCCTGGCAAGTCACACACACCAGGCCACAACTTTTGCCAAGACTTTATAAAAGTTTCTTTTCAAGCCTAGTGCCAAACAGGTGGAGTGAATGTGCTGAATTCACCTACAGGCAAGAGAATTGGAATAATGAAAAGAGTAATTCATCGTCTATAAAACAATGTATTTACTCCACTTAACAACATATTTTGTCTTTATTCAGAAATGGTCTGGTGATCTGGCCGTACAGGTTAACGGGTTGTTACTGTTTAACATTACATTTAATTGTGCATATTCCAAGATTTTAAAATTAACAACTTTTGGCTACATTTATTTGTCTTTACCTTGTCGCTACCTTGGCTTACATGATACCCTGGTCATCTGCTCTGCCAGGTACCTCTTTACGTCCATGCCTCCTTGTTACTTACTAAGCCCCTTTATTCCCTCTCATATTTCTTTCTTACATTATTTACATTTCTGGCCCATTTTTCTTTTATTTTGTGCAAGAACTCACCAATACTTCTTACCACCCGTAGGGGAGGGGATCCGTCCCCTTCAGCTGCCATGGTGCGTGCGCTGCGGACCCTCAACACTCGTGGTACCTCTGACGTTACTAGAGGAACCTCGGGCCGAACATCTGAGCCCCTCCTCCGGGAGTTGTTCGGATTGGGATGGACTCGAGGGGGCAGAGTGTTCCCGATACATTTGGGTATCGGGTACGTCTTCGGACGGGGTTGAGGGAAGCCATTAATTCTCCCGGGTACTAGCCTGCTAAGCTAGTAGAAGGTGTGCTAGATCGCCAGGCGGCCCCACCGAGGTTCTCGGTAGTCTTCACCATTGGTATTGGTGCGCGTAATTGGCGTATCCACTTCCATCCCGTCTTGAGTCCATAGGACCAGATGGGAGTGGGGCTTGTTAGTCTCTAGGTCTTGCCCCATGGAAAGAGCCACGGAGGCGCCGGGCGTCCTTTTGGGACATCTCGGTAACTCCCTGGTCGAAGGATGCCCGGGTCCCTGGTCCTACGGGTGCAGGACCAATGGGAGTAGTACCTCTGACATTAACAACACAACAGCCTACATCAGTAGGCCCCTGGGGGAAGTTATGTCCTTTTGAAATGGTTCAGGTTTATATGGATCGCATAGTATTTATAAAATCTTCATCACCTATTTCTTTTCTCTTCTTCAATCTTGTTTCCTGGCAAGTCACACACACACACACACACACACACACACACACACACACACACACACACACACACACACACACACACACACACACACACACACACACACACACACATACACAAGGCCACAACTTTTGCCATGACTTTATAAAAGTTTCTCTTCAAGCCTGGTGCCAAACAGGTGGAGTGAGTGTGATGAATTTACCTACTGGCAAGAGAATTCAAATAATGGAAATAGTAATTCATCGTCTATAAAACAATGGATTTACTCCACTAAACAACATATTTTGTCTTTATTCAGAACTGGTCTGGTTATCTGGCCGTCTAGGTTAACAGGGTGTTACTCTTTAGCATTACATTTCATTGTGCATATTCCAAGATTTTAAAATTAACCAATTTTGGCTACATTTGTTTGTCTTTACCTTGTTGCTACCTTGGCTTAGATGATACCCTGGTCTTCTGCTCTGGCAGGTGCCTCTTAACCTCCATGCCTCCTTGTTACTTACGTAGCCCCTTTATTCTCTCTCACATTTCTTTCTTACATTATTTACATTTCTGGCCCATTTTTCTTTTACTTTCTGCAAGAACTTAGCAATACCTCTTACCCTCTTTTCGTCCCTTTTCGTTAACATTTTTATAGCTACTATCCTCTTCTCTACTTTCTCCCATTTTTCCTCCCAAACCTTTTTTCTCTACATTTGCAACCTCCTTGCATTCTGCTACATAGTGTTCTATGCTTTCCTTTCCCCCCATATAGTTCACAAATTCTCTTTTCCCTACCTCTTATCTCTCTTAGAAATATTGTTCCTGTTCTCATCCAAACTAGCCATTCTCACTCTTGCCTATTGCGGTAAACTACATATTCCTCTCGTCCCCAATTTATTTTTATTTGCTTGTAAATTTATAATGATTTCATATTTTCTAGACTTTCCCATATTTCCTGTCTTTCTATATCTTCTATTCTGCATTTTACTAATTTACACACATCGCTTGTATTCCTTTCCCCTATTAACATAGTACGTGCTATATGTTGCACAATTGCCATCTCTTTGTCATGAAAATGCTGCTTGTGATTTATAAACTCCCTGTACGTTAGCTATTTCCACTAATACCAACATGGACAAAAACTTTATCGAAGCCGTTTATACTTCAATTGGGATGTTGGTCGTAAAAACCCCATCAACATTCTCAATGAGATCAATATTCTGGCGAGAGAAGTAAAAAGAAACTAACTGTACTTTTATAGGTGAGCAAGGGAGCCCTTTGACCAATTTATGTGCCCCTGTTTTCATTACCGCATGTGAGGAATGCATTCTGGATCATGTTTGTCACGCACATTATTCGCTACGGCTTTTTTGTCACGACTCTGATTGAATTAAAAAGCAATTTGTTGTTGACAGGTTGGTATAACGTAAACACGTCGCCAGAAGCAAAGGACAAAGTATCACAAAGCGAGTAAAATAATTTGTATTTAACATCGCCCCAAGTGTTCCATATTGCTCCTTTTGGATCATTTATTGGAATGCTTTGCTCTGTTGAGCATTTTAGCTGCCATCGAGTGTTCGTGTATTTATGGTTGTCTTGTGACCTGCACCAATGTTTAACAATATGCTGGCGTTGCTAGAGGTAACCTTTTTATGTGAATGTTCCACCAACACATATCATGAGATGCCTTACATTTATCTGGAAGTAAACTGCAAATTGTCATGCGTCTCAAAATGCAAGTGGGGCATCCCGGGAGGAAGGATGAGGTAAGAGGAGACAGAGGGCAGCCGACAGAGGGTGGCCGACAGAGGGCAGCCCACAGAGGGCAGCCCACAGAGGGCGGCCGACAGGGGGCAGCCCACAGAGGGCGGCCGACAGAGGGTAGCCGACAGAGGGCGGCCGACAGAGGGCAGCCGACAGAGGGTAGCCGACAGAGGTCAGCCGACAGAGGGCGGCCGACAGAGGGCAGCCCACAGAGGGCGGCCGACAGGGGGCAGCCCACAGAGGGCAGCCCACAGAGGGCGGCCGACAGGGGGCAGCCCACAGAGGGCAGCCCACAGAGGGCGGCCGACAGAGGGTAGCCGACAGAGGGCGGCCGACAGAGGGCAGCCGACAGAGGGTAGCCGACAGAGGGCAGCCGACAGAGGGCGGCCGACAGAGGGTGGCCGACAGAGGGCAGCCCACAGAGGGCGGCCCACAGAGGGCAGCCCACAGAGGGCGGCCGACAGGGCAGCCCACAGAGGGCAGTCCACAGAGGGCGGCCGACAGAGGGCAGCCGACAGAGGGCGGCCGACAGAGGGCAGCCGACAGAGGATAGCCGACAGAGGGCGGCCGACAGAGGGCAGCCGACAGAGGGCGGCCGACAGAGGGCGGCCGACAGAGGGTAGCCGACAGAGGGCGGCCGACAGAGGGCAGCCGACAGAGGGCGGCCGACAGAGGGCAGCCCACAGAGGGCAGCCCACAGAGGGCGGCCGACAGGGTCAGCCCACAGAGGGCGGCCGACAGAGGGCAGCCGACAGAGGGCGGCCGACAGAGGGCGGCCGACAGAGGGTAGCCGACAGAGGGTAGCCGACAGAGGGCGGCCGACAGAGGGCAGCCGACAGAGGGTAGCCGACAGAGGGCAGCCCACAGAGGGCGGCCGACAGGGGGCAGCCCACAGAGGGCAGTCCACAGAGGGCGGCCGACAGAGGGCAGCCGACAGAGGGCGGCCGACAGAGGGCAGCCGACAGAGGGTAGCCGTCAGAGGGCGGCGGACAGAGGGCAGCCGACAGAGGGCGGCCGACAGAGGGCGGCCGACAGAGGGTAGCCGACAGAGGGCGGCCGACAGAGGGCAGCCGACAGAGGGTAGCCCACAGAGGGCGGCTGACAGACGGCAGCCCACAGAGGGCGGCCGACAGAGGGCGGTCGACAGAGGGTAGCCGACAGAGGGTAGCCGACAGAGGGCAGCCGACAGAGGGCGGGCGACAGAGGGCAGCCCACAGAGGGTAGCCCACAGAGGGCGGCCGACAGACGGCAGCCCACAGAGGGCGGCCGACAGAGGGCGGCCGACAGAGGGCAGCAGACAGAGGGTAGCCGACAGAGGGCAGCCGACAGAGGGCGGCCGACAGAGGGCAGTCGACAGAGGGTAGCCCACAGAGGGCAGCCCACAGAAGGCAGCCCACAGAGGGTGGCCGACAGACGGCAGCCCACAGAGGGCGGCCGACAGAGGGCAGCCGACATAGGGCAGCCCACAGAGGGCGGCCGACAGAGGGCAGCCGACAGAGGGCAGCCGACAGAGGGTAGCCGACAGAGGGCAGGGCACCTAATATTTACCAATTGGAAACTCCCCGGCAGGCCAGCACCCACCGTGGTACTGAAACCTCCAGCAGGTCTGCCCGCAGACCAGAAACCCTCCTACAGAAGGATGAAATTTTTATCAGCAGCATACACCCTGCCATGCAGCACCAAGGCACTCACCGATATACTTCTACCCTAAAACAGACTACCAAAGAAGGGATGGTGTGAAATGACAATGGAGACGAAATCGAGGAACAGGAAATTCAGGGGATGTAATTAACCTAACCAGCATTCGCCTGGTAACCAAGAAACCCATGGGTGAGGTAGATCGACCCTGGAGTCGAACCCGTGCCTCTTGACTGCGGACAACAGATCAACTGCTTGGGCATCTCGTTCGACTCAATATGTCCAATTGGACCCCTCATTTTTTAAAAGACTTCAAATGATAATAAACCACTTCATAGTACATGGTGTCCCAATTAAATTACTCTATTTTCACCTCAGTATTTCTGCCAAACTATTTGAGATATCGAAATGAACCAAACTTTACTAATTTGAGGCGTGCCCGTAAAATAAGGTCTCTGAGGCGTTAGAGTCGTGCGGTACGCTATTATGCGAGATCCGACAACACTGGCGTGTAGCTTGGTATCACCCTTTCAAATCCCCACAACAATTATCCCGTTGAACCATTAGTCTTGGCTGGGCAGCCGTTTACGGTGGAGCTTCCTATCACTTCCCCCACCAAGTGCGAGTTGCGTGCAATGATCCGTTTTTTTTGAGTACCAAAGTCCCCCACTGAAATTCATCGTCATTTATGCGAAGTCTATGGGCCACAGTGTATGGAGGTCAAAAACGTGCGAAAGTGGGTCAGCGAGTTCAAAGACGGACGTACAGACGTCCACGACGAACAGCGTTCTGGTCGGCCTTCGGTTTCAGCCGAAACAATTGCAAAAGTGCAGCAAGAAATGCTCAAAGATCGGCGTGTGACAGTTGACGAGCTGTGCAAACTTATCCCTTAAGTCAGTAACACTACGTTTGACAAGATTTTGACCAAACAGTTGCATTATCGCAAGGTGTGTGCGAGGTGAGTCCCCAAAATGCTCACCGAAGACCATAAACGGCAACGAGTTGAAGCGGCCTACTGATTCCTGGAGCGCTAAGCAGAACAGGACACAGAATTGTTTGATTCAATTGACACTGGCGATGAAACCTGGTTGCACTACACAACACCAGAAACTAAAGGACGTTCTCGTCAGTGGCGGTATTCGAATTCGCCGAAGCCGCGAAAGTTCAAACATTTATTTTCTGCCGGCAAAGTGATGGCCAGTGTATTCTGGGACAGAAAAGGTGTATTGTTGTGCGAGTTTATGCCTACAGGCATAACAATAAACGCCGCCAGCCACTGTGAGACTTTAAAAAATGGAGACGTGTCAATCAAACTCGAAGGAGGGGAATGCTGACGAAGGGAGTGATTTTTCATCTCGACAACGTTCGTCCCCATACTGCAAAAGCAACGGCTGATCTCCTAGCCCAGTTCGGATGGGACATCCTCCCCATCCCCCCTATAGTCCAGACTTAGCACCTAGTGATTATCATGTTTCTTGAGTTGAAGTCACACCTGGGTGGAAAACATTTCCAGACCGACGATGATTTGAAAAACGAGGTTGAGCGCTACCTGCACAACTTGGCGGGAGAGTGCTATGACAAGTGTGTGCAAAAACTGCCACAGCGCATGCAAAAGTGCATCAATCGCAATGGTGGTTACGTTGAAAAATAGTTTTAAGATCTGCCTTTCCATCAATGTAACAGTAATTGACAATAAACATATTTTCTATATTAAATAAAATTGAAGGCCTTATTTTATGGAAACGTCTCGTACATATGACTCATCAAGTTTGTATACAAAAATCAAGAAAGTCCTATCACTTCCACATGTGCCCCACCAGTCACATGAAGGATATCCAGGCGATGGTCGAGTTCCACCCATGTGTGTTGAAGTTTCTCAGGCATAACGGTTGCAATAGCATTCCAAATTCGCTCACGCAGCTGGCGAATAGTCGCTACTTTTGTGGTATACACGCTGTCCTTGACATACCTCCACAAAGAGAAGTCAAGTAGTGTTACGTCGGGTGAGCTCGGTGGCCATTCAATTGGTGCACCTCTCCCTATCCATCTATCAGGAAGCTCATGATACAGTGTGACCCTAACCTCTCTAAGACTTCTAAAAAGTACACATACATTAATTTACCACCTCAAAATGAAAACAGGGCTATTGAATTCCAACACCCTGTATATGGAAAGGGACCTATATATGAGACCTTAAAACTTTGAAGCAAAGTACTTTAACACAGGAATGTTTGTCACTAATCAACTGTTTGTAACTGTAGGAACTGACTTTAACGTGATTCTTTAAACAAGAGAGATTAGAAAACAAAATAAACCGTTTCTGATAAGTTTTCATTTATCTCACACCAAAAAGTTTTTTGAGAAAAACGTAATCTTTCATCAAAACTAATCTCCGTCAGGGTGAGTTATCTCGATAAGGTCTTTTTAGGGCTTTTATACTGAAGAATGAATGCCCACCTCGGTAGCGTAGATGTTAGCGTCTCTGCCTCACGTTCAAGAGGTCCCGAGCTCGAATCTACGTCAGGGTGAGTTGCCTGGATAAGGCTTTGCCTGGGTTATGCCTTATAGTTTAAGCCCAATGTCGGGTAACTGTAAGCTCCCCATGGACCCTGGACTCATTTGAGCATCATTTCAGCCATTTCATTCACCATCTGATATGATTTAACGTTGGAGGATGTAAATTACAAAAAAAAAAAAAAAAAAAAAAAAAAAAAAAAAAAATAATGTCGAGTAATTATAAGTTCAATGGACCCCAGGTTAATTTTAGAATAATTTCATATCTTTCACTCATCAGCCATTTAAAGTCTTTAAACCACAACGTGGTATCTTAACCACTGAAACTCTATTAGAAAATACGAGACGATTATACCCTTATGTAATGAAGAAAAGTGAAGTGTTAGAGAGTATTGAACTAGATCGTTCAATGAGCATTTGAACTGCTTCCATTAGTGGTGACAGTAAAGCTACAGGTATACATAAAATATTCGATTATTCTTTATTCCTTATTATTTATTATGCCGTTTGTTTTTAAAAAACACAAGAAACTAATTATCATTATTACTTTTTTGCAATTTACGTCTCCCCACGTTAAGTCTTATCGAACGATGAGTGGAATGGATGAAATGATGCTCAATTGAGCCCAGGATCCATAGAGTTTAGAGTTACCCGACATTCGTCCTTCAGGATAGGTGAAAAACCCGGAGAAAGCGTTATTCAGGTAACTTCCCTAACTGAGATTCGAACACGCGACCTCTTGAACGTGAGGAAGACTCGCTACCATCCACGCTACCGAGGCGGAATGACCTTAGTAAATCGCATTTGTAGATATAAGATTATTAGAGAAATTTGTAACCACTTGTGGATGTTCTGGTTCGCCCGGGTTTGATCCTGCCTTTGAAGGAGGGGTGGATGCGGATATAGGATCGGCTCCCCTTCCCCTTAGCAACGTGATAAATTTTGAGGAGCTGCAATAGGTAGTGAATCCCAGCCAAATTTCCGGCTGGGGGTGCGAGTAGCTGATCACATCTCCTCCCCATATCGGTTGGATAATCGCCCAGTGTTGCTTTGCGCATGTGGGCGTGAGGCCGGCAGTCGGGTTGGTTATTATTATCATTATCATTATCATTGTGGATTACCCACAAGTAAAGCATATGTTCTATTTATATCTAGTTCTACGTCACGTATTTTTGTGTTCTTTGTTGTTCTATTTATATCCCGCGTTTAACTGTAGCGGCCATATCGGTGGCTGTTCTCCTTTGGAGACATATCGATGTTTTTAACTCCTATACATTGAATTGCTTGTATTTGGAATTTTAATCATTAGATCACGTACACATTCACACTCATTCATACTTCCAGACTCTGGGGAAGATAGGGAATCATCTTGGTTGGAGAAAAATCCCCACCCCAGCCAGGAATGGAACCCGAGACCCCTTGTACAGCAGGCAAGTACCCTACCAACTGAGCTACGGGGCAAACAATTTTTGTGCTTGTTTGATGACAAATAGTATTACGCCATTAATATAGAAGTAAGTATGTGGATATACCGTTCGAAAAATAATGATATGGGGTTATTTCAAAATCGTTATTAAAACTATTAATCCGCCACAAATAATCCTGTGTGGGCTGCAGAATTGTATCCAATTCGAATTAAATTATTGTTATTACTGCGTGTGAAAGAGTTTTCCCGGCAGCATTGCTGGAGGGATGGTAACCAATTTGCTTTGGGCGGAGAAAACACTCACATGAACCCTGTAACTGGCATTTCCCAAAGCTGTTGGACAAATAGATACATGGAAATCGTTTTTTCACCCAGTGCTAAGCCAGAATGCAAAAATTATATTAGTGCAAAAATTATATTGATTTGCAGAGAGTATCATCAGCTGCAACGGTACCTACTATTTGATACTAATAAACATAACATAAGTTTATTCAAGTGACGGGAATCTGAAAACCAGTCCATAACAATACCTAGAAGATGAAAGGTATTTGTAAACTCTATGTTACACTTTTTTAACAAACTGTTTCTTTTATGCCTCCCTAATCAATGTTTCGTCAGCCTGTATGTACCGAACACTGAAAAACATGTTTTAGGTTAAATGTAGATGTTGAATTACTGGGTGAAATGGACTTCTGGTATTATCTTAGCGCAGTGTCTCAATCTGAGCTTTTACTCAGATCCGGAGTGTCAGGATGAGCAATTCCTTTAGTTGCTGTCCACAATTGCTGCAATCAAAGCATGAATGCTCCTTACCTAGAATTTGGTCTTAGACGGGAACTGTAACTAATTTACTAAGTCAAAAGAAATAATCGTTCAACTTCTCTTTAAATATTCCAATTTTAATTCAATATTAAGTTAACAAAACGCGTTATAATATAAATTTACAAATACATTTATAAACGTCGGTTTCCTTACAATATTGACTTGAAGTCGAGTTCGCTCTCATTGATAAGGTTTTGCTTCTTAACTCGACGACGCTAACTCTGGTTAGTCTGAAATTATTGAATTTGCCGTTGCTATGGCAACTCAGAAATTGAAGCACTTAGATTCAGAAGTAGTTGTCAGTGTTTTTGAGACATTCTGTTAAACACACTACAAGCAATCTGAATACCAGTTCTGTAATAGTGGAAAGAAAGATTTGAGGATCAAAAGATATTAGGCCGAACATATTATGACTCTGGCATGTTGAATGGGCATCAATTTCAGAAACAAAAGTTGTTAAGTCAGCCTTTTCGAGTTAGATGTTGTTAAGTCAAGTAGTTGCCGCATTAGCCGTTTAGTGGTGCAAGTGTACCGTGCCACCTGACATCAGCTGTTGATACATTCTAGGTTAGATATTTAGACATTTTTAGACATTCCTCAAGTGCGCTGTCAGAAAGTTTATCTGTAATTCCTAATACCAGGACACTCTTTCATGCCTATTGACAGATTTTTGACAATATTGAGAATAAGAAACGATCAATGAATAAATTATTCCCTTTCACATGGATGAAACTGATCAAAGCTTCACTACAGAAGTTGTTGTCTATGTCCACTGACCGATAACGGGGAACATGATGACACTCCAGATGTTGAAGTTTTTGACTTTAAAGATGACCTCAACCATGTCCTTGTAAGAAGTATTCCTGAATTCACTTTAATCCGGGGTGTGTATTTCCAAAGAGGATGTGTTCTGGAAGTTTGTTGCACAATGTCTTCCTAACTTTATCATCCTCAGTCTTTTTGAGGAGAGTAGTGAGGTTAAAAGTCTTACACAGGACATGTGATAGTAAAACACCAGATAGGCTTTGGAAGATTAAGAAGGCAAAATATTACGATATTCGTTCACTATTGGAACATGTCACTCTGCCAGAAGGTACCACACATGTGATGTAGAAGATGATGTATTAGAGACGGAGTGATGTTTTGATGACAATGTCGTATGTCAATCCATGAAGTGCATACTGGTTTAGTCCAATGTAGAGATGTATTATTGAAAATAAAATAATAATTTATCCATGACTACATTAAGAATCAGACGCTGTTTTTTTAAACCTATCTATAGGTTGGAGCAGCAACAATAATAGATTTTACACAGAATAAAAGCAAAATTACACGACAGATGCTCAAATAACCAAGCTGAACAAGTGGAAATCCTTAGAGCATTAACAACAATAAAGGACAGCTGCAGTATATTCAGACAGCAAAAAAACTCTAGATCTAATCCAACACAATCCAAAACATATTCATCTAATAGAAGAAATTCAAAAAATTCACAGAACAGAAGTGGATAAAAAATTTGGCTCGATCAAAGCACATGCTGGATATGTTGGTAATGAATAAGCTGATAAACTTGCTATGGAGGCTGCACTTGATAATGAGACTGACTGTGCATACAGCAAAAAGCAAAAAAATAACAATTGTCAGTGAAATTCAAGAACAAGGGACACAGAAGTGGCAAGAAGAGTGGACTAACACAACAAAGGGAGCCATCTGCAAGGAGTTCATTCCACCAGTCAAAGAAAGAATGAGAACACAAATTAATTTAAATTTTGGTCTGACAGCAATGATTACTGTTCACGGATTAAAAAAATCATTATTGCACAAACTTGGAATAATACAGCACCCAACCTGCATCGGTCTACAAGAACAGCAAACAGTGGAACATCTCATATATCGATGCTGCAAACTAAAACAACAAAGGGACATAATGAAGAGAACCATCGAATCCAATAGGTACAAATGTCCAGTGACAAAAGAGCAGTTAATCACAAACAACATTAGAGCTTTCGAGACTTTTATTCAAAGCATTAACTATGATGAATTAAAATGAAATATTAAAGTGACTACAGGAGAATAGTGAAGTGATACAGTGATGTGATATGAAAATAAATAAACAAGAAATAAACTATGAACAAGTGAGGAAGATAAACACAGTAATCAATGAGTGTGTATATGTATACTAAAACAAACTGATTGCAGTTATTCAGAACAAGGCATGTAGTATCGCTGATGTGATGTGCCATGCCCATTAGATTAAGAAAATAGCTATCTATGTATATAGACATATATTTCTTTTCTTTCTCTCAATTAACCGTTTTTCTTTATTTTTTCCGTTTATTTTCCTATCTGTTTTGTGTAGTTTTACACAAATACACTATACGCATAAACAACAGTTGAGTCCAGAGGTTCTTCTCCCATTAGCCTTGAACCCATGGGAACAAGACCCGGGCCTCTTTCAACCAGGGAGTTATCCGAGCTGTCCCAAGGGGCGCTCGGCGTCCTCCGAGGGGCTTTCCATAGGACAAGACCTGGGTTACAAACAAGCCTCCCCATCTGGTCCTATGGACACAAGACGGGATGGAAGTGCATACGCCACTTACGCGCGCCAACACCAAAGGTGAAGACTACCGATATGACCTCGGTGGGGCCGCCTGGTGATCTAGCACACCTTCTACTAGCTTAGCAGGCTAGTACCCGGGAGACTTAATGGCTTCCCTCAACCCCGTCCGAAGACGTACCCGATTCCCACGGGTATCGGGAACACACTGCCCCCTCGAAGCCATCCCAGTCCGAACAACTCCCGAAGGAGGGGCTCGGCTGTTCGGCCCGAGGTTCCTCTAGTAACGTCAGAGGTACCACGAGTGCTAAGAGTCCGCAGACGCATAAACAACAATGCCCAAGGCGAGAATCGAACCCCCGACCCTCTACACGATGGAACGCTAGACACACGCTTTAACGACCATGGCTACGCAGGCCGCCAAATTGTTAAGTCAAGTGACTTAACAACTTTTCATCCATTTTAAGTTAAAAGTTATTAAGTTCTAATAATTAAATATCCTGTCACGCATGCTACATATGTCAAACCGTGACAAACACTTCAACATAGTACTGTGTACCTCCAAACGGACACATCACATAAAATTCTTTCATTTGTAATACTATTATGGTGTTTAAAATTACTTCTGAAACGTTTGAGGAACTCTCCTGCACAATTTTGATACATTGACTTAGCAACTTCTGCTTCTGACCGCTTCAATTTCTCAGTGGTTCATGTAATCTTCCGTGAACCCACTTTTCAGTATCAGATTAGGTAATTTTCGGTCAGGTTGAGTTGCCTGGATAAGGTTTTTCTGGGGTTTTCCCTTATCCTTAAAGACGAATGTCGGGTAGCTCTAGGCTCCATGGACTCCGGACACATTTGAGCATCATTCAAATTATATTTAAACAATTTAACATTAAAATAACCGTTTTATAAATTTGGACTACTATTATCATTGTTAAAGATATTAATATTATTCCTGTTCCTTTGTTTCTACATATTAATCACAAATTTACTTTCAATCGTTTCTTAATCTCGTTTAATTTCCATTTTTACTGTTTTTTCTTGAACAGCAATACTTTTTACTCTAAATAAAATTACCAATAAATAAATAATATTGATTTT
Source organism: Mantis religiosa (assembly GCA_030765055.1). Classification (NCBI taxonomy): domain Eukaryota; kingdom Metazoa; phylum Arthropoda; class Insecta; order Mantodea; family Mantidae; genus Mantis; species Mantis religiosa. The sequence goes on from CM060954.1 coordinate 21,281,139, forward strand.
AGTGGGCCAAACTGAAGTAAATGTCACAAAAGATGTGTCTTAAACTTTTGTTTTCATTAATGCCTAATTATTAGATGAAATTATCACTTGTGCTCTTGAAGAACACCAAATTTAACTATTTATTTCTCAAAAGTGGAATATTACTTTAAAAAAGAAGTTACATGGTCATTTTAATGCATTTTAGAGATAGTGCAGAAGGTTAGATATGAATTAGTTAAAATTGCATTGTATGTTGCACTTTAGGCGCTGAAAAAAGTCGACGAAACTTCTGCAGAAATCATGGTTTTAGGTTAAAAATGACTATTAACAAGTATGCAATTGATGGAAATTAATTGTTCTTTCACATTGGCCGTGTGTAGGCTAAATTGTGGAAACGTAGAGTCAGACTGAAAAATTCAATGCCATAAGCCGGGATTTGAACTACGGATCTTCTGGCTTCCGTCCAGCCGCTCTACCATTGAGCTACAATGGCCAACGTGCCGATATGACATTAAATTCTCCAAATGACTCGTATTTTCCCGGTAAACCACTTAGGAGTTCTCATAAACACATCAGGCAACTACCTTAATGGCGACTTACTACATGTAAGTACTTTAAGTCCCGGACTTTATAGTTAACAACTATTAGGTGAATTAATGGAAATTAATTGTTGGAGTCAGTTGGAGAATTTAATGTCATATCGGCACTTTGGCCATAGTAGCTCAATGGTAGAGCGTCTGGACGGAAACCAGAAGATCCGTGGTTAAAATCCCGGGTATTGCATTGAATTTTTCAGTCTGACTCTACGTTTCACACGGCCAGTGTGAAAGGACAATTAATTTCTATTAATTGACCTAATAGTGGTCCGAACTATAAAGCCCGGGACTTACAGCATAGTAAGTCACCATTAAGGTAGTTGCCTGATGTGTTTATGAGAACTCCTAAGTGGTTTACCGGAAAAAATATGAGTCAGTTGGAGAATATAATGTCATATCGGCACGTTGGCCATAGTAGCTCAATGGTAGAGCGTCTGGGCGGAAACTAGAAGATCCGTGGTTCAAATCCCGGCGATGGCATTGAATTTTTCAGTCTGACTCTACGTTTCCACAAGTATGAAATTATCATAAATAGTTTCAGTTAATTGTGCACGGCTCGGTTGGTGATGATATGATGATTTGATACTCACCTCTCTGATGATCTTGAAGTTGGGTTCTATATGTTCCTCGGCTGCTCTCACAATTGCAGAAGATATTATCTCCGGACGTGGTCTCGGTGGAAAAAAAGAAATTATATGATTTCTTTAAGATGATAAAATAATTAATCCACATTCAATTCCTGGGCAAACTGAAGTTTTAATTACAACAAAAGATTGTGTAATTACAATGAACAATTTATAAAATAATCTCTTCTGTTCGTCTATATAAAGAAGTTTTATATTAGAATTAATGAAGTAATTTTCTCCAAAACCTTATCAATATTGGAAGAGCTGTCCATTTTACAAAGAAAACCTGATGCATTAGTTATTTAGGTTGCACTTATGTGCACTCACAAACCATGCATGCTGTATGCATAATAAAAAATAATAATTTCTGCAAGATTCAGGATAGACCCAACGTAAGTCTTTACTCGTCGATGGTCACATACAGAAGGAAGCTTCGTTGGCTAGTTCCCTTCTTACGTGTCTACATTGCTGTGGTGATTTAAAATTTGTTGAACTATTTGATCTTAATTTTCTACAATATTTTGTTTTACACAAAATTAAATATCTTTGATTTTAAATAATTTTAATTAGAATTAACATTCGTCTTGTTGATGTTTAAATAATTATTAAGATTTATCGTTTTTTCCTGCCTATTGAGGTTGAAAGAATGGCCTTAAGCGGTGCCTTTCAGCTGCAAAGGAGTATGGTATATAAAGCCGGAGAGCTATTAGGTCACCTGGAAATTGTCCGGGAAATCAAGGAGGAAAATGTCATAACGTTAGGGGACTATATGTTATCCCAAGCTAATTTGGATCTCTGCTTCACCGATAGGATTCCAGAACGGTTGAACTGGAGAGAGCCCATATATGAGAATAAGTTATCTCTATGGTATACGGATGGCTAAAAATGGACGGTAAAACTGGAATTGGGGTTCATGGGCCTTTCTAAAGCCCTGGGTACCAGCCCCTCCATCTTCCAAGCGGAAGTTCATGCCATAGAATTCAGTGCCCATGAGAATGTCAGAAGAGGCATTGGTGGTGCCAATGTCTATGTTTTATCAGACAGTCAAGCTGCGTTAAAAGCCCTTGGTGCTTGCACTATTAAGTCAAACCTTGTAAATGACTGTATGAGGATTTTAAATCAGCTGGCGAAACACAATAAGGTTACCGTTGTGTGGGTGCCAGGACATGAATGAATCGAAGGCAAGGAAATTGCTCATCGCCTTGCCAAAGAAGGTGCTAATACCCCTTTTATTAGCCCTCAACCTTTCTGTGGTGTACCAAGTGGCTATATCAAAGATAATATAAAGACCTGGGAAATCTAGAAAGTCAATCGCTATTGGGAAAATGTTCCAAAGCAGGATCATGCAAATGAGTTTATTGAACGCTCTGCAAAGAGATTCAAGTGGATCCTCACTCTCAAAAAAAAACAGGAGTTAAGGCTAATAATTGACCTTCTAACTGGACACTGCCCTCTAAGGGATCATCATCAAGAAGGGTAAGAATGGGACGAATATTTGTAGATTCTGCAAAGAGGAAAAAGAAACGATAAGACACACTTTTTGTGAGTGTGAAGCCATTGTCTGAAAAAGATTAAAGCATCTGGAGTCAGGTTTTCCAAATCCAGGACAGATTGCCTTACTAGCACCCCAAAAACTTACAGGCCTTTTAATAGCCTTAATATAAGCTGGGCCTTGTAGAGTAGGGTAATGCACAATAGATCTATTAGATCGCAATGCTGAGAAGTCGCAAGGGCTTTCACTAGATCTTTTCAATCATTATCATTAGCATCGTCATCATCATGATCGTCGTCGTTTTTTCCGCTATAATTACGTCAAATTTATATTTAAATTTTCACTTTTAATCTCGTATCTTTTCTATGACAATTTGAAATTAATTTTTAAAATTTAAACTTAAAATAACCGTTTCAATTATCACTTTAAAATTTCCTAGTAGACTCAAAACAGTATGTTTTCTTAAATTTTAGAATCACATTATTTATAATGGTAAAGGTTTATATTTGAATCCTAGAAAAATGTCACAGCTTCCATTACGCACTTGTTACGTAGAAATTGCCTTTCAGAGGTAAAGACTTTGAGAGACAACGTGTGCAAAACGGATAGTAGAGTGTGGCTAAGCTGGTGTACATAAATTGATGTTGTCAAATCAGTGAGGCGGGGTGGGCTTGTTCATATCTCTATCGTGAACAGCCACCTGCTCCCCCAGCTTTGCTAAAAACAAACTTCCCCGCATTAGACCACGGCATCTCCGCTTTAAACTACTTTCTACTCTATTTTTTTGTTTGTTTCCGTGCGCAAAGAGATGTCGGCGACCGTAACGCAACTGGTACCGCATTTTATTTCCGTCATATTACAAGTAGACAATAAAACGGATGAGATAAAAGAAGATCTGCATACGCACAAACCTGCTTGACTAACGACTAACCCAACATAACAACTAAATCAACTCATAGCTGTATTACATTCTGAAGCTACGTAGAGCTGTAATTTAACATCTTAATGACTAATAATCTCTGCTATTTTCCTGAGGTAGAGGAATATTGCAATTATTCCAAAAATTGATGCCGAGGTTTACGAGGGCTGTTCAATAAAGAATGATCACAACTTTTTTTCACAACGTACCTTAACTCACTTTATAATTTTGATGGTCCTTCTCAAAATAGTCTCCCCTGAATACGATGCACTTGTCCCAGCGTTTCTGCCAGTCATCAACGACATGCTGGGAACCATTTTTGAGAGATCCTTCAAAATCGCCTCCACAGCCTTCACCACTGCTTCTGATGATGGATAATGCCTCCCACGAAGGCGTTTTTCAGGTTAAGGAATAGAAAAGAGTCACATGGGGCTAAATCCGGACTATAGGGAAGGTGAGTGATGTTCTTCACGTTGATTTTTGCAAGATATTCAGCAACAACATTGGCAATATGCGGCCGCGCATTATCGTGGTGTAGCATCCAGCCTGCTTCACGGAAATATGTATCATGAATATTTTCTAAATCTAACGGTGCACGTATACTCAAGCAGGCAGCCGGTTCTGGCGTTGCAGTCAACATGAGAACGATGTGCAAAACTTAGTAGAAATTAATTGTTCTTTCACACTAGCCATGTGTAGGACACACTATGAAACAGTAGAGCTAGACTGAAAAAATCAATGCAACAGCCGGGATTTGAACCAGGGATCCGGGCGCTGCATTTTTCAGTCTGGCTCTACGGTTTCATAGTGCGTCCCACACACGGCTAGTGTGAAAGAACAATTAACTTGTACTAATTGTACCTCTTAGGGGTCCGAACTATAGAGCCCGGGCCTTAAAGTACTTACAGTATAGTAGGTCACCATTAGGGTAATTGTCTCATGTGTTTATGAGAGCTCCTAAGTGCTTTACCGGGAAAAAACACGAGTCAGTTGGAGAATTTAATGTCATGTCGGCGCGTTGGCCATAGTAGCTCAAGGGTTAGAGCAGCTGGACGGTAACCAGAAGATCCGTAGAAGATCTGTTTGTCAGCTTGATATGGAATTTTGTTATATGTTTGTAAATTGTATTACGTTCATAAATATGTAAACTATATTCCTAATATACTTTGGGTAAAATAGGAATAAACAAATTGAATAATAAATAAATAAACATTTGAATTAACAGCAAATGAAACATTATAACAACTTAAGCTTTCACAGCCGGCGTCAATCCAGTAATATTCAGCAGTTTTCGGGTTTATTTTCCATGGTCAAGTCGTAAAAACTGAAGATCCTGACGTTTCGCTCGTACGTGAATTGAGCATCCTCAGAGGTTTGCCATGAGTCCTCTGAGGGTGCTCGACGTACGTACGAGCGAAACTTCAGACTTTACGACTAGACCACGGCCAATAAGCCCGAAAACTGCTACATCTTACCAAATAAAATATTTTTGAAGCAGTCACATGAGTGCAGTGCCTATAAGTAATCTCCAACATGAACAACTCGCCTCCACACGGCCACGCCGTGGCTCAGTGGTTAGACCGCTTGGCGGTGGACAACATGGCGTTGGGGCGGGTTTTCTCCGGGATCTCCGGTTTCCCCCGCCATCTCGTTCCACCGGTGCTCCATCTTCATCTCATGTATCATTAGTGTCATCGCATGCGGTGCCGTATGTAGTAAAAGCGGGCGTTAAACACTACACATTTCATTTTCCATAATTTCCCTGTTTCATCCGTGAAGTAAATGAACAATTGGGGTAAACGTGTGAGAGCGAGCGCCAAATAACAATGGGATGAGAATTCAAGAGATTAGGACGTTTACGACGCAGATCTGGTCGTAAATGGTGTTTCATAAAGTGATTGCAATATGCAGCATTCACACGATTTCCCTGAGGAACTGAATGGAGATAAGAACACTGTTGGCCAGCTCCACGTTTTTGATGAACGTCTTCCCTTTCTCTACGAAATGTATTCGCCCACCCACGGTACAATATGGTAAAGTCTGTCTAACACAAGTTTCCAATAATTCTTTATGGCACTGTCGAGCACTGAATGCTTAATGAAGCATCTTTCTTCAAACTCACAGCTGTCAAACAGACGCTCTTATTTTTCATTGTTATCAGTTTACATGATTTATGCTGACAGCGCCAATGAAGGCAGTGTTGTTCTTTTTTAATTTCATGTCCTTTACCGTTAAGTCATATTGGACGATGAATGGAATGGGTGAAATGATGCTCAAATGAGCCCAGGGTCCATAGAGCTTAGTGTTACCCGATATTCGTCTTTCAGGAAAAGGCTAAACCCCGGAATAACCTTATCCAGGTAACTCACCCTGACCGATATTCGACCTCGGGACCTCTTGAAAGTCAGGCAGACACACTACCACCAAGATACCGAGGCGGGCCAGGCAATATTGCCACTAATTTTTGAATGACCCATGTATAATATGTTCAAGAATAAAAATGGTAATCGAGGTATTTTAATACATGCCTTTTACTGTATAAGGGTCAATAAAAGTATCGCTGACACCTCGAAACCATCTCTCCCAGTTTAAGAGAGCAGAGGGACATAAAAGTACGAGAACGTTATAACAAAATGACCAGTTTTAGTAAAATACCCAATGGAGGCAAGAAGTTTCAAACTGCTGTCTCCTGAGAGAGTTGAACCTCCTTTCTCAGCCAAAAATCGGATATGCTACATTCATTTCTTATTCTTTTCTTACGAAAGCTCATTTTTCTGTCTTTTTCATATAAATCGGGACATATCTTTGCAGAAACAGCTGAATTACACATTTCGTTATGCATAAAAATAAAGTAAAGATATTCAATTGTTTATGAATTGAACTCCTATGCTGATCTTAAAATTTTCTGTACTTTCCATGCACTGGCGAAAACATTATCGACTAAAATTTAAAAGAGTTTTGTAGAGTTATAACCATTAATAACGTGCAGTTCCAAAATTATTTATGCTACGAAAACTTATTTGAAATAAATTGTGAATAAAAGAGATTTACATTTTGTTTGTTTTCGTTTATTATAAAAGTTTACCAGTTATACCGAATTCTTCTTTGGGATGAAGAGGCCTTCATATGTTACTCCTAGGTAGTTCAAGATGTGCATGCTATTTAACCGGTAAATGTCCTTAATGTTTTTGATTTTAATTAAAATCTGTAAGGGTCATTTCTGAGAACATCAAAGGTTCCAAAAATATTCTACCTTTTTTTTTTAGTTTAGAGTGTCACATCCTTTAATACTGTCACATCTGAGATCGCTCAAGTCTGCCGTGAGAAAGTAGAGCTCAAGGTCAGCCACTGGCTGATGTGACGTAGCTAGAAACAAGTTGTCGTGAGAAATAAACACGCGCTTAGCGTCAACCAATGCCAGGAAGAGAGTTGTATTATTACTACGCAAAAGGTACATCCGTGACTGCAATTCCAGAGGTCTCTAATTCCAGAAAGACTATCACTACCACCAAGATGTATACATAAAACCGATTCAAGGCTGACAGATGTGTAAATATAATATGTGTATGTAAAATATTGTAACATATGAGTTGATAAATGTTCCACGAAGAAATGTTTTCACTACTTGAAAGGAATGCTGTTTAGAATTTTCAAAAGACAAACCTAGCTGTACATAACGGGACAAAGGCTTAGGGGAGCGGGTTCAATGCACTCACCCTTTACGATATAAGCAAGTAAAATAACAGGGAAACAAAGCGTTACGGGCAGTCTAAGTGCGAAATGCAACATGTGTGAACGTGTAAGGAAATTCTTGGTTCCTGAGCAGTGGAAACATTTTCATCGGGGACACTAGAATGAATGATGTGAATATTCGACTAAACTGCAATTAGTCTACAATTTATTGGCATTGTCTCTCGTCATACTGCCCAGAGATCTTCATATTCAAAATGCTCTACCTAAACATTAGCAGATGAGCAGCCGTGGACACGATCGAAGAAGTATCCCAGCACTAATAAATCAACCTATCAAACTTCAACAACCGCAAAAACAAATTGATAAAATTTGCAAAGTTCCCTAAGGTTGCCGCAAAATTAATAAGCAATCGGGAAAACGGTGCACAGAGTTAGTCAGTATGTGTAGTGTGAGTAGTAGAGTGCAGTCGGTCTGAGTAAGTAGAAAGTGAGTCAGCAGTGAGCTGTACTGTCACCCACCATGAGAAGGCAAGCGCGGCCTAAAGAGGGAGAGGGCTTGAACTGTTTATCTGCTCTGGTAGTGGATCTGTTTACTACGAAATAAGTGTATGAGAATGCATACGAGTCATTCATACTGCCATATATAATGCTGGTTTCAATAACTGCAGTGATAGGTATTATGCATGCTTGGGTTATGTGACGACATTGTATTTTAGATGAACGTAGCATCTTTATCACATCCGGACGGTAAATATAAACATCTTAAGAACAGCAAAAGTAATTACATTTCACATTCCTCTGCCTTTCCTTCTTGCGGTGGGCAGACATACAGGGAGCAATATGCTGCTTCGAGTCGAGTGTAGTGCATTCCAAGCTCCGTGATAAGGAGTCAGTAGGCCGTGAAAAGAGCAAGAAGTAGCGGTAGTTCATAGATCAGTAAGCGTGGCTCCGACTGAGGGATCACCGAGCTGTAGAACTGGCAGCGAAGTAGTTTACTTGTGAATATCGGAGTTTTCTTCATTGCTGGTGTGCTGCGTGCTCCATGTTTGTGTCAGAAAAATTGTAGCAGCACAAAGGGTAAGTGCTACAGGGACACAAAGGTTTCTGGTGGAAAGTAGAGACGTTTTTGTCTTTTGTCATCATGGGAAAGATCAACTTCATTACAGCATGCAGAAGAAATACAGCAAAATTAACTTATCCACTTAATTCTCCGCTCCCAGTAACTGTTGCATTTTGTCAAGATGGTCGTCTCCCGAAAATTGGCTCTATTGTTGTTATCAAAACAATGCTCTGACAGCTCAGACTTCTCATGTTGCATTAAACGAATGCTGCGTTCATGTTCGATTATTCTAGTAGCGATGGTCCTTCCGGTTTGTCCTATATACGGTGTCTCACATTCACAGGGAATGCGGTACACTCCCGGAACTTTGAAGTCCAGTTTGTCTTTCACTGGTCTCAACAGATGTTTAATCATCGGAGGTGGCTTGTGGATGGTCCTGATGTTGCATTTGGCGAGAATTCTGCTGATTCTGCTGGATAGATTGCTGGTAAACGGAATGCAGGCTGTAGCGGTAGGCTTATCTGACGCTTGCTATATTACAGGTTTCCCTTTCCTAGCTTTGCTGATCGAGGCTGCAACGTCATATTCGGAGTAGCCGTTTTGACGGAAAGTGAGTTTCAGGTGCTGTAATTCTTGTTTTAAGTGGCTGGGATCACAGATAGACAAAGCTCTGTGGGCCAGTGCATTAAGGTGGCTTTGGCGATTTCCTCTGAAAGGAGAACACACAATCATGATGTTGGATTTCAGTACAGCTCCTCTTGGAAACCGGCCTTAAAAATGGAAATCCGTCGAATTAAGAAGCAAAGATCAATACAGCTTCATAATCAAGTTAAGTACAGATGTATTATTTTATCTTGACAGGAATCATGTGCAGTAGGGATGAGTAGCAACTGTGGTGGGGATAGTGCACCTATCGCCACAATGCGTCACACGACTACGATTATGAGAGGGGAGGGCGGTGCATAAGGTGTCTAAAAACAAATTTCATTCTCGAAGCCAGTTTTGCAGCTCTTATAAACTAATTTGCAATTCTTACTATAGTAGTAATCTCCACTCTTTTGTTGGATCTTAAATAGTACATAGGCATTTGGAACAAAACCCTGTTCTCCCCCAGCAGGCATGATATACAACTATAGGCCTTTCAATATCGCTGCAGAGTCCCTGTAACGTATTTCACTCCAGGCATATGGTCCAGTATGTGCTGTATTTATATAAGTTTCACCCATATAAACTATATAAACTTCACTTCGATATCTCCGAATATTTCGTAAATACTTAAGCATTTCTGCACGTATGGTGCGATGTTCGATTAAAATTTGCCTGTCACGCTTAATGTTTTTTTTTTTTTTTTTTTCAAATAATCCTAGCTTCAAAAGAACTCTTCTTAATGTTCAGACACTGCCTTGAAAGTCAGTAGAATTTTTAGCTTCATAAGCATTTTCTTCAAATTTGGTCTTTGTTTTTCTGTGCTTTAAAAATTATTCATAGTTCGCCTAACTACTTCTGAATGAAAACATCCAAATTAGATTTTGTGCATGTTCTTAATCTTTGTTTACTGGACATAGAGAAGGACGTTGTTGCACTAGCAGCAATGGCTTTTCTTTCCTTAATAGCTCTCCTAAACTGCTTTCAGACACAACTGTTGCCTCAGATACCCTTCCCCAGATTTTTATAGCTGACCCAGACCATTGTTTCTTTTTTATAAATCTATGGATATTGGTTATTATTTCTCGTGTATTTAAATGTAGCACTTTATCGCCTAATGTGCTGCTAGGAGGCGTCATTTATAAATACTCTCTTGGAACCAGGAGACAAGCACATTTTGAAACAAGCTGTAGTGTTACCGCGTAGCTCTGCACATGTTTAGTTGCTCGCAACTGGTACACAACTGACCTGCCCTCCCCTCCAGTTGCAACCGTTCTGAGGTGGACTCGTCCAGATACCACTGCGCATCGCTCTGCACTTTTCAAGATAAAAAAATACATCTGTAGTTACGTTACTTTGGCACAATTTCCTGTACTCACGCCAACTCCTAACCTAGCATTTAATTTACTGAAAACAGTCTTTTGTTCAGTAATGCGAATTTTGATAGTGTTTTGTATTTGTTTATAGTTGTGCTATATCCAGTATTTCATTTGTGATTATAACATTTTATAAATATCCTGATGATGGTAGAGATGCACACTCCCGAAACGTTGATATCTAAACATCTTTTCACCTGGCTGGCTGACCAAGAAGAAAGTGAGGGTCATAATATGTTCGTCTTAACATCCTCTGATTCCCAAATCTTTTAGCACTATTACAGAACTGGTATTCAGTTTGCTTATCGTGTTATTAACAGGATTTCTCAAAAAAAACTGGCTTACAACTTCTAAATCTGAGTGTTTCAATTCCTGTTCCGCACCCTATATATAACTTTTGTGTAATGGCATACTTCCTTGCTCATAGGGCTACATCACTGAATACTGTTTTATTGTGCTTTGTGATATTGTCAATAAAAGGACTCAAAGCCTGAATGACGTCAAACATAGCAACTAAAATAACCGCTACATATTTACGGTATTAACTGCAACCATTCTCTGCTATCACAAAACAACCATCTATATGTAGATGTGCATGCTGTGTTTATCGACTGCTACATACACACCATTCTGTCTGATCTCTCTTCACTGCCAGATTGCCAGAGCGCATCATAACTGCTCTTCTTCTGTTTAACTCTAAGTTTACCGCTCTTTTAAAGTACTCACAGCTGAAATATAGACATTTATCAGTTCAGAGTGAGCGCTTTTATGTTCAAAAATACTTTAACATTTTAGCTTCAGTAATATGTTATGTCCTACCCCCAGAGGCCTACTGAAGGTTTACCACATTACCAATTAAGTGCCAAAGAGTACACGGAGGAGGAATAAGGGAAGGTACACGACACCGGATGACAACGGGAGTAGATATGGACGGGGTGCGTTACATTGCCACCATAAGTACATAAGCGACGCCTGAGCTAACCCACAAGCTCCTAACCTCCATGTCCACGCTGATGGAAGGCTACTCTGATTTTTCAGTCCTCCAGATGATAGCAAAGAAAGCTATACAACTGCCGTCCAGCCGCCACTCACCGAACACTGTCGGTGGGTCCTACGATCCAGAAACAGCTGATGAAGAAAATTGCGCGTCCTAATAGGAGGAACCAGAGTGGAGGTTACCATGCCACCATCACCCACATTTTTGTGTCACTTAATGTAAATATATATTTTAACATATCAAAATATGCGAGAATGTCCAATAAATTCTATGATTCTTTAATGCATGCTACAATTTCAACATTTAACGTGTAATTTTTGTAAAAAATAAGTTGTCTCAAATCATTTGCATTATGAAAACTGAAAATGCTATTTAACAACTAATGTGAACCCTAAATTCGATGTCTGGAAGCGACAAATACGTTTGAAGCCCATTGTTAAATTTCAAATAACACTAAATATTAATTGCTGTGCTAGGTATTACTTCATTTATTATTGCCATTGACATCATCTTCATCATCGTCATCGTCATTGTCCTCGTCGTCAACTTTTTTTTTCTCTTTTGGCAATTTACGTCCTGAAACGTTAAGTCATATCGAACGATAAATGGAATGGGTGAAATGACTCTCAAATGAGTGGGGTCTATACAGCTTTGACATTCGTTTTTCAGGATTAAGGAAAACCCCAGAAAAACCTTTACAGGTAACTCACCCTGACTGAGATTCGAACTCGGGACCTCTTGAACGTGAGGCAGACATGTTACCATCTACGCAACCTAGGCGGGCTTTATTTATTTATTTATTTATTATTTTTATTTTTATTATTATTAATTATTTATTATTATTAATTATTTATTATTATTATTATTATTATTAATTATTATTATTATTAATTATTATTATTAATTATTATTATTATTATTATTATTAATTATTATTATTATTATTATTATTATTATTAATTATTATTATTATTATTATTATTATTATTATTATTATTATTATTATTATTATTATTATTGTTATTATTATTATTATTATTATTATTATTATTATTATTGTTATTGTTATTGTTATTGTTATTGTTATTGTTATTGTTATTGTTATTGTTATTGTTATTGTTATTGTTATTGTTATTGTTATTGTTATTGTTATTGTTATTGTTATTGTTATTGTTATTGTTATTGTTATTGTTATTGTTATTGTTATTATTATTATTATTATTATTATTATTATTATTATTATTATTATTATTATTATTATTATTATTATTATTATTATTATTATTATTATTATTATTATTATTATTATTATTATTATTATTATTATTATTATTATTATTATTATTATTATTATTATTATTATTATTATTATTATTATTATTGTTGTTGTTGTTGTTGTTGTTGCTGTTGTTGTTTACTGGAATTGACTATCCATCTTTCACCGCCAATTCACTAATTTGAACTGTTTCAACTTTTCCCTATCATTGCAGTAACCGTTTTACGTAGCTGCGTAGTGAAATATGAGCGAAACAGTCTCTTCTGGGAGCGATGCAGTATTTGGGGAGTCAAACACAATACATGTCTAATCTCTCGCACAAACAACAGAAAGTTCGAGAAGCGATCTATGTTAAAGCTGAGGTAGAACGCTACTACGTCTACATATCTCTGTTAATTAGTCCAAATATTCCGCCCCATTTTTCCGTGTAGATTGCGCCATAATCGCTTAGATTTATTATCAGCTAAGAAAAAATTGAAAGAAACACTTATCACTGCATTATATATTGAATATTTGAACATGCACTTAAGAATCCATTTTAGCAAGGCGTTAAAATGTTAATGCATTAGTGCGGATTTTTCGACAGATTTATTGAATGGGAAGTACAAAGGCTGGACACTGACTCTGAAAATCTTAACAGGCAATTATCCCAAAATATTAGTTGTTTTTTCTTTTCAAATAGAAAAAAAAAACGGACATTTTATTTAGTAAAATGATATGTCAACTTCTTAACAAACACGCTGCCCGTGTTCGGTTCAGTTCAGTCGACCTCGGTGTGTCAACAGAGTAAAGTCCAGTGCTCCACTTCCACACCCTTCGGGATAACTACCCCACCTTCTGTTCAGCGAACCTCGCCATCACTAGAAATGTCTGCTGTTTGAGCGGTCGTCTCTGTTTGCTTTCCAGACGGCGCTAATGGGTCACCTGGTGATACACTTGTTCAAAGAGAGGCAGAAATACCGCTATATGAGCTAAGCCAAGGTTGGGGAAGGCGCAAGTATATTTGGCTTACCCGTAATGCCTTCAAATGTTATAAAACACATATGTAGGACCTCCCTTACATGATTATAATACTTAAATCTGTAGCAAATTCGTCTAATCAGAGAAACTACTTAATTTTTGACATCTTTATTTCATAAATAAATATGATGTTACATTCTGCATCGTAATATATTACGATTTAGATCTTGTCATTAAACACAAGCTCATTAGATACCTAACTTGGATATGGTTCTCTAACTACCTTTAATTTTGGCTTTCTGTATTGGCCCTACATATATAAATTAAAAAGTACTGTTTCCACAAAAAAGAAGTTAAAATTTCACATCAAATATACGTTTTGACTGAACCAATAAAACCAATTTAATAAAAGGGTTCCTTATGTGTATCTGTTAATCTGCATAACGTCTGTTAAGTTTCAAGAAGAAAATAAAGTTCGAAAAAAATCTTTCACCCAAATCTATCGTTTATATGCAAGCATTTTCGAAAACTTGAATTTTCTGGAAAACGGCTTCAGTGAATTTTATTAAAATACCAATTTACTAAGGTATGCTCATAAAATAAAGTAATTATTCTTAATTTTCTAGGAATACGTACTAATGTGCTTTAATTTTTAAAAACATTTGCATAACTGGTAAATAAGAGTCTTTCTGCACCAAAAATATAGACCATTTCAAAGCAAAGAATGTTTTTGTAGTTCATAATGTTTTAGATATTTTTTATTACTGATGTTGAATTTTCATATACGTATACTCTTTCAAATAGGAATACATAGTGTGAGCTATTAAGCTTCAAAATTCCCCTAATAACCTTCCATTTTGGTAATGGCTCTAAGACACCTACTTTCATCTTCCGATATTGCCTCCTCATTTCTACTTTTCTGAAATCTGCTGCTTTACAACTCCAAATCTGTTTATAAATTTCCAAGAAATTATACCTCACATTCCAACAATCCCAAGCTATCGGGCAATCTTGGATAGCGATCATACCCTCTCACTAGCCTAACCAACCGAACTACTTTTATAAATTTGCCTGAAAACCAGCCTTCGTAATAATGTCATAATGCTCCAGGCCAAATAATTTAAAATAATCTATTGTGAAACCTATAACCCCCTAAAATTTAACACAAATTCAAAAAACATTTTACTTAATTTTATTATAGGATATACGAGGCGGGACCCAAAGGAAACCGGACTCCGACGGCGCTGCCACTCGTAGACGTAGTGCAGGGTTCTCATGCTAGATGGTGTTAGTAGAGACCTTCATGAAACTGCTGTGCAGATGGCGTCAGTGTAGAGCTGAACGTGCAAATGTGGTATTGTGTTTCTCTGACTGTTGGCGGGTTACCTCTTCGATGTCGTTATGGCAACTTTAAAAGAACAAAGAGTGTGTGTGAAATTTTGTTTCCTGCTTAAAAAACTGCAACGTAGACACAGCAAATGCTTCAGGAAGCTTTTCAGGAGGACGCTATGAGCCGCACACACCTTTTCGAGTGGTTTGGGTGCTTTAAACGTGTTGAGATGTATGTTGAAGACCAAGTTCGTTCTGGACGCCCTTCCACATCGCGAAATGAGGAGAACATTGAAAGGGTCCGTCATAAGATCAACGAGGATCGTAGCCAAACGAACGACCAAATTTCAGCAGCGACAGGAATCAGTTGGAGCTCGTGCCAGCGAGCATTGGAGCAACAATGCCTCGGACAGTATGGTGTACTTTCACCGTAGCATATTTATTATAATTTTGAGTGTTCTTTTACAAGTTTTAAAGCTCATATTACATATTAATGACGAATCCGTACTTTAAGTTGTAATAAAATGCTTCAAGCCATAGTAATAAACAAATTTTCTGTCTTGTTATGCACTGATCTTTATACAGCCTAATTAATTGTATTCCTGAACTGGGATTTTAGGAAGCTAAACTTCAATTTATACACACATGACAATATTTAGTTTATGGAAAGTATGTTTCAGATACCTAATAATGCTTATTTTAATAATTTTATAGCACATTTTACCTGCCTAAAACTGCTTTTAGTGAAACGTCCGAGGTCCACTGTTTCGCTTCAAATTTGAAATACGATTCAGATGTAATTCTAATATTCTTTCGTGTGCGTACATGGCAAATATTATTTACAGTGGAAGAAGTATTTCCTTTAACATTCCACTGTGCATTTTAACACCAAAAATGAGATTCAGACATTAAATAGTAATTTTATTCTTTAGAATCTTGCATAAAACTAGTTTTTAATAATATATGATATATTTATTGTGCATATTCAAAAAATTTCAATTTAGAACTTTAGGCTACATTTATTTGTCGTTACCTTGTTGCTATCTTGACGTATATGACACCCTGGTCTTCTGCTCTGTCAGGTAGCTCTTAACCTCCATACCTCCTTGATTACTTAATTAGTCCCTTTCTTCCCCCTCATCTTCCTTTCTTACATTTTTTACATTTCTGGTCCATTTTCTTTTACCTTCTGCAAGAACTCACCAATACTTCCGACCTTCTTTTCCTCCCTGGCCGTTAACATTTTTATAGCTACTATCCTCTTCTCTACTTTCTCCCAACTTTCTTCCCAAACCTTTTTTCTCGATATTGCAACCACCTCGCTTCTGTTACATAGTGTTCTATGCTTTCTTTTCCCCCACAAAATTCACAAATTCCCTTTTTGCTACCTCTTATTCGTCTTAGAAATATTATTCCTGTTCTCATCCAAGCTAACCCTTCTCTCTCTTGTCTATTGCAGTAATCTACATATACTTCTCGTCCCCAAATTCTTTTTATTTGCTTGTAAAATTGTAATGATTTCATATTTTCTAGACTTCCCCATATTTCCTGTCTTTCTATATCTTCTATTCTGTACTTTACTAATTTACTCACATCGCTTGTATTCCTTTCCTCTAATCTCCATATATCTCCCATTAATATTTTTTTCATAATTCCTCCTATCTCTGCCATTGAGTTCTCTAATCATTTTTGCTGTCTCATGCATAATTTCATCACTTCCCCTTCTTCTTTAACCAAACACCTATACAAAAATTGTATAATTCTTTCCATTATTATTCCATTTCCTCTGGTCTTTCCTGTTTCTACTTAAGCTACTTCCCTAGGTGCTGACCTTGGTAATCCTAGTAGCTCTCTACAAAACCTTCTGTAGTTTTGGTACACCGTTTCGTTTACCTCTCTGCCCCCCCCCCAGATCTCCACTGCATACAACATTTTGGATTCAGCTAGTGCTTCATACATTTTTCTAACCATTTGGTCGTCATTTCTAGTTTATATTTGCATATTCTTATGCTATTCATTGCCGCCCTTCCTTTTGCTTCAATTTTTATCCAGTGTGTTCCCCACTTTCCATTGTTATTCAAACTTAATATAACAACATACGAGTATATTGTGGAATTACGCCCCAAATAGTCTTTCTCATACAACATCCTATCATTGGTGTTTTGTTTTTGTAAATTATCATGATCTTATCAAAGTTTCCTGACCAGAATTTTATCTGTAGGAGTTCTTTACGCACCACTAAATCTACTGGCATGTCATTTATAAGCACACTTGAAAATATCGGCGTGGACGGTATTTGAAACTGTGATCTTGTAATCAAACCTAGTATCTAACCAATTGCATCACTCATACCAATATTATTGGGGTATGTGTGAGTTGTCTTCGTAAAGGGGTGATGTAATTTATCTTCATAGTAGAATCTAAGCTACGTACTGACTTATACAATAAAACTCGATGCATTTGCAACCTCAGCCAACAATTATGCAAGCGTATTTGCATAGTCATTTGCTCAAGCAGCGTCCCGTTTTAAATACTCTATGAAGACGGTTAAATGTTAAAGCCAGCTACGTTACCTTATTTAAAGGGAGAATAAACGTAGTAGAATACATGTTTATGCTATTTTTTTCAGTAATTTAGGCTGTAACTGGAGATAGGTCTGTATATGTGTACTACGATGGCCTTGTGCTGGACATCTACTTAACCAATTACAAAATATTGAGGTACAGCAACATTGGTCTAAGCGCAGCATAAGCACTGTTAGCGTTATCGACATATAACCATAATCTTTCAGACCATTCCCTTTCCCCCGTCCTAGGGCATTCTAGAATCTCCTGTGTGAAATTCCAGCATATATAGAGTGATTTACGAGGGCTCTATAGCCTCCGAACACTTGCAGCGCTTCAATTTGGAGGGAGAGGAGTTTCTGAAAAAAAAAAATTGTTACTGGAGACGAAACGTGGATTCTTGAACCTGCATCAAAGAGGTAGTCAATGGAATGGCAACACACAACATCACCGAAGAAAAAAAGAAATCAAAACTCAGCGGTCGGCAGGGAAAGTAACGGTGACAGTGTTTTGGGATGCAGAGGTTGTGCTTGTGATTGATTTTTTGGAGCAGGGATGCACAATAAATTCTGTCCAATACGTCAGAACTCTCAAAAAGCTGAAAGCACGTCTTCGCCGAGTTCGCCCAATAAAAACTATGGCGGATGTTCTTCTTTTACCTGACAATGCCAGACCACACACCAGCCGTTACACCACTGCAGAAATTGAGAAATTGGGATGGCAAGTCTTACAGCCCTGACCTGCTACCATCAGACTTCCATCTGTTCGGGCCACTAAAGGAAACTCATCGTGGGATTCATTTTGAAGATGAGGAGGCTGTGAAAAAGTCCGTGCGTCAATGGCTTAGGAAGCAAGACCGTGTGTTTTACCATACTGGAATACATGCCCTAGTTAAAAGGTGAACCAAAACTGTGGAAAAGGACGGAGATTATATTGGATAGTGACAAATTAGTCGTCAATGTTGTAGTTTTCAAGCAATGTAAATTGGATACAATTTTCTTGGCAATTAAAAGAAAAAAGGTAGGAGGCTTTATATTTTGACCCACCCTCGTAGTAAAAAAGACAGTATGTTGTGAAATACAAATAGAAGGCCATAGAAATGTATTGCACTACTGCATTTTGCATAATAAAACCCAAGTGCACTTTCGTAACAGCTAGAGTATGCATGCAGCCTAGAAGTCCAAACATTGTATGAGTAAAGACGTGTTCTACCATGCATATGGCAGAAGACAAACTCTGCGGTTAATCTACCAAATAATTAATTCAGTTGTGGTATGATATTACACACTCTGGGGTTTAGGTGATGTGTAAGATGGCATGCAAATTACGTCATCAAGGGTAGCTACATCCAGCGCTGTGAAACAAAACAAAAGAAACTAGAAATGTTTACCCCAGTCACGATTCGATTGCTAGAATTATGCGGGCCTAAGTTTTATTTTTCAACTGAAAAGGGATGATAAAAAGGGATGGGCGGAAAGAAGGGATTGAGCCAAAGTGGTTTAATGCGGGTTAATGCCGTACGCATGTAATTCAGGTCGCCACGAAACAGAATTAAATCTCTACAGCTGTAATGAATAGGGGCGAAATGTTTCACTCTGCCATAGAGTTCCCTGATTACAGGCATTTCAATACATTTTGTGTTAAAATTTGCCATACTAGATCAGAGCAATTAGAGAGTGTGACTTGCTTCGTAAATGAAAGCAGAATCCAGGAGGTGGATATTTATGTACATTATTGTATTTCTTGTGTTTGTTTTTATTTTGGTGAAAGCAGAGAATGTAAATGCTGTAGAATTGTTGAAACTGAGGAAATATGCTTTTTAAATCAAATTATTCCTAAATATACAATTAAAACTCTAATGTACTGTCACATAGGCGATCGTGCAAGAGTGCCGTGAGAACGTAACACGCGCTCAAGGACATCTACTAGCTGACGTCTTACAGAAGAAAGCACTCAGCATTAAGAACTAAGCTATTATATAATAAAAATAAGACCTAAAGCTTCCCTGGCGACGATTATTTTCAAGATAAAAAATTAATTGTTCCGTTACACTAGCCGTGTGTAAGACGCACTACAAAACATAGGGTCAGAATGAAAAATTTAATGCCATAGCCGGGATTTGACCCACCGATCTTCTGATCCCCCTCCAGCCGCTCTAAACCATTGCGCTACTATGGCCAACGTGCCGATATGACATTAAATTCTCCAACTGAATCATGTTTCTCCCGGTAAACCACTAGGAGTTCTAATAAACACATGAGACAACTACCTTAATGGCGACTTACTATGCTGTAAGTACTTTAAGGCCCGGGCTTTATAGTTAACCACTATTAGGTACAATTAATGGAAATTAATTATTCTTTCACACAAGCCGTGTGTAGGACACACTATGAAAGCACAGAGCCAGACCGAAAAGTCTCCTTAACTCTCCGCTCCCAGTAACTGCTGCATTTTGCAAAGATGGTCATCTCCCAAAAGTTGGCTCTATGGCCGTTATCAAAGCAATGCTCTGCCTGTCCAAACTGGCCATTGTTAAGGCAATTTTCCCCGAGAGGAGCGCGCTTAATCGTGATGCTGGATTTCAGTTCAGCTCCACTTGCACACCGGCCTTAAAAACGGAAATCAAGCGGCTTAAGAAGCACAGATCAATACAGATTGTCCTCAAAATAAGTAGTTACGTTTGTTTGATATAATTAGTTTTTCACACTCACGCCATCTCCAGACCTGACATTTAATTTACTGATATTTGTCAGATGAACCCTTACTAAAGCTGTAAACTTGTTAATGATGATGCTCGAATAGGAAAACTTATTTTTGACTTATCTTCGTAGAAGTGAGTGCAATTTTGTTATACGCTAAAACAATTATCTATATAAACATTTATTGAAGGATATGTTCTTCATTAAGTCGTAATTTTCAAGCTATTGTGCTATAGTAAGTCACCATTAAGGACGTTGTCTCATGTGTGTATAGGAAACCTTAATCGTATAGCGTGAAAAATGCAAGTCCGTTGGAGAATTTAATCTGGTGTGACATGTTGCTTCAAATCTCGGCAACGACATTGAATTTTTCAATCTCATTCTATCTTTCCAAGCCTTGCTAGTGTGAAAGAACAATTAATTTACAATGTTAGTTTCAATCACATATAAGAAATTTCGGAAGCCTGTTACCACGGTTTTAACCTCAATTCCCAGGTATCATATATGATACACACATTTGGAAATTCTTTTAAGATTCCTAAGCGCGTATTTCTCTCTGGAACCAGTGGTATCACATTCAATGCTTCATGCAGAATGCAGTTTTCAAATGATTCAAGCTTTACCGCTCTACCAAGAGAGGGCACAGCACTACAAAATGGAGGCTCCCAGCTGTTCCTACACTGCTTGCAGATATAAAAGTAAATATATAGCTATTTCTGTAGTTTTGGAAACTGTTTTGATTTATTATGTTTCACTTGAACATGCTGCTGCTGTTGGTCATATTGGATAATTATACTCCGCATCCATGTGGAGTTTATAGTTTGAAAATATAAAAGTATCATATTTGATACTTTGGTTCTTTAGCATTTCAACGTCAAGATTTTTCAAATGGAATGCTTCTCTTTCACCTTCATTTGTAGACCTCACAGAGGATGAAGTAATATCTTTGTTTAATCAGCTAGACCCAGATGTATCTGATTTTGAGTTTCAGAACAGAGAAGATGAGTTTCCACCGAATGCTACATTGGATGTGGAAGAATCCAATTCTTCCTGGGAAACCTGAGATGAGGAAGCTCTGAGTCCAGCAGAAATAAGAAACCTACAGCATCCTTACATTTACACGGACATGTAAGTTTAGTTTTGTTCTAGTAACGTTTACTGAGTAATGAGGAAGTTTTGTTTTTGAGGTTATGTAAGCCCAAGAGAAATAAAACGATCGTTTTAATGTTTATTTTTCCTGAAGTAACTTTCACTTGGTTAAAGTACACTACTTTAAGGCAAGGCTACACTGAAAATTTACCGAAAATGTTGATAATCATCGAATTTTTTTTTTTTTTTTTTTTGGCATTTTTGGTAGCTTAGAGTATGT
Source organism: Mantis religiosa (assembly GCA_030765055.1). NCBI lineage: Eukaryota > Metazoa > Arthropoda > Insecta > Mantodea > Mantidae > Mantis > Mantis religiosa. The sequence goes on from CM060954.1 coordinate 21,302,718, forward strand.
AGTAATAGATGGAATGCTATTTTTATCATTTTCACCACTTTAGGACATAACGTAACAATTTAAAGAGACCTTTAACAATCGTTAAAGCATGACTTTAACAATTATTTTCTGAGAAACTTTTTTTCTAACACGTTTCAGTATACAAAATGCCCCACACGTCAAAATTTTCCATTTAAATTGGTGAAACTTATAGGATAGCTCCATAATATGTAAATAATAAACTTCAAATTCCGTTTTTTTTTTTTTTTTTTTTTGTTAATGCTCATGTTTTGAAAATTATATGGTGTTAAGTAATAAAATAAGTTAATATTTTCAAAATTTTGAGAGACAACACGTGGAAAATATTTTAGAATAAATACTACAAGAGTATTCCAAAAAATAAGAATGCGGGTCTTTTAAAATTGCTCTGTGCTAGCCAAAAACAAAGATTCAACTTAAAATCTCAACTTTTTTGACGAGTAGAACATGTTTAATTTTTACAATATTTTCACAAAAAATAATTAATAATTAATGAACTATTTGGTGTAGCAACATAAACATTTACATTCAAGTTGAAAATGATACTCTAATTACGTGGCTAAATTTTCATAATGTTAGGTTTACTATTATACGAGAATTATCGTAGAATTTGGAATTTTCAGTATAACTTTGCCTTAATGCTCAGCTTACTGCATACCTATTATTTATGAATTTTGGAAAATACTGGCCTTTTACTTTTCTTTTTCAAATATATTTTCACCAATCCAAAGAGCTTCACCACAGCCATCGTCTGCTTCCACTCTTCGGAAACCTTTTGATTACAAGATTATCTCAACGACATGTGTTTTAAATTAAGAGTTATAATTTAATGGGTGTAAAACTTACTGGCAAATCATTTGAAAACGATTTGGATGAAATTAATATATTCTTTGGATGCTGTATTTACACGACATTGATTGGTTATCCACTTGTGCAGAAAATGTTGACTCCCAGGCTGTAAGGCATTTAACATCCGTCAGGTGTTCCTTCTGCAAAGTATTTCTTTGCCTCAATAATGACAGAAACTGCTTCTTGGCGTTTCACAGTTAGTACAACCAAACATGTCTATGTATTAGTGTTACTATTAGTTTATTTCAATCATACAATAACCACAGTTGGTGTTATTGAAGATCATGTCAGAAGCAATTATAATGGATACGATACAAATAATTACAATGATACAATTAGTGGTAATAGACACATCAATATTAGTACATGGTAATTAATAATTATGATAAAATAATAATAAGAATTTAAAATAATACACGCAAAACCAGTTGTAAGTTATACAGAACATATTATTGAATACAAATAATTGTTGTGCATCACTGATAACAAAACAACCAGTTAACAAAGAAGAAAACTACAAAAGTAGGATACTTGTAAATTTATGCAAGTTATAACCATTTCAGAACAAAAATGACACTTTAAATGTGTAGCATAACTAAATCTTTGTTAATGTGTTTAAGACTAATTAGTACTTTTGTTTAAAAATTCCTGTGAAATGTAAAAGTAGTGTGTTAGTAGATATTTCTTGAGTCCTTTCTTAAACAGTTTTATATTATACAAATAAAATATTTAGTGATTATTTTACACTTATCTTAAGAAGTTGATGACAATACTTTTAACTTCTCTAACTGAAATTAATTTCGTGGACATTTGCCCACATCTTCAGACAAACACACTTCGCTGTCAAGGATACCATGTATTAAATTTATTGTATGAATTAAATTGATAAATACCAGATTTTTATTATTAGGAATTTTATCTGTTTTAGAAAATTGTAATAAATTGTTAATACTATATTTATTTTGAGGAACTAAAGTTATACCAACTTCTTTAAAAAAATTTCAAAATGTTTATTAACCCAAGGATGGTAAACAAATTTTTAAAATTTATATTCATCTTTTATTTTTTCTAAGAGCAGAAATATCATTAAAACTTTTTTGATATTTAAATTTTTTATTTTTTTGTATAAATATAATATAAAAATTATAATTACAATTTTCTAAAAAATATAAAATAAAAAATCGGGTATTTATCAATTTAATTCCTTAGATTGTGATCAGGTTTATATTGGATACACGGAACGTAGTTTGGAAACCAGAAAGAAAGAACATTTTCGTAACATTAGATTTAAACAAAGTGATAAATCGGCCGTAGCAGATCATTTTTGGTCATTTAACCATGAAATAAATCCAGAAGTTAAATTATTAAAACAATTAAACGGTCCGATAGATTTACGTGTGGGAAAAAGTATTTATTCTAGAAAATAAAAATCGCGTAATGAATTTTGACATACCGGCAGTCGATTCTGTTTTTACGTTTGTTTTCGTCTTCAGAAGTTAGTAATATGTAAATACGTAAATACAAAGTATCCTTGACAACGAAGTGTGTTTGACTGAATATGTGGGCAAATGTCTACGAAATTAATTTCAATTAGAGAAGATAGAAGTATTGTCATCAACTTCTTAAGATAAGTGGAAAATAATCACTAAATATTCTATTTGTATTATGTTTATTATTTCATTGTAAATAGCTTCATTTTCTGTGTAATCAGTTTTATATCAGTTAATCCCTTTAGATCTGTTGGTAAGATTATTGTAATGGTTCAGAACCACAGTATCATATGCGATACTTCCTGTTGTGCCCTTCTGGCAATGAAAAAAAAAATTTTTTTTGAATACATTGTCATTTCCTGTATCTCTAGTAAAATAAAAAAATCCAATCAATCAAAGGAATTTAGGGACCGGGGTCCCAAGGCTTTTTAGGGAAATTCCCTCTTCAGCCCAGAAATAGTTTGTAGTGGATCAGAGAAGGAGATTTGCCTGCGGTCCTTCAAGGATAAGGAGTGAAAAATGGGGTCAAGTCAAGTTAAATATGGAATTCAGATGACCCTCTGCAGCCTAGTTAATATGAGAAGTGGGGGGAAGTAGGACATACCATTCGTATTATTAATATTATTTTTTGTTTTTATATCATTTTTTTATTTGTGTTATTAATTTTTTTTTGAGTTTTTGTTATCATTTTTTGTATGTTTTTATTATATTTATATATATATATATATATATATATATATATATATTTTTTTTTACTCACAGTCCGCGTAACGATAGCTATAAAGACCTATGGTCGGATAGTATTTGTTGCTGCCTCTTTCATCGTTCTCATCTTTCTTTGTGTGTGTTTTTTAATTTTGCCTTTTCAGGTTAGATGCTCGTTCAGTTTGTGTGCTGTAGTAGAGCTTGTAGGTGTTGTTCTAGTTCTTCTTGATCTTTTTCCTGTTTTCTATCGTATACCTTAATTAGGTGTAAAAGAGGGGTGCTTTTGTCTGTATCTGTCGGTGTTTTCATTGATTGTGCAGTTCTGATCAGATTTCGCCTGTGTTGTCTCTTGTGGGCTCCGTCTATATAGTTTAGCATTCTCTTTTCTAAATGTTCGTATAAAGTGTCAGTATTTGTGTCTCTGTATATCTCGTTGTTACGGTGGTTCGGAAGCAACTTACTATATTTTATTTTAATGTAATTGTCTGTTTCATTATGGGTCTGAGGAGGTTAACTCAGTGATGATACTCGTCTCCTTCGATCCGTTTTACAACTGCGTCTAGCAATCATAAACATGTCTTGCCTGTAGTTTTTAGAAGCATTCCTTGCAGCAGGGTAGATGAATTACGAAATTAAACCGAGATGTAATGGAAGAAGTAACAATGAGCGCTGCAGGCAGAGCCATCTGTTGACGGGCTGGAGGTACTGCGTGGCGGTATTTTGCACGCCCCATCGATCAGCCCGCCTGCTGCTAGTAGAAGTGGGGGGAGGGGGTTGTGCATGATGGGTAGAGCGCTCCTGTCTGAATATTTCATCAATGACGCCACTAAAACCAAGCCCAAGTTTCAACATCAAATTCCTCGTTTACCATGGCATTTAGCAGCGTGATAATTCATACGGGAATATGCACTTTCTTTTTTGCATATTTTCTCTGTGTTCCACCTATTTCTGTAATGTGCTGAAGCGATCCTAGAGAATGCCACAGAATAATTAGCGCAGCATGGCGGCAGTAGATTGATTCCAACGAAATCATCCTCCAGCAAAATTAACACTGCTCTTTAGCAATTTCAAAGTTAGCTTAGAAGCGTTCGCCGGTGCAAAGTGCCTATTGGCCTCTGTTCATATTAAACAATTCACAAACATTTGTACACCTCGAATTGCAGTGCTATATTATAAAATTGAAGATAGTTTTATATTTCAGTAGATTAAAATACTTAAATCTGTACATAAACCAATAATCATTATTGATAACCTTAAATTTATACAAATTAGCAAGTATTGGAAATTAATTGTTTTTTCACACTGGCCGTCTGGAGGCTAAATTGTGGAAACGCAGAGTCAGATAAATTCAATGCCATAGCTGGGATTTGAACCACGGATCCTCTGGTCTCCGTCCAGCCGCTCTAACCATTGAGCTACAATGACCAACGTGCCGAAATTCTCCAACTGACTCGTATTTCTCTCTCTCTCTCTTGAAAATATAATTGTTTTGCATTTATTTGCGTTTATCTTTATTTGATTTCCCTGAACAGGGAAAGTTAGACTTTGTTTAAATTTTTTAGCAGCCCTCTTGGCGGCCGTTAAAAGCTCCCTCTTCTACCAATCCACCTTCCTTGAAATTCACGATTCATGTAACTCACCACCTGCCTTCCATAATGTGCTTGGAAGTAGGTAAATGTTTCTTGCTTCTTTTTTTTTCCACTGATAATAACACATCAAGAGTTTTATCATCATCTGTAACTCATTTTGGCCTTCCAGACTTTGCCTTATTTTTAACACTTCCAGTTTCATTGAATTATTTCAAAATTTTACTTACCGTAGAACGAGTAATCCTTCCTTCTGAGTACACTTCATTTAACAAAACACAAACCTCTTCTTGAGTCCTCCTCCTATCACCATATCCGATCATCATTAATATTTCACTTCGTTGTGTTTTTGTTAAGTTCTGTCCAGAAGATTTACAAAGAAGTAGTCATTGTTGTCCTTATTAGCTTAACTTTTGTCTGTATTTGTTCAATCCAAAGCCACATACTAAAGTAGCCTACTGTATTGTTTAACTCAAAACCTATTCAAGTTAAAGTAATGCTGCGTTTTTCGTTGCTGAGTACGCTTGCTGGAAGGTCCTAATACATTTAATTTGTGGTTTGAAAAGGTATTGTTTGCATGTTCGGAGACTTGAGGCCTGGAGGAGTGCATAAAAAAGAAACGTTGCCATTTAAGAAAAAGAAAACTCACAGTCTTAGTTTGAAATTATAGTAATGTGCTTTTCTATGACATACACTACAGAGTTGCAACAGTGGTTACAGGCATTATTCCATTTGTTTTACTCACACAGTACGAGGGCTGTTCAATAAACAATGATCATAATTTTTTACGGTCATAATTTTTCGCACTAAAGTTCAATCTTATTATATTCTGTTAGCTTAATGTGAAACAAACACGCCATAGTAGTTTCATTGTTGGTACTCCTGGTTCCCGCCTGTGAGAACCATATAAATTCAGACATGTTCAGTATCGTCTACCGCTGTAATGAAGGTAACGTGCAGTTAAAGTAGATGTTAGAGGAAGATCCGGAGATTCTTTCAAACGTAATCACTGCTGACGAAACTTGGGTACATCATTTTGATCCTGAGAGCAAACAGCAAAGCTCAGTGTGGAAATCTCTTTCATCACCAACCTCCAGAACAGCAAAAGTGGTTGCTTCTGCTGGGAAAGTTATGGTCATCTCATTCTTTGATATTCTTGGATGGTTTATCAACATATGGTACCTGCACACTCATCAGTAACTGGGCAATACTACAGGGGTGTCCTGAAAACATTGCAAGTCCATATCAGGCGCAAAAGACCACATTTCCGTGAAGCAGGCTGGATGCTGCACTACGATAATGCGCGGCCGCATATTGTCAATGTTGTTGCTGAATATCTTGCAAAAATCCAACGTGAACTGCATCCCTCACCCTCCCTATAGTCCGGATTTAGCCCCATGTGACTTTTCTCTATTCCCTAACTTGAAGAAACGCCTTCGTGGGAGGTATTATTCATCATCAGAAGCAGTGGTGAAGGCTGCGGAGGCGATTTTGATGGATCTCTCAAAAATGGTTTCCAGTATGTCTTTGAAGACCGGCAGAAACGCTGGGACAAGTGCATTGCATTCAGGGGAGACTATTTTGAGAAGGACCATCAAAATTATGAGGATGAGTAAAGGTATGTTGTCAAAAAAGTGTTGTGATCATTCTTTATTGAACAGCCCTCATATATACATTGTTCAGGGATGTGATGCATTTATTATTGATGTTAATGTGTGTGACCAAGTAGGTTCTAGTACAAGGAATTATTGAATTTATCCCTCCTTAGCATAAGTATACCTAAATCCTACAACAGTCTGAAAGGGCTCGCCCCCAGCAGCATCAGAACTTTTATTTTGCCTACCATATATCTGTAGTAACAGAAAATATTGCATTCTTCTGAAACAGTCGATGTCTCGAAATTGTATTTATTGCGTCCCCGAAGAAAATATATTTTTTGGAAAAGTTTTTTTTATATATGTCTTGAAATAGCCAGAAAGAGTAAAAAGTCCTTTTTTTCGGTCCCCAACCATTCTTCGGAGTGAGCAGAACACATGTTAAAACTGCAGTCAAAATGGTCTAGAGAGTTACGTCGGGAAATATGGAATCAAATCTCTGGCCAAACAATATGTAAACACATAATGAAGCCTTCACTAGAACACTTCTACAATTAAAGGAGGGAAGTAGGAGCAGTAAATGGACATGAATACTTCTTGAAACTTTTGCGAACTACAGGTGTCTCCATGGTTACACTAGCTACAGACTTTGCAAACAAGAGGAAACCGCCTTTCATTTGCTATTGAACTGCAAGGCCTTTGAGAGGGAAAATATCAGCTCTTTAGGACCTCGGCATTGGATGTGTAAAGATCCAATCTCAGGGAACGGGGGCTTCTGAAGTTTATTAAATCCAAAGAACTCAAATTCCTTTGATGGGAAACAGGGATTGTACAAGGGGCTTAAGGTCGAAGTGCGAGGGCGTTTTTCAGCAATGAAATAAAACTCCCCATACTATTATATATTTCTAAAACTTGAATAACTCAGAAGTAAAACTTCACTTCAATATCTAGCTTGATATTTAACTTCACTGTAAATTAAGGATATGACTTGCACATTGGTTACAAAATCTTAAGCCACCCTTTATATGAAATTATGTACGAAAGTTTTTACTTTTTCTTATATCTTAATAATTTTGATTACAGTGTAATATAATTAGGATATTTTCAGGATCAATGAAGTGAGTTTTTGGTAATTAATAAACCAAAAATTATCTCAGAAGAACTAACTAAAATACAAAAATTATGCAAAGTGTATTTGTAGAAGTAACCATTTCGGTGGGCTTTTTCATATTGACTTGAATCTTTGGGTACTTGTATCGACTTTTATCAAGTGCAAAGTTCCTATTGTTTATTTATCACACTACGTTCTATATACAAGACAGAGGTAGACGATCATCCAGGATGTGCGGGGAGAAGTGGTGAGCACCATATTTCTCTTGGAGCTACAGATCACCATTTACTCCTAAATCCTTAAATGCATCACGATGTCTATTGGATAACGGTATTATATCGACATGGGCCAAAACATACTTACCGCAATGATGATTTAGAATACACAAACAGCAAGGAGTAACCGATTGTCTGAAAGGACGGTAACGATTTGATAGTTAAGTGCAGAGGTACTGCTCCCATTGGTCCTGGATCCGTAGAACCAAGGACCCGTCCTCCTTCTACCAGGGAGTTACCGAGCTGTCCCAAAAGGGAGCCCGGCGCCTCCAAGGCTCTTTCTATAGGGCAAGACCTAGAGACTAAGAAGCCCCCCCCCCCATCTGGTCCTGTGGACTCAAGACGGGATGGAAGTGGATACGCCAATTACACGCGCCAACTCCAAAATGGTGGGGTTGCCTGGTGATCTAGCACACCTTCTACTAGCTTTGCAGGCTAGTACGCGGGAATATTAATGGCTTCCCTCAACCCCGTCCGAAGACGTACCCGATCTCCCACTGGTATTGGGAACCACTGCCCCCTCGTGTCCAAACCAATCCGAACAACTCCCTATCAGGCAGGGGCTCGAATGTTCGGCCCGAGGTTCCTCTAGTAACCTCAGAGGTACCACTTGTGCTAAGGGTCGGCAGCGCCCGCACCTCGGCAGCTGAAGGGGACGGATCCCCTCCCTTACGGGAGGTAACGATTTGACAGAACTTGTATAGAGAATGTGCCCGGCTCGGTAGCAATCGTCATTTGTTTTTCAGCATGCATATTCAAAGTTACCATCACCGAAATTGGATGAAAAAAACCACAAGAATAAGTATGTCTAATATAATTTTTGTTGACTTTGTTTATGATGTTTATGTAGCTTAGAAGACAGTTATTTAAATCTCATTCGGGATTTGATTTTATCATAGATGAATACAAAATCTGTCGTAAATTACTGAGGATAAAAATGCTCTATTCAATTTAGAGAGTAATGTAAAATTAGACCTAAAATAATGTTGAAATCCATTAAATTCAAAGTAACTAATGTCCGGGTGTATTTTCATTTAAAGGAAAAAATATCATCATCATCATTATCATCATCATCATCGTCATCTTCATCGTCATCTTCATCATCATCGTCATCATCGTCATCATCATCCTCATCATCATTCTCCTCCTCCTCCTCCTCCTCCTCCTCCTCATCATCATCATCATCATCATCATGCCCGCCTCGGTAGCATGGTGGTAGAATGTCTGCCTGACGTTCAAGAGGTCCCGAGTTCAAATCTCGGTCAGGGTGAGTTACCTGGATAAGGCTTTGTTCGAGGTTTTCCCTTATCCTGATGGACGAATGTTGGGTAACTCTAATCTCCGTGGACCCCGGACTCATTTGAGCATCATTTCACCCATTTCAGTCATCGTCCGATATGACTTCACGTTGGAGGACTTAAAATGCAAAAACAAAAAATAGTGAACACTCATTGGGGGTTACACAGCAAAAGATGTGATAGCAACAATCGGTGAAATGAAGTCATGACAGTATGACGTACGTTAGAAATGGTAAGTAATTGGGGGTAGTCAGGAAAGCCATGTGGCTTTCTTGCCGTCATTCCGTGTGGGCTGGGGACTGGAGGATCACGCTCCAAACCACTGTGCTACAATATGTTGGCCATTCCGAATTTCAGGTTAAATAAGTAGTACCATATTAAAAGCGAAACATATTAAGCAGTGGTAGATGTCGCGTGTTTATATGCCGATCTCGATGGCCGTTCCTGGATTAAATGGTCACTAGTGCACGATAGCAATATCTAAAACAAGTGAACAGGTCGATAACTCGTGCTCCTTGTGCAGGCAAGCGGAACGATCAAGCAGGGATAAGTTGCTGCAGATACAAGTGTTCTGGTTCGAGATTACCCAGATTGGGTACAGCATCACATCTACGCCTATAGACAATGACGGAAGTTCATCTTAAAAATACAGAACCGCCCTTTTATTAGGCAAGGACAGGCGTTAGAAATTTGATATGATAAGGATACAGGGAAATGCCCAATGTGTGGAGAAGAGGATACAGATTGGCAGTGTATACTTTATTGCAAACAAACAAAGACATGGAGAGACCAAATTTGGCAACAAAAGTGGGAGAGCTTTAGGGATGGGGGAGATATTAATAATAAAGAAAATGTTATTGGAAAAATGAGAAAAGAATGTAACAAATATAGGTGAATATCTGGGGAAAGTTAGAGAGGAGAGGGGGGTCATGTCAATACACGGAAAACCTGGGGTTATGTGTATGGAGACCGAGACTCAAGGCAAGCAGGTAGAAAGGGTATGTTAAATGTGAATAAGTCATTTTGTTATTGTGTGAAAGAAATGTTATAAATGTCAATGTATCAATGAAATAGTATGTAGAAGAAAGATGAGAAATAAATACGAGGCATTTTTTTCAACTCAGTGCCGTTTTGGAATTAAAAAAAAACACGTACATAGATATTGCAATAATTTTATTTTTGCATGAAAGCTTGTATCTTAATCTACTTTTGTACATCATTTCCGTGAATATTGAGGCACTTGTCATAACCTGGCACCAGTTTTTCAATACCCTCCTCATAAAATTCTGCCGCCTGACGTGTTAACCACTGTATCACAACTGTTTTGACTTCGTTATCGTCTTGAAGACGCTGACCGCCCAGATGCTTCTTCAAGTGCAGGAACAAATGGTAGTCGCTGGGCGCCAGATCAGAGCTGTATGGAGGATGATCTAGAGTTTCCCATTGAAAAGATTTGATGAGATATTTGGTCCGATTACCTTACTCAACTTGCCACGTCTTTTGTTCTGGATTGCACGGCGCAGATTTTTCAATGTCTCACAATAAGACGCTGCATTGATTGTCTCATTACGAGACAGAAACTCCACTAGCAATACTCCTTTTCTGTCCCAAAAAAACTGTGCACATGATTTTCCGGGCAGAAATTGTTTGCTTAAACTTCACTTTTGTGGGTGATGATGAATGTCGCCATTCCATGGATTGTTGTTTCGAATCTGGTGTGACGTAGGCCACCCATTTTTCGTCACCAGTAATAATTTGGTCTAAAAATCTTCACCTTCATTGTAGTACCGCTCAAGGAAAGTCAATGCACTGACTAAACGTTGAGTTTTGTGCAAATCCGTCAACATTTTCGGAAACCAACGTGAACACAATTTCCGGTACTTCAAGTTCTCGGTCACAATGCGATACAAAACACTGCGAGAATATTGAGGAAAATAGTCGCACAATGATGAAACTGTAAAGCGTATTTTTTCTCCTACCTTTTCGTCCACTTTCTGCACCAAATCTTCAGTAACGACCGAAGGACGCTCACTCCGTTCTTTATCACGCACATTTGTGCGGCCATCTTTAAATGCTCTCACCCATTTCCTTACCATTGCATCACTCATAATGTTTTGTCGGTAAACTTCACAGATCTCACGATGAATATCGATCGGTTTTACGCCTTTAGCACTAAGAAATCGTACAACAGCCCGTACTTCACAATCGGCGGGACTCACGATTGTCGGAGGCATCTTAAACACTCAGCAACCAACGTATACAATGAAGAATCAGACTGTAATAGCGTCAGTGCGTAGACAAGAGATGTAGGTAACCAGCGCGCATGTGCGGAAGGCCGACCGTAGCGCTGCGGTGGCGGAATCGCAAAACGGTACGGACTTAAAAAACATGCCTCGTACAAGTACAAATTCTAATAAAACACAATTTAATGTTAGTTTAGTAATGATAAATCTGATTGGAAATATAAATAAAAAATAGCGACATATTCATAGTTTTGGTTTACATCACATTACGCAAAACAAATTCCCTTCTTCCAAGTAGCTACTGAATGTTTTGCGTTATGCATAACATGCCACGGAAATTAAAGATAACAGTTCTACTGACTTTAGTTAATCAACGTAAAGTGCTCTAGGTATCAGCAGTATCTATTGAGGAATCATAAAGGAAACTTGGTTCTATTTTTTCTCTTTATCACATACTAAATATTCAATCAGGTTATTTATCTCACCTGCCTATATATAACACGTAATTGCAACAGAACTGGTCTCGACGTGTATATGAGAAAAGCTTACGTAAACATCTCTGCTGTTAACATACTTCCGGTGCGCCTCATCGCTCTGTCATCTATTAGTACAGGTTACAGCTTGTGTGGGAGAGATAACCTATAAATGAACCTTTAACCATCTTTTCTTTTATGAGTGTAATGCAATACCTTTCCTAACCCCTATTTTGAAAAAGAAATTATAATTTGTGTACATATTAATATACGTGGAGGATAGAGAAAGTCATCTGCACATAAAACATTTACTGCCTTCTTCCAACAACTGATTCAGTCCCTAACCTGCAAGAATGTTGGAATCCCTCAGCTACTGTATGTAACCCTGAAGACATTTATCTTCTTATTCATCATTATTGTGGGAGATAAGTGTACAAATCTTACAAAGTAAGAGGTTGAATTCTTATACCAAAAATAAGCTGAATCGGCAGTCTTTTCCTCGAATATTCTCTTTCTTCGGCAAGATCACGGCGGAAGATAATGTAACCAAATCCTTCCCCCTCCTTCTCTTCCCTCAAACCACCCCTCGAGCTACTTTCTGACATCAAAACCATCTCATAAATGATTATTTGCATATGAATCCGGTCCCAGCCCATCGTCTTTGCTTACCGCAGCCATCCTTCACTACAACACACTTTACTTGCTTCACTGGATAACAGTAAAAAACGGCTGAGCATCAGCAAGATCGTGATCTTCGGCGGTTACCTTTACCCCTCACACCCTTCTATCCCGTCACTGACAGCGCTTTACAAGGGTAGAGGGTTAATGTTACATAATAGAGGCGGCCAAAACCCACGACGTATGCTACATGAAGAGATTTTTACAGTTATTTGGCGAATCGCAGTTCACAAACGTGTTTAACTGCAGCTATGAAAAAATACGTGCTCTGGAAATCTAAATTATATTTGGAAATTATCTTACACGTTCAAAATTTCTAAACATAGCTCCATATAATTATATAAAGTAGTCAATTGTTTGGATAGAGTCGACATGAAAAATTCAATGTCATGGCCGGGATTTGAGCCAGTCACTCTTAACCTTTGAGCTACCATGGCCAACGTGCCGTCCTGATATTAAATTCTCCATTTGACTCGTATATTTCCCCGGTAGACCACTAGGGGCTCTCGCAGCCGAGATACACCCTTAATTTCTATCAATTAACTAAAATAATACGTGTTAAATTATGAAGCCTGGGACTCAAGTTCTTAAGATAGTAAGTCGCCACGGTAGCTCAAAGGTTAAGAGCGACTGGACGGAAACCAGGAGATCCATGGTTCAAATCCCGGCCGTGGTATTGAATTTGTAATGTCTACTCTATCCATCAAAAACCTTAGCCTATAAACGCCTAGTGCGGAGAAATTATTAATTTCCATCAATTGTTTATTTAAAAATAGTACATTGCAATATAAAATAATAATAATAATAATAATAATAATAATAATAATAATAATAATAATAATAATAATAATAATAATAATAATAATAATAATAATAATAATAATAATAATAATAATAATAATAATAATAATAATAATAATAATAATAATAATAATAATAATAATAATAATAATAATATTAATAATAATAATAATAATAATAATAATAATAATAATAATAATAATAATAATAATAATAATAATAATAATAATAATAATAATAATAATAATAATAATAATAATAATAATAATAATAATAATAATAATAATAATAATAATAATAATAATAATAATAATAATAATAATAATAATAATAATAATAATAATAATAATAATAATAATAATAATAATAATAATAATAATAATAATAATAATAATAATAATAATAATAATAATAATAATAAAAGTAATAATAATAATAATAGTAATAATAATAATAATAATTAATAATAATGATGATGATGATGATGATGATAATAATAATAATAATAATAATAATAATAATAATAATAATAATAATAATAATAATAATAATAATAATAATAATAATAATAATAATAATAATAATAATAATAATAATAATAATAATAATAATAATAATAATAATAATAATAATAATAATAATAATAATAATAATAATAATAATAATAATAATAATAATAATAATAATAATAATAATAATAATAATAATAATAATAATAATAATAATAATAATAATAATAATAATAATAATAATAATAGTGATGATGATGATGATGATGGTGGTGGTGGTGATGATGTGTGTATGTGTAGTGTTTAACGCCCGCTTTTACTACATACGGCACCGCAGGCGGTGACACTGTTGATACATGAGATGGAGACGGAGCAACGGTGGAATGAGATGGCGGGGGAAACCGGAGGTCCCGGAGAAAACCCGCCCCGGCGCCGTGTTGTCCATCACAAATCTCACTTTGCGGTCACTTGGGATCGAACCCGGGCCGCCTTGGTGAGAGCCAAGCGGTCTAACCACTGAGCCACGGCGCGGCCGATGATGATGATGAGGATGATGATGATGATGAGGGTGATGATGATGATATATTTTTCCTTTAAATGAAAGTACACCCGGACATCAGTTACTTTGAATTAAATGGATTTCAACATTATTTTAGGTCCAATTTTACATCATTTTGTAAATTGAATAAAACATTTTTATCCTCAGTAATTTACGGCAGCTTTTATATTCATCTATAGTAAAATCAAATCCCGAATAATATTTAAATAACTGTCTTCTAAACTACACGAACATCATAAAAAAGGTCAACAAAAGTTATATTGAACATACTTAATTTGTGCTTTTTTTCATGCGATTTCAGTAATAGTAACTTTGAATGTGCATGCTGAAAAACAAATGACGATTGCAATCTAATAGATGTTGCGAAGCTGATAAAGGTTATGATAAGCGTCTATGGTTGACAATCAGTCAACATGTCCTTTCTAGCGTCTTGTTAGTCAAATGTTGCATGATGTGTAAAAATGTCTTTTCAATCCTATTTAAATGTTGTAGCTGGGAAACAAATTACAGACACCCAGCTAAAACTTACTGAAGAAGTGCATTAGAGCTCGCTGAGGCATACCAGTTGGTCACCAATAGTTGTTTGTAATGTTAGGCATGTTCAAAACAACTTAGAAGGAATGTCGTATCAGTTCAACTCATGGATTATTTTTCTTAAGTTTTCAATTATTCTTCTTTGTTTCCGTTTGAAAAAAGTGCCTTTTGGTCCTAACTTGTGATCAAACATTTGAGTGTTGTTTATGCAGGTTCATTTTGAGCACCCTTTCCTAATATATAATTCTTAACTCAGAAAATTTTCAAACTTAAATTTTGACAAAATCTCAATATTAAACTCCTTGGGTTAAAATCAACACCTTCTCTATCTACCATGTACAGAATCTAAAAGTGATATTACTAAACATATAATTGAACTTTAATGGAAATTAATTATTCTTTCACACTGGGCGTGTGTAGTGGTTAACTATAAAGTCCGGGTCTTAGAGTACTTAGAGCATAGTAAGTCGCCATTAAGGTAGTTGTCTCATGTGTTTATGAGAACTCCTAAGTGGTTTACCGGGAAAAACACGAGTTAGTTGGAGAATTTAATGTCATATCGGCATGTTGGCCATAGTAGCACAATGGTAGTGTGGCTGGACGGAAACCAGAAGATCCGTGGTTCAAATCCCGGCTATGACATTGAATTTTTCAGTCTGACTCTACGTTTCCACAATATAATTGAACCCTTCCATTCTGTATTAGGATTAAAAATCACTGAGGTTATTTATAACTCCAAGTTTGCTTAAGAAATGTTATAAAATATTTTGTTCATAAATTGTTAATTATATTGTATAAATTACCTGCATCATTGTCAAAGGTAACTGGAACATTTTGCTTACAGCACATGAAAATGAATTGGAAAGTTTTGAAAGTCATAGTTAGAAATGTCACAATGAAATATAACAAATTAAAGATTATTATAAACAAAATTGAAGCTAGACGTACTAGTTTACTGTACGCTTCACGTCATATAAATATTAATAGAAAAACAAATGTTGGAATTACATTTTAATTACGATAAGAGCGAAGTTATATCATTGGACTGTCCGGCGTAACTGAATAAAAACTAATTCAACGAATCTGTAAGTTTGTTTGGATGTAAAAATCATTTTCCCAATCAGTGAATTGGATGATGGTTGTGTACACACATTTTAGTTCCCTGTTAATGTCAGTAAATTCCTTACTGATATATTGTTTTGAAATAAGAATGTAATAAAGGCATGATTCCTTCTTCATTATCTACATACAGCAAGAAATAGTATTATCATCACATTAGTTTTATAAATACGCCATAAAAAGTAGGTATACATTTGCATCTAAAGTAAGATTTGTATTGCGTTGAATAACTTCCGATAATCTAGGATGTAAACAGCAATAAAACGGTCCAAGCTTATCGAGAGGGGGATAAATGGAAGAAATAGACTCCGTAACGCTCTCAGCCAACTATTGTCAAATAATCTAAATATTTTGAAATTCACCCACCTCCACAACATTCTAGAATGGTCTGTGGAAACTTCCAGAGGTGATATTGGGAAGCGCTCTCCGAACAAATCAGTGATGGGGTTTCATCAAATAATTGTTAGTTATTCTTCATCAATCTTAACCATTTCTCTCTAACTTTCCCCAGATATTCACCTATATTTCTTACATTCTTTTCTCCTTTTACCAATAACATTTTCTTTATTATTAATATCTCCCTTCATCCCTAAAACTGTCCCACTTTTGTTGCTAAATTTGTTCTCTCCATATCTTTCTTTGTTTGCAATAAAGTATACTATGCCAATCTGTATCCTCTTCTCCACACACTGGGCATTTCCCTGTAATCTTATCATGTGTAATACGTTTCAAATTTCTAACTCCTGTTCTTGCCCAGGCAAATCCTTCTCGCCCTGACTTATTACACATATCTATGTACTTCTCCCTCCCCCACAGTCTTTATTTCCCTATATGTCCTCAATGATCTTTTCTCACTTACACTGGTAAATACACTCCTGGAAATGGAAATAAGAACACATTGACGCCGGTGTGTCAGACCCACCATACTTACTCCGGACACTGCGAGAGGGCTGTACAAGCAATGATCACATGCACGGCACAGCGGTCACACCAGGAACCGTGGTGTTGGCCGTCGAATGGCGCTAGCTGCGCAGCGTTTGGGCACCGCCGCCGTCAGTGTCAGCCAGTTTGCCATGGTATAGGGAGCTCCATCGCAGTCTTTAACACTGGTAGCATGCCGCAACAGCATGGACGTGAACCGTATGTGCATTTGACGGACTTTGAGCGAGGGCGTATAGTGGGCATGCGGGAGGCCGGGTGGACGTACCGCCGAATTGCTCAACACGTGGGGCATGAGGTCTCCACAGTACATCTATGTTGTCGCCAGTGGTCGGCGGAAGGTGCACATGCCCGTCGACCTGGGACCGGACCGCAGTGACGCACGGATGCACGCCAAGACCGTCGGATCCTACGCAGTGCCGTAGGGAACCGCACCGCCACTTCCCAGCAAATTAGGGACACTGTTGCTCCTGGGGTATCGGCGAGGACCATTCGCAACTGTCTCCATGAAGCTGGGCTACGGTCCCGCGCACCGTTAGGTCGTCTTCCGCTCACGCCCCAACATCGTGCAGCCCGCCTCCAGTGGTGTCGCGACAGGCGTGAATGGAGGGACGAATGGAGACGTGTCGTCTTCAGCGATGAGAGTCGCTTCTGCCTTGGTGCCAATGATGGTCGTATGCGTGTTTGGCCGTGCAGGTGAGCGCCACAATCAGGACTGCATACGACCGAGGCACACAGGGCGAACACCCGGCATCATGGTTTGGGGAGCGATCTCCTACACTGGCCATACACCTCTGGTGATCGTCGAGGGGACACTGAATAGTGCATGGTACATCCAAACCGTCATCGAACCCATCGTTCTACCATTCCTAGACCGGAAAGGGAACTTGCTGTTCCAACAGCACAATGCACGTCCGCATGTATCCCGTGCCACCCAACGTGCTCTAGAAGGTGTATGTCAACTACCCTGGCCAGCAAGATCTCCGGATCTGTTACCCATTGAGCATGTTTGGGACTGGATGAAACGTCGTCTCACGCGGTCTGCACGTCCAGCACGAACGCTGGTCCAACTGAGGCGCCAGCTGGAAATGGCATGGTAAGCCGTTCCACAGGACTACATCCAGCATCTCTACGATCGTCTCCATTGGAGAATAGCAGCCTGCATTGCTGCGAAAGGTGGATATACACGGTACTAGTGCCGACATTGCTGCCTGTGTCTATGTGCCTATGGTTCTGTCAGTGTGATCATGTGATGTATCTTTCAAATTTCTAACTCCTGTCCTTACCCAGACAATTCCTTCTCGCCCTGACTTATTACACACATCTATGTACTTCTCCCTCCCCCACACTGTCTTTATTTCCCTATATGTCCTCTATGATCTTTTCTCCCTTACACTGGTAAATATAACTTGGCTATCTAAATCTTCCAGTCTTAATTCTACCTCTTTCCAAAAGCCCCTATACTCCTCGTTTCTCCAAATATGTCCCATACCTATGTGTTCCATCAGTTCCCTTACTTTTTGTGCCCAAGACTCTCCCCATTTGCTTCTCATCTGCAAAAGAAAACATTCCTTGATAATATTGCTTTCCTCTAAATTGGCAACCCTATATAGATATTTCAATACCCTTGAGACAATTTTAACCCTTGTTGAATGTCTTCCCATCTCTAATTGTGCTGCCCCATTGGTTGAAGCTACAGGTAAGCCCAAAATATATTTACAGAAAGATCTGTTAATAACGTCCACCTCTTCCCATGCTTCATCTACTCCCCATATCTCTGCCTCATGCGACATCTTATTTTCTACTATGGCAGTATAGATCCTTTCCAGCCATTTTACATTAATGTCAGGTAATTTCCTTAAACATGCTCTTACAATACTCATGGCCATTTTACCTTTTGCTAGAGCCAATTTTTTCGAGTTACGTAAGTCACCATTATGTACTGTACTCTTGCATTATTGCGAAGAACGAACAGAATCCGTAGTATTTCGTAATCCATTGTTTTTTTTCTACCAGGTGCTGATGTTCAGGTTGGAAAAATAGAAATGCCTTATATACGGGATTAAAAAAAAAAGGTTTTCTGATGCAGCTTCCGGTCATTCAGACTATTCTAAAAGCATTTATGCTGAAATCCGATAAATTGATTTGAATTTAATATGTACGGTATGTTCCGTTATTCGAGCCTCATCCTCTTGCCACATTATTTCGAAGGGAAGTCACTAATGCCAAATTTGTTTTTCATGAACGCAATCGCTTACGTCTTTCAGCTTAGTTCATTGCCCCTTTTTAAATGCTGACCATTATATGAATTTAATTTTCCCAGCTGGGAGCGAACATTTTGTTCCCTGTCGCATTTACTTCTACAAAACCTTTCATTACCATTGTTGCGCCACTTTTTTTGTCTGTTCAGTTTACTTACGGCAAGGGAGGGTAATTTTATGATGTAATTAATCCCTGTAACATTATAGGCGCGGTTTTAAGGGAAGGTGGAAGGAGGAGGTGAGCTCTAATTGCAGAGAATTATATACACATTTGCTGTCAATTTTATTCCAGTGGAAACAACTTTTTTTTTATTTGGTGGCGGGAATACAATGTGCCTCTAAGTAATGCTACTGTATTGAATCCATTCTGCGGCTAATTACAATCAGAGCGTCATTTTATCAATTCAAATCTCTATGCTTCGAAAGAACTGTCACCGATGTATATTACTACACATTTAAACTTGTCCTGCTAAAGGATAGAGACATTACGTGAGTTACATTTTTCTAAAATATTATTTACTCATTAACTATGTTTTATACCGCTTAATTATCGCATTTTACTCAAAACCTGGGATGTTATTGGAAAGACTATGTTTAGATATCTCATGAACGTCGTAAAAGTTATTTTTAGATTAGAAGCCCTGAGAAGATATCTGTTTCTGTTTCTAGACAAATTAGGCAAAACTGGAGTTTGCTTATGGTATACAAAACAATAGTGCAGCGCTAATAGTCCCAGCCTAATTGTTGGGAAAACAGTTGAACTGGAGGTTTCTCTTAGTCGTCTGTATCTGGTCGAAATAGATCTGCGAAACTTTTGGATACGTTTGTTGAATCTGGTTTATTTTGACGAAGTCATATTGAAAATCTATCTACAAACATTAGCAGAGGGTTATTTAGTCCGAAAATCTGTAAAGAAAATCGTAATACCGAATCTTTATTGGCAGTATGCTATGCCAAAATCCACAGCCTTCTTAGTTATAGAACCATTTTCTGGGGAAATGATCGTTCTGCACATAAATTGCTTTTATTACAAAAGAAAGCAGTTAGAATTTTATGTAGGGTACCATACAAGATCTCTGTTCATCTAACTTGGTATTGACTTTGCCGTGAATGTTTGTCTTGCTTTATCTGTAGAAAAGCATACCCCCAGGAGTCTACTGCAGCAGGTTCGAAAATGACGATCACGGGGTCCGGAGCCAAATCTCTTGATTGGGAGCCCCTGAGTGGTGAGAGAGCTAATGTCAAACGACCAAACAAGGCGCACTTCCGTGTTTGACCCTAATCTAAGTAAAGTTAATTAAAGTAAAAGCAAAGCCAGAACGGAGCTTGAGCGGAGCCAGAGCGAAGCCAGAGCCAAGCCAGAGCGCGACCGGAGTGATGACCGGAGCATAGCCAGAACGAAGTCAGAGCCAAACCAGAGGCAAGCTACAGTAAATTTAGAGTGAAGTTAGAGTGAGGTTAGAGTGAGGTTAGAGTGAAGCCGGAGCCTAGCCAGAGCGAAGTCGGAGCCAAGCCAGAGCAGAACCGAAGTGCTGACCGGAGCCTAGCCAGAGCGAAGTCAGAGCCAAACCAGAGGCAAGCTACAGTAAATTTAGAGTGAAGTTAGAGTGAGGTTAGAGTGAGGTTAGAGTGAAGCCGGAGCCTAGCCAGAGCGAAGTTGGAGCCAAGCCAGAGCAGAACCGAAGTGCTGACCGGAGCCTAGCCAGAGCGAAGTCAGAGCCAAACCAGAGGCAAGCTACAGTAAATTTAGAGTGAAGTTAGAGTGAGGTTAGAGTGAGGTTAGAGTGAAGCCGGAGCCTAGGCAGAGCGAAGTCGGAGCCAAGCCAGAGCAGAACCGAAGTGCTGACCGGAGCCTAGCCAGAGCGAAGTCAGAGCCAAACCAGAGGCAAGCTACAGTAAATTTAGAGTGAAGTTAGAGTGAGGTTAGAGTGAAGCCGGAGCCTAGCCAGAGCGAAGTCGGAGCCAAGCCAGAGCAGAACCGAAGTGCTGACCGGAGCCTAGCCAGAGCGAAGCCAGAGTCAAGCCAAAGCGGAACCGGAGTGCTGGTTGGAGCCTAGCCAGAGCGAAGCCAGAGTCAAGCCAGAGTGGAACCAGAGTGCTGACCGGAGCCTAGCCAGAGCGAAGCCAGAGTCAAGCCAGAGCGGAACCGGAGTGCTGGCCGGAGCCTAGCCAGAGCGAAGCCAGAGTCAAGCCAGAGCGGATCCAGAGTGCTGACCGGAGCCTAGCCAGAGCGAAGCCAGAGTCCAGCCAGAGCGGAACCGGAGTGCTGGCCGGAGCCTAGCCAGAGCGAAGCCAGAGTCAAGCCAGAGCGGATCCAGAGTGCTGACCGGAGCCTAGCCAGAGCGAAGCCAGAGTCAAGCCAGAGCGGAACCGGAGTGCTGGCCGGAGCCTAGCCAGAGCGAAGCCAGAGTCAAGCCAGAGCGGATCCAGAGTGCTGACCGGAGCCTAGCCAGTGCGAAACCAGAATGAAGCCAGAGCCAAGCCAGAGTTGGGTTGGAGAATGACATCAGAATGAGACCAAATCGAAGTCAGAGCGAAGCCAGAGCGGGACCGGAACGAGGACCGTAGCCTAGCTAGAGTCAAGCCAGAGCGAACGTAGAGGCAAGCCAAAGAAGAGCCAAGCAAAGTCAGACCAAAGCCAAAGTAAACCTAAAGTAAAATAAGCAAGGTATTTTTATGGTGGTTTTCCGTTGTAATATTAACTCTACCACTCCAGTCAGTCAATCAGTTGAATATGTACAGTCGCGAATGAGCTATCCCCTCGCCAAAAGGCAAATTGATGTAAAGCTTAAGCATCTAAGATTACAATGAAGTAACAAACTGGTGCGCAACGGGATGGCTCAGGCGGTTTCGTCTCTGGCCCCTCATTCGGAAGGCCCAGGTTCGATTTCCGGGGCCGCACTACCTGACACATGGGATTTCTGTGGGTTTTCGCGTGTTGCCAGGCTACTCGTAATTTCCTATCTCTCCATTTCATCTCCATTAGCGTTTCAAATCATCTCTCATCTGGGGAGAGATCTTCTCTTTCAGGGGAGAAGTGTCAGTGGGAGTCTTGGCGGTGCATGTCGTTCTGGTTAAAAGTTTCTCCTCCGGTAGAACGGTCTCTGATCTCCGAGTCCGGGGGCCGTTTCCGGACCGTAGTCTGGTGTTCTGCCGGGGAGTTTCCAATTGGTAATATGTAGGAGCCCTGCCCTTTGCATTGTTGTAGCCCCTTGGGACGGCCACCCTCTGTCTGCTCTCACCTCGGTGTGTGTATGTAGTGTTTAACTTCCGCTTTTACTACATACGGCACCTCAGGCGGTGACATTGATGATTCATGAGATAAATATGGAGCACTGGTGGAATGACATGGCGGGGGAAACCGGAGGTCCCGGAGTAAACCCGTTCCAGCGCCGTGTTGGCCGCTGCAAATCTCTCATCGGTAATGCCCCAACTATGGCATACATAGGTACAATAAACATCTGTTTAAGATCTCAATCCCCTCGGTAGCGTAATCCAATACAACAAAACAGGGTTTTAACTATACATTTAAAACGACCAGGATTACAACAAATAAGAAGAAATATTTGGAAAGAGAAAAAGTGCTCAGACCTCGAAGAAACGATGAGACTATAACTCTTAAAAGTTTTTACTCCCTTCTTATTCACGAAAGATACTAAAAGTGGTTATTAAAAAGAAAACACTATATAATAAAATACAGTTTGATAAAGCTTTTTCTGCACCCTCTGCTAGTTGTCAAATTATGAGTCGTACTAGACGACATCAGAAATGACGTCTGAGTCAGTTCTCCAGCCATTAAACAGAGGCAGGCAGAAACAAAAGACGGCGCATTATTAGCTCCGATTCATATATTAGTCCTCTTCCAGGGCCACTTGGATCTTGAGATGCCATTAAAACTGCGGTCTGAGTACGATCGACGTTCGATGAGTATATTTCTTTTTTAGTAGCTATTGTTAAGGGAGCTGGCGCGGGAAGGGGTGAAGCACGGGGTACAAATAGCTCCACAAGTCATTTTCATAAAAACAGGCAAATATAAAAAAACCCTACCCTCTAACTTTCCCTTCCTTAACCCTACTTGTGCGGTCAGAAACCTGAGTTTCGTTCCCAAAACAAAAAAGCTTTTACCTATTTCGTACCAAAGAAAAACTAAAAGCATAAAGCAAGCATTGCCTTCGTGTAGTGTCATTTACAACTTGCTTTGTTTTCTCGATACCTACAGGAGTAAAAGGAAAATGTCAACCCACCAGCCCTCTAATACAGCGTTGCCGCTTTTAGGAAGTATATACAAGGTTGTGCATGGAAGATACATCTCGGTTGTATTATGTTTACTTTCTTGATTTCTAAGCAATTATCTAAGTAAAAAAGCTTGGGAGTCAGAAATTATAGAAGCAAGAAGACCTGAAAGATTATCAATTGAAAGACAAGAATTAAGAAGATCAGATAGAATAAAAGAAAGAATTATAAGAGAAAATTTTAATGCAAATGGATCCTTAAATATAATAACAGAAGAAGAGGAAATCGAACAAATTGGACAAGATATAGAAGAGGAAGAGAATTTATTAGATGAGGAACGAGAGTAGTTAAATAGAAAATATTATGTGGTTTCTACCGGCAGACAAGAATGGGCAGAAAGAAGAAGAATTAGACCAAAGAAATAATTAGTGAAATTTTATATTATTTATATGCATTGAGTGTATATTTGTAAAAATAAATATGAATTATTGTGTGCAGTTTCAGAATTTGATAAAGAGTATCTTAATCAGGGACGTATTTAAGAGGGAGCTCCAGGGGGTCCGGGCCCCCCCAAAATGAATTGTCATTACGAACCTTTAATAAATACATAGTTGAAATAAAACTAAGTTTAAAATGAATTGAAAAGCTTTATTTAAGTTTCTCTTCTTAACGTCTCTATTCACTGTACAAAACAAGGCCGCCTAGTGCAATAAAAACTCTTAATAAGTAGATAGAGTCAACATGAAAAATTCAATGCCACGGCCGGGATTTGAACCACGGATCTCCTGGTTTTCGTCCACTCGCTGTTTGTTCATTTGACTCGTATATTTCCCCGGTAAAACACTAGAGGCTCTCGCATCCGAGATACACCGTTTGTGGCGACTTACCATTGTAAGTACTTGCATTGTAAGTATTACTGTGATGAAGCCTGATGAAGCAAGGCCAGTTATCCTTTAACTGGATAATCATATTGGGCAGTAAATGAAACGGGTGGTACTATCACATCAGTCTAGAGCGACTAGAACATAAGATTTACCCGACAATCGTCTTATTAAGATAAGGGAATACCCTGTAAAAAGTCCTAATGAGAAAACTATCTTGATCTCGTTGGAAATCGCTTCTGCGGTGCCCAACTTGCGCTCATATGAGCAAAGGTGGATTTTTTTCACTTCACCCCACCTCCTCATGGAGGCATTTCCCTTTTTCTCACTCTCTCTACATAATGGAACGTTGCATCTTATATTCGCAGACAGTGGGTGGAGATAAACCCTCCTTCCCCTTACGCGGCAAGGTTGGCCAAGATCTCTTCATTGGGAGTCAGACACGCTACCACCAAACTATGGAGGCGGGCTCCAGTTGAAATCATTTATAGTCAAACAGTTTGCCTGATGACGATACGCAATGGAGCAATCGTGCTTTATATCAGTTGCGAAATTGTGAGAACCAGCGAGACTTATGTCAGTGTACGGGAGTACGGGATCAATGTTTATTGCCTCTACCACGTGCTTAGTAAGCACAAACGTGTTACATTCCATTTAAAAGGTTGATATTGAGATGTCATCAGGAGTGCAAGTTTTGAGGACACCAGAACAGGGGGGAAAAACTTAAAAATAAATGTCTGCGTGCACGCTCCAGAACCCAAATATTGGAGGAATATAAAATGTAGGATTTAATTTCGTTATCTTTCAAGGATGCGAAACGAAGACTTTCAATAAAATCGTCCGAAAATGGCTTCAATAATTTGAATTTAAACACCTCATATTTAAGATAGCTGCATAACAAATAGAATGCCTATTGTGAATTTTCTGAGGATAAACCCTAAAGTTTGCTTTACTGGAAGTGAAGTCTGTATAACTATTCTAAACCTAACAGATAAACGAAAAGTTACTGCACAAGTAATTCGTTAAAATACACAAATAATGTCAATTCTAATAATGAATTGCAAAGTTAACTAATTCCGATGTATTATTTGTTAGTGATTAAAATTCTCAGATACTTACTTAAAGGTATGTAATTTTTAACTTCTAAGATCCTATTCCCTTTTTCATTCGAGGAGAACTAATGCTTCAAATGCATCAATTAGTGGCTCGTGTTTAAATATGTGATTGCTGCTTATATCACTTTATCCCAGGTATAAGAACAAAAGTGTGCAATTAAAGGTATTTCTATAGACTTTATCCAAAGAAACAAGACAAAAACAAGCTTTTCTGAGAACAATTTGTAGAAGATTGGGTGGAGAAAGTAATGTGAATGTAATGTATTACATCTGTTTTTAGTTTTACTAACATGATAAGAATACATCACTGATTAATTATTAAAAGCAAATAATTCAACGTAGATTTTTGGACCCCCCCCCCCCCCGGAAATTGACTTCTGAATACCTGCCTGATCTTAATAGATAATATTAAAAGAATGTATTGTTTGTTTAAAATTATATCTAATCATCATCTAAATTAGAGATGTAATATATAAATCTCTTTTTGAATTATATGTTTAATTAAGAAGATTAAAATAAGGAAAGAAAAGAACAAATAAATTTATTATTCTTGTGGTTAATTTAAAACTAAGTGCTGGTTACCAGTACTTTTAAATATATGTTATAAATAAAATATATTCAGCTGAGATTTTTCCAGTTCAAATTAGAATTGCTGGCTTCCAGCAATTATTAGTAGCTCTTTGTAGTTTTGTATAGCTTTTGTTGTTTAAATTCATCTGTAATGTTTGGCTAAGTAGTAAAGGAATATTAGTATTGTGTTCAGTAGAGATTTGCTGGTTACCAGTAAATTTTGTTGTATTATAGGTACTAGTAGTTTTTTTGTTTGTTTTCTTTGTGTTTTATCAATTTTGTTTTTGTAGTTTTTGTAGTTGTAAGTCTGAAACAATTATGTATTATTAATAATGTAATGTTTTATTAAGAAATAATAAATGTAAAATTTGAATGTGTGCCCCGGTATAGTTTCAAGGAGACGGGGTATGATATTCAGATTTTTTTTTGTTTTTTGATTATGTATTATTGGTATTATGTTGGGAATTACGGGATATGGAGCGGCAATATGGGCCCACCGTCTTAGTCTGCAGAAGAACATTAAAATAATTAGGAAGACGCAGCGACAATATTTGATAAGAGCAACAGGTGCGGTGGGAACAACATCTACAATGGCACTACTTATCATACTAGGTATATGACCTCTGGATCTTGCTATCAGAAGAAGGGCAGCCAGTTATTGGCTCAAAAACAAAGTTTGGATAAGTTAATGGAAATAGTTGGTAAAAGATACATTGACAAACGACAAATTAATTCGGAATTAATATATTTATGGCAACAGGAATAGAAACAGGAAGAACGGTTTACAGTATTTTTCCAAACTTCAAAGAAAGACTTAGACTACAACATCTGGATCCCAAGCAAGGACTTATACATTATCTATCGGGTCATGGACCGTATGGCACTCACAGATGTTCTATTTGAATGCCAAAATTACCGAGAAGAACTTCAGGATCAACGGCAACAATTAGCTGGAAAACAAATGGCAAACAATAATCAGAAATAAAGAAGATGACAGAATATTAGACCAGATGGCAGTAATAGTATCCAAACTGAGTTACGGCAGATATTTACAAGAGAAACAACTGGGCTTACATCAGCGTTTAGAAAGAGAGGAAGTAGAACATCAACCACAACTAAGGAGATCTACTAGATTAGGACAAAGGAGACAAGTAGAGCAGGAGGAGGAACAACGTCTACATTCCAAATAACCAGTCAGGATCAGGACGATTGAGAATTAACAGACGAAAGCAACTGAATTTTCACGGGCAGGATTGAAGCAGGCTGTAGGAGGAGGATGGTCCAGTTAGACGAGAAAAAAGATATTTCAAATAAAAGTAAGGATGGAACAAACGACGAAATGATGAACAGCTCCTTTTACTGATGTCAAATCATGTAACTTGTTGAGGAAGGGTATGGATACCAGGGCAAAATTGTAAAACTTATATAGTGTAGTACCAACAGTCAAATTATTATGCAGTAGAAACAAACATGTGATAATAGTTTAATTTAGATTGAATTGTTAAGTTTCTTTTGTTAGAGGACTGTTGAGCAGAAATAGGATTAGATTTTATTGTAAGCTACTGGAAACAGTAGCAGTAGATCAGTTTAGACAGCTAGTTAAATTTCATAATATAATCTGTATCTGCAAAAATTATATGTATTTAATAAGTAAAGAATAAAAATGAGAAATTAAATCGATGGATATCATGCCTTGGTTTAGAGAATAGATACCAAGGCATAGTAATGCAGATTTTATTTTTATTTATTTTATTTTTATTGTTATTTTTTTTTCTTGATTACGTATAATAAACGGAGAAGTTGTGTATTCACCGAAAAAGTTGATACACAGATTTCACAAAATTAAACTTTTTGAAGTTCTGTGAAAAAATGAGCATACTCTGACTTTGTGGTTCGAAGAATTAAAAGTCCGAGTTGCAGAAGTTGAAATGTTTTTTATTTCCGCAGAAATACACTGTTCAATTCTCACGTAACAATATTACGTCACATACACACAGTCTATTGTGGAGCTGTTCGAACGGTTACCATAGATTTATCTCTGGTAATAGATACCTCTCAGATATCGCACTGATTACTCCACGTGAAGTGAACATATATCTGTCATTTGTGATTCTGCGAATTCCATTGGTTGAAGCGATGCGTTCTTTGGTGCTTAGCACACGACTGGGAGGCCCGTCAGTATTATAGCGCTACTCAAACGGTTACCATGGCAGCGTCAAAGGATGCAATAAGATTTAGATATTCAGTTATGCAGAGATAAGATGTGTCGACCCGCTCACTGTGGAGAAAACAACGTTGTCGCGTTTTCTCCAAGTTGTCAGCATTGCAAATATTGACATTTATTTCTTAGAATATTTACCAAGTAACAATAAGATTAGCAAGGTTCTTAAGTGCAACTGCACTATGCTAATAATATCAAAGTATATATTCTACTTACATTACGGTCTGTTTTCGCCTTCCTCGCTGTCACTGCCACTTTCTCTCACGTGTATAGCGAATGAAGCATTGTCGTGTGAAATATCCCGCAGCTGAAATTTTCGTTCTTGTTGCGTGGTGTGCTGAACACATCTTTCCCATACACTCGAATCTATATCTGGTACACATTCTCTCAACACTTTGCACACACTGTCACTTACAGAAGGAGTTACATTCCGCTTTCTTACGGCATGTTTAAGGCGTGCCCATATCAACTCAATCGGATTGAGACAACAGTGATATGGCGGTAGCCTGAGAACTTCATAACCACGATCTTTTGCTATTTCGTCTATTACATACACTTTTTGTATATTAGATTCTCGAATTTTCTCCAAAAGTACGGCTTTTAGAGGAACTGGACTGGGTATTTCTAAATTATGTTCTAACATGAATTTAATCATTTCGTCCTTTCTCCTAGACATGGTGGGGACTTTTATCTTTAGCCGTGAATGATAACTAGCATTATCTAAGGCAATCACACACTTAGGAGGAATGTTTTCCAAACGTTTGTTCTTAAACCAAGCTTTAAATATTTCGGCATTCATCTCGTGATGGGAATCGGCCAAGGATTCCCGAATACTTTTAGAGAACTATAAGCAGCCCTCAATCCAAGCCTACCTACCACCTGCATGCAGAATCATTACTGTTTTTCCACGTGACACAGGGGCTGGAAGGTAGCAAGAGCAACTGCCGTCATGCCAACCTTTTCTTACGACATCACGAGTATCGTACCAACACTCGTCTAAATAAATTATACGATACCCTTCATGCCTTAAATAGTTTAGCCTGTTCAAGTTCTTGTATCTCCATACCACAATCCTTGTTGATTCCATAATCACACGCCTCTTATTTAACGTGCGAAAGCGGAAACTTAACTTCACTAACAACTGCCTAAGTGAATCCTTTTTGTAAGGAAAATCGCACATGGTTTGAAGTTTATGCAGCAATTCCAAAACTGTTGGTGATTGCCCTTCTTTATAAAATCTGTACACCTCCCTACGAAATATTTCGCAGGTGAAATCATCAACCTTTTATTTTACTATTCTAAATTATATTTCTCTATCTCTAATATTTTTTTTTTCAGAAAACCGAAAATAGTATTTGCAGAAAAACGATAGTGCCAGCCTCGGTAATGTGTTGGTAACATGTCTGTCTCACGTTCAAGAGGTCCCTAGTTGGAATCTCGGTCAGGGCGAGTTACCCGGATAAGGTTTTTTCCGGGGTTTTCCCTTATCCTGAAAGACGAAAGTCAGGTAACGCTAAGCTCCATGGACCCTGGACTCATTTGAGCATCATTTCACCCCTTTCATTCATCGTCTGATATGACTTAACGTTGGAGGTCGTAAATTACAAAAAAAAAAAAAAAAAAGATATTACAAATTAAAAAAAATATAAATGTAAACATATATTTGCAAAGAAAGAAACTACATAAGGGGACAGGGACTGCTGTACCATTTTCAGATAAAAGCTTCAAACAAAATTAGAACTCAATTTTACTCTACTCTTAATTATGCAGCACTTATGCCTTATTTTTCTTATTAATGACGCAAAATTGCGAGTACACCTGGCATTTTATAAAGAATGTGTTTTCAAATCTTTATATAGTGCTATGGGAAAATTTTAATGAATAAGACTGCACAAAACAAAAGAACCAGCCTGCCGTGCTAGGCGTCCCGGGTTCGATTCCCGGCGGTGGGGGTGGGGCTTTTTCTCCTACCAAGATAATTCCTCGTCTTCCCCATAGTCTGGAATTATGAGAGTGCGAATGTATGTTTGATCTAATGGTTAAAACCCAACTAGTACGAGCTAACACCTTCAACATGTCTCCAAAGGAAAACGGCCGCCGATATGACCATTGGAGTTAAAGGCGGGGTATAAATGAAACAAAAAACAACATAAAAGCGACACAAGAAACAGGATGTGTTAGTAGGATGAGGAATATTCCGCAAATGAGCATAGTGAGTTGCATAAGGCAGTAGCTCTATATATGAAGATACATAAGGGCTGTATTTTCATGGCGGGACTAATTGAGCACACTGTAGTGGTTATTTCTTCCTTCCTACCTATTCAATCACAGCCCTCAGTAGCCTAGTTGCCACATCATCGCGAGAGATAGGAATCATTGAGGTCATCAGCCGACCCTACACATTATAAATCCTGACGTTACATCTGCCACTTCCAGCGAGAATCACACTGCGCGTGATAGGGGAGGATCGAGGTGGCAGATGGATTCATGAGTCCCGCCTTCGAGACCCGCTGTTTGTAACAACGGCTTAAATCTATAATATACTTACATTCACAAGGAGAGAGAGACCTCTGTTCTCATTCCACATCATGGTTTCAGAGATGCTAACGGAAGATCGAAAAGTAACAATTTCGAACAATCCTCTCTCAAATAGCATTGAATTTGACTTGAGTATTCAATACAGACTGATATGATAGATCTTTGGCGTCCCACACTAATGCAAAATAATGAGAATGCACTGAACTTGCTCATTTGTTTATGTATTCCGCTGAAACCCTAACGATTGATTATTATTTTCGGGTTTTAATGTGTTAATATTAATATTTAATTATTAATACAGAATTTAATTCGGATTTTGCTAACTTTTACAATTTACCAGGTATGTAAAAGTAAATCAGAATCAAGTTTTCTGAGTAATTCACAGAGATATGAGGATATATTTGATCGTTATAGTTTCTTAAACATACGTGGGTGGTCTAAAAAGTTTCCAACCTCAACATGAACATGGCAGCACTCGTAAATAAAAGGCTAACAAATTTCTTTGTTCATCTGTTAACAGTTACCAAAGTTTCTGACATTTTGGACGCTCAGTTGTTATGTAAGAGTCGGTTGAGTAAGTTGTGATTTTGATGGACAAAATCGAGTATCCAGCTGTCACTAAATATTTGTTTTTGAAAGGTAATACGCCTACGCAGGTCAAAGATGAGTTGGATTCTGTGTAGGGGACTCTGCACCATCATTTACCACAGTGAAATTTTAGGCAGCTGAATTTAAACGTGGTCGTAAGTGCTTGGGAGACGATGGGCGTTCGGGATGTCTCAAAAACTGCAACTACCAATAAAAATATGGCCAAATTCACCAAGTGGTGCTGGACGACCGCCGAAATAATGTGAGAGAGAGGATATGTCAAAGACATGTCACAAGAATGGACATGGACATGTCAAAAGAACGTGTTTGTCACATATTACATCAACATTTAGACATGAGAAAGCTGTACTCGCGTTGGGTACAGCGTTTGCTCACGTTAGACCAAAAACGAGTTCGAATGAACATTTCAACGCTCTGTTGGCGCAGTTTAGGTGCAATAAATCTGAGTTTTGGCGCCTATTACTTACTGTAGATGAAACTTGCATACCCCATTATACGCCCGAAACAAAAATACAGTCCAAACACTGGACTGTACAGGTGGAACCGGATCCAAAATATTAACAACTGTCTATTTTTCTGGAAAAGTGATGGCGACTGATTTTTATAGTCATTGAGTTATTTTAATCAATTTTCTTCAAAAAGTAAAAACCATTACAGGAGCATACTACGCATCATTACTGGACAGGCTGAAGGCAGAACTTGCGGTAAAACGGCCACATTTGCAGAAAAAGAACACATTATTTCACCAAGACAACGCACCGTCTGAAACCTCAGCGTTTGAAATGGCTAAATTCCATGAATTACGGTTTGAACTGCTTGACCATCCGCCATTCTCACCAGATCTAGCCCCAAGCGACTTCTTTTTGTCCCCTCATCTGAAAATTGCGCTCGGAGGACAGAGATTGTCGTCAAATAAAGAGGCAATCATCTTGGTGAACAATTATTTTTCAGAGAAAAACGCCGAGTACTATTTGGATGGGTTACAGAGATAGGAACATCGCTTGGAAAAGTGTGTAGAGTTACAAGGAGACAATGTTGAAAAACGTCGAGTACTATTTGTACGGGTTACAGAGATGGGGGCATCGCTGGGAGAAGTATGTATAGTTACAAGGAGACTATGTTTAAAAACACCGAGTACTATTTGGACGGTTACAGAGATAGGAACATCGCTAGGTGAAGTTTGTAGTTACAAGGAGACTATGCTGAAAAACAACGAGTATTATTTGGATGGTTACAGAGATGGCAGAATCGCTGGGAGATGTGTGTAGAGTCACAAGGTGACTATGTTGAAAAACGTAGAGTACCACTTGGACGGGTTACAGAGATGGGAGCATCGCTGGGAGAAGTGTGTAGAGTTACAAGGAGACTATGTTGAAAAACGCCGAGTACTATTTGGACGGGTTACAGAGATGGGAACATCGCTGGGAGAAGAGTGTAGAGTACAAGGAGACTATGTTGAAAAACGTCGAGTACTATTTGGCCAGGTTACAGAGATGGGAACATCGATGGGAGAAGTGTGTAGAGTTACAAGGAGACTATGTTGAGAAACGTCGAGTACTATTTGGACGGGTTACAGAGATGGGAGCATCGCTGGGAGAAATGTATAGAGTTACAAGGAGACTACGTTGAAAAACGCCGAGTACTATTTGGACGGGTTACAGAGATGGGAGCATCGCTGGGAGAAATGTATAGAGTTACAAGGAGACTACGTTGAAAAACGCCGAGTACTATTTGGACGGGTTACAGAGATGGGAGAATCGCTAGGAGAAGTGTGTCGAGTTACAAGGAGACTATGTTGAAAAACGTCGAGTACTATTTGGACGTGTTACAGAGATGGGAACATCGCTGGGAGAAGTGTGTCGAGTTACAAGGAGACTATGTTGAAAAACGCCGTGTACTATTTGGACGTGTTACAGAGATGGGAACATCGCTGGGAGAAGTGTGTCGAGTTACAAGGAGACTATGTTGAAAAACGCCGAGTACTATTTGGACGTGTTACAGAGATGGGAACATCGCTGGGAGAAGTGTGTCGAGTTACAAGGAGACTATGTTGAAAAACGCCGAGTACTATTTGGACGTGTTACAGAGATGAGAGCGTCGCTGGGAGAAGTGTGTAGAGTTACAAGGAGACAATGTTGAAAAACGCCGAGAACTATTTGGACGTGTTACAGAGATGGTAGCATCGCTGGGAGAAGTGTGTCGAGTTACAAGGAGACTATGTTGAAAAACGCCGAGTACTATTTGGACGTGTTGCAGAGATGGGAGAATCGCTAGGAGAAGTGTGTCGAGTTTAAAGGAGAATATGTTGAAAAACGCCGAGTACTATTTGGACGTGTTACAGAGATGAGAGCGTCGCTGGGAGAAGTGTGTAGAGTTACAAGGAGACAATGTTGAAAAACACCGAGTACTATTTGGACGTGTTACAGAGATGGGAGCATCGCTGGGAGAAGTGTGTCGAGTTACAAGGATACTATGTTGAAAAACGCCGAGTACTATTTGGAGGTGTTACAGAGATGGGAACATCGCTGGGAGAAGTGTGTAGAGTTACAGGGAGGCTATGTTGAAGAACGCCGAGTACTATTTGGATGTGTTACAGAGATGGGAACTTCGCTGGGAGAAGTGTGTGAAGTTACAAGGAGATTATGTTGAAAAACGCCGAGTACTATTTGGACGGGTTACAGATATGGGAGCATCGCTGGGAGAAGTGTGTAAAGTTACAGGGAGATAATGTTGAAAAACGCCGAGTACTATTTGGACGGGTTACAGAGATAGGAGCATCGCTGGGAGAAGTGTGTAGAGTTACAAGGAGACTATGTTGAAAAACGCCGAGTACTATTTGGACGGGTTACAGAGATGAGAGCATCGCTGAGAGAAGTGTGTAGAGTTACAAGGAGACTATGTTGAAAAACGCCGAGTACTATTTGGACGGGTTACAGAGATGAGGACATCGCTGGGAGAAGTGTGTAGAGCTACAAGGAGATTATGTTGAAAAACGTCGAGTACTATTTGGACGTGTTACAGAGATGGGAGCATCGCTGGGAGAAGTGTGTAAAGTTACAAGGAGACTATGTTGAAAAAGAAAAAAAAAAATCTGAAGAAATTTATTTACCTTTATTAGGTCAGAAGCCTTTCAGGGCATATAAGTATGCTATTGTGATTAAGTGTTGGATAATTTTTGACAAAATCTAACGTTTACCTAAAAAGAATAGAAAAAGTGCACGAGAGTAAATTTTTGGAAAATATGATGTGGCATCCCTGGAAGTTCCTGAACTTATATACCTGCATTCAAGCTTCAAAACAGATAAGGTAAGTAAATAATGTCGGCCTCCTTCCAATTTACTTCCTCTCGTTCGTCGTTAGCCTTGTATTTATCCAACTTCCACTGACGCCCAAGTTTGTTTGACGCAAGAAAAATGACTAGGAGCTACAAATGAATACTATCACATATGAAGTAATTCGAAAAAGGTAATGTCGATGAAGGCTATTGTGTAAGTACATTATTTGGATTAATAATCTTAATTGTTGAAGACATAGGTAGACGCAATATTTTAAAATATTTCCAATTTTTCCCATGCTAATGTTGTTTCCAAGCTCATTAGGTATATGGAAGAAACATTTGTAACCCTTTAATTTTAGATTTTAACTCTTATCAGTGTTGAGTCTATTTTAAGTAAGCCTTTCACCAATGGTAAGAGAAATTATTAACAAATCAATTACATTAGTCCAACAGTTCTTATTCAAATTACTGTTGTGTCAACTGTATTACTCATACAGTTTTGGGTTTGGTCTTACGTGAACTTATTTAAGAATAGAAAATATGCATCTTATGCAACCTTTTCTATTACAAAAACAAAGAAACGACGTGATCTTTATAAGTTCAGTCCATGAACCTAATTCATCTTTTTAGAATTTTTTTTAATGGAAGGTAATCTGAAGCACAGAAAACTGTGTTTGGGTTTAATAGATCCCAAAAATGCTAGGGTATTCATATTAAATCTAGCTTACGTTAGCAGATTTTTTATCAGTTGTAACTAGTAAAGGTCTTTTAGCCTGAAAATGAAACATAATCTTGGAATCCTTATTGACTATATACGTATCATGTGCAAATTTATAGTTCTTTTAGTAATGGAAGCGTTCTCTGAGATAACCATAATTTTGTGTTTATATTTACTACAAATTAGAGCAGTATGGACTTTTTTGCACTACTTATATCTCATATTGCAGTTGCATTTTGTGATTTCGTCCTGTTGTTCGACTGTTTTTCAGTGTTCTCTAACATTTAATAAACCATTTAAATTTCTGAGACTTTGCATTACTCGCATAATCAGTACACGAATGTGAAGTGAAAACGCCCGACGTAGCTCTTTCTTCCGCATGGTTCACCAGTTTGGGAGTCGAGCACAAGACCTCTGGAATCCTTGCACTAACAGTACTCGCTGCTAGTCACTATAGTTGTCACAAATTTGGAAGGAAAATGACACTTCTGGCACATTGGAAATGGAAATTCATTCACTAACTCATTCACTAATTTGCTCCTTCATTAACTCGACTTGCAAGACTGAGTTGCTTAAATAGCCGCTGGAGCTTTCCAGAACGTTCGAGACAGCAAAACTTCTAGAATATTCTTGTTATGTGGTGATAACACTTTTATGTTTACAATTATTTATTATTCCGACCGCGGAGTGCCAACCCGCCGATAACTTTACATCATTACCCGTTGGTTCACAGAATTAATGCTGTAGTCTTTAAATAAATAGCTATTGTATCAAAAGGTTTGAATATTTGCCTTAATAAAGATATGTAGATATTTATTTTATACTTCAGCATTCATACACTTAATTAAAATTAGAATTCTTCATTACTTAAATAACTAAACCTACCTTCATACATCAATTGTTATACTTCCCTGTGTTGCTGTATTTCCCAGGACCCATAGCATCAAACGCCAAGGTGATCAAGCTATTGATCGTATTCACCGCTTTCTTTCAAATGTCTTCTTACTCCTTAGTTCTAATCTTTGTCAATCATCTATTTTTAACTAAGCCTAAATATTTTCCCATTTCTATTCAACTTCCCTTCAATTTAACCCTCAATATATTCTTACCTATGATTTAATTTGATAAAATGGACCAATTCCTCTTTTGCCTATTTTTTTCTTTGTTCCTTCATATTCAAAATTACAAGCGAATAGTTATTCAAATTCCAACTACACAGTAGACACTTACCTTACATTTCTTTTTCCCCAAGGCTTCTAGCATTATCACTCTTTATTGAAATAAATATTACACATGGTAGTTTTCAATACTTACCAACGAAAACGTTCAGACACATTTCACTTCATCTAAAAACTAAAGAAATTTAGAATTAAAACTGAGGCTATTTGGTATCCAATCCTCATTTTCCTGGTTACAGCTTGTGTGACTTACAACTGTCAACTGTCAGTGAACAATCAACAAAAGAAGTATAAACTCCTAAATATTAAATAGATAAGCACATACGTTGTGTTTCAAAAAGGTTGCGTGTTTGGAGGCGGATCCCCAAGTTAGTCATGGACGTTTATTTGTGAGTTTAGTTAAAACCATGAGTGCACTACACTCAAGTGACAAATGTTGTGAACACACTGCCAATAGTTCAGGCTGTTTGGTTCCCACGATCTGAATTGGCTGCAGGTAATCAATCGGTAACAGATAAAACTCTGACTAGCCAACCAGGGCAGTTTAAAACAACTTATTTCTACCTATCTAAGGTAATAATTGTAATTCCTTCGTATTCTTTTTCTTCTCTTTTTGTCCTCTATTAGAGGAACCTGTATTTATATTTACATGTAAATGATCGATATACATATGTGGTCTGAAAAGTTTCCGATTTAATAAGAATACAAGAACTCTTAGATTTTTTTTTCAACATGCTCTACTTGTAACTCTACACACTTCTCCCAGCGCTGTTCCCATCACTGTAACCCTTTCAAATAGTACTCGACGTTTTTCAACATAGCCTCCCTGTAACTCTACACACTTCTCCCAGCGATGGTCCCATTTCTGTAACACGTCCAAATAGTACTCGACGTTTTTCAGCATAGTCTCCTTGTAACTCTACACACTTCTCCCAGCGATGCTACCATCTCTGTAACACGTCCAAATAGAACTCGGCGTTTTTCAACATAGTCTCCTTGTAACTCTACACACTTATCCCAGCGATGCTCTCATCTCTGTAACACGTCCAAATAGTGCTCGGTGTTTTTCAACATAGTCTCCTTGTAACTCTACACACTTCTCCCAGCGATGCTCTCATCTCTGTAGCCCGTCCAAACAGTACTCGGCGTTTTTCTCTGCAAAATAATTGTTTACGAAAATGATTGCCTCTTTATTTGACGAAAATCTCTGTTCTCCGAGCGCAATTTTTATATGAGGGAACAAAAAGAAGTTGTTTGGGGCCATAACTTCTGAGTCAAGCAGTTCAAACCGTAATTCGTGGATTTTCGCCATTGCAGCCGCTGAGGTGTGAGACGGTGCGTTGTCTTGGTGAAACAGGAATTTCTTTTTCTGCAAATGTGGCCACTATTCCGCATGTTCTGCCTTCAGCTTGTCAAGTAGTGCTGTGTAGTATACTCCTATAATGTTTTTTTTTTTTTTTTTCTTTTTGATGATAATCGATTAAAATAACTCCATCACTTTCCCAGCGAAAAAAGCAAACAATTTTGGTGCTTTCGGGGTTAGTTACCCCTTTGCAGTTCGCTGTTTGAACCGTATATTTGTTTCGAGCGTATAATGGTGTATCCAAGTTTCATCTACAGTAATTATTCGGCACCAAAACTCGGATTTATTGCGCCTAATCTGCACCAACAGAGCGTTGGAAATGTTCATTCAAACACGGATTTAGTCTAGCGTTAGCAACTGCGGCACCCATCGCGCGGACAGCCTTCTCATGTCTAAATGTTAATTTAATATGTAACAAACACGTTCTTTTGACATATGCATAGCCCCTGCTATCTCTCTCACTTTAATTTGGCGGTCAACTAGTACCATTTGGTGAACTTTGGCGATTAACTGTAGCAGCCGGCTACCTTCAACTAGAAGCAATAAGCGAATGTCTTGACACGTCGTGAGCCATCTTATTACCTGAGTTAATACAGCCACATCCGGTGCCAACTACAGAGTACGCAAAGAAATGTACAGTATATCACAGGAAAGAAGGTATTCGGGGCCTGAGACGCAGGAGAATTGTAGAAGGTTCCTACACTCTCTCTGGACAGGTTTAAGACACCCCATGTCAGTTCAGTTACAGACCATTCAAAAAGATTCTGACGGCTTCTACTTTTTTTTGTTGTAATTTACGTCCTGCAACGTCGTCATATCGGACGATAAATGAAATTGGTGAAATGATGCTCAAATGAGGTCCGGGATCCATAGAGCTTAAAGTTACCTGACATTCGTCTTTAAGGATAAGGGAAAACCCCGTAAATAAACCTTATCCAGGTAACTCACCCTGACCGAAATTCGAACTCGGGGACCTCTTGAACGTGAGGTAGACATGCTACAATCTACGCCACCGAGGCGGGACTTTTGTGTTTGGCCGCGCCGTGGCTCAGTGGTTAGACCGCTTGGCTGTCACCAAGGCGACCCGGGTTCGATCCCAGGCGACCGCAAAGTGAGATTTGTGGTGGACAACACGGCGCTGGGGCGGGTTTTCTCCGGGATCTCCGGTTTCCCCCGCCATCTCATTCCACCGGTGCTCCATCTTGATATCATGTATCATCAGTGTCATCGCCTGCGGTGCCGTATGTAGTAAAAGCGGGCGTTAAACACTACATACTACCACTACCACTACTGTTGTGAATGAATCTTCTCGGGTTTAGTGTATAGAGTGTACAGAGGGCGCATGCCTTTTTTGCCGTTCTGCTACTTGTGTAGCATGCGTTCTTTGTCCCACACATTTGCTGTCCTTATCCCACTGAGTAAGGGTGGCACATTCCTTTCAGAGCCTTACTCTGCTTTGGTGTTCGTGCATCATTAGATTCAACTGAACTCAGGGTTCACAGAGATTTTGAAATCTGACATACGTCTTTCTGATTAGGGAGAACACCCCCCCCCCCCAAAGAGAAAAAAAGAACCAAGCCCTCTTTTATCAACTTAAGTCTTGCCTATCAAAGCTCATGCTTATGCTGTCAGGTTATTCGCAATGCAGTTTGATAAATTCTAACGCAGAGTATGTCTGTAACCTATTTAGCTGTGCACACCCTTCTGTCTATTATGTGTCAAGCACGTGCTCAACTGAACATCGTTCCTTACAGAGCGTATACCTTTTTCTAGTAGATACTATATAATTATTCTTTCATTAGCCTTACATTCCGCTCAGATATTCCCCTTTCCTTTGTTTCCACGCGTTAAAATTCAGATATTCAGTTCAGAAATTAATACTCAGAGTAGAACTGTTTGAAAAAGAGTTTGTGTTCATAAAATGGTTGCTTGACAGCGCACTCTGTTCGTGACGTGGGCAGGCGAGGTGGTGTTAGCAAGGAGTGGCTAACGAGCCATTACATTAGCATTTACACCCTTACTGACCAAGGCCCCGTAGTTCCGCATGATGTATGCCACTTTGCAAAGTGCATGCCGTCGACAGACAGCTGCACGGTGTGCTCGCTAGAGCTCAGCACCGTTCAATGTCCGTCCGTATTGCTCCAAGTTGGAAACCTCAGAACCGCGCCTTCTCCACTAATCTCGTACCTTAGACCCTCAAAATCTCATCACTGCTCCTAATGTTGACGTGGCAGGAGTGTATATCGTGTTTCTCGCTTTACATTATTTTAATATGGTTAACTTATTTTCTTATTCTGAACGCAGAAGCCGCTCATAGACCTAAAAATAAATAAATAAAAATTGAACTTCACAAAAATGTATACAGAAAAAATAAACAGAAAATTATACAATAATAATGATTGAACACAAAGAATATACAATGACTACCTTTGAAACGTACCTATATTACAAAAAATGTTCTTTAAAAATTGTGTGCTTTGATTTCAAACAAATGTTTTTGTAAGATTTTTAATTATTCTGTCAATAAATTGAAATCAGAGTTATTAACTGGTAAAATTTCCGAGTGAATTAAGGTACAAAGCGAGTGAAATGCAGTCGGGAAATCTTGGGCTCGATCCCCGAGGCAGACATTCCTTCCCGGGATCTATTTCGGGGGTTCCCGGGTCGCTTGGCAATGCTCCAAAAGTCAAATATATCCCCCAAAACATTGTTTCTGATAGATAAAGTCAGACTGAAAAGTTCAATGCCATAGCCGGGATTTGAACCACGTATCTCCTGGTTAACATCATGAAAGGGTACAGCCAGACTGAAAAATTCAATGCCATAGCCGCGATTTGAACCATGGATCTTCTGGTCTCCATCCAACCGTTCTAACTATTGAGCTAATATAGCCAACGTGCCGATTAGACACTAAATTCTCCAACTGACTCGTGTTTTAACCGGTAAACGTTTCCATATTTTAGGCTACACACGCCTAGTGTGAAAGAACAATTAATTACCATTAATTGAGCTAATAGTGGATAACTATAAAGCCCGGGCCTTAAAGTACTTACATGTTGTAAGTCGCCATTAAGGTACTTGTCTCATGTGTTTATGAGAACTCCTAGTGGTTTACCGGGAAAAACACGAGTCAGTTGGAGAACTTAATGTCATGTCGGCACGTTGGCCATAGTAGCTCAATGGTTAGAGCGGCTGGACGGAGACCAGAAGATCCGTGGTTCAGATTCCGGCTATGGTATTGAATTTTCAGTCAGACTGTACGTTTCTATACTTCAGCCTACACACAGCCAGTATGAAGGAATAATAATTTCCAAGAGAAAAGTTATTACGATGGTGGGTAAAAGAGTAATGCCTTCGATTTTTTTCCTTAAATAAGTAAGTTATTTGAAAACTTTGAATTTGGCACAATTCCCCAAACCTTCTTCTCCAATCCCTTGCAGTAGTAACTTCCTAAGTCAACAGGTGGCAGCACTGCGTCCTCTTGCAAAAAGACTGACATTGACATTCGTATTAGACAGCGTTCTCTGATTGAATTTTCGACTGCGGCAGGTGAAACGCCAATTCGCATCCACGAAAGGCTAAAAAATGTGTATGGTGATGCAACGGTGGATGTCAGCACTGTTAGAAGATGGGTTCGTCGCTGTAACGAAGCTGAAGGGCAAACACCATTGGCAGATCAAATGCGAAGCGGCAGGCCGGTGACTGCAGTGACTCCATGCAACATTAAGCAAGTCGGTGACATCATTCGTGGTGATCGCCGGGTTACAACAGGTGAACTGTATCGCATTACCTCCCTCAGTAAAGAGAGTGTGATGATGATTATTCAACAACTGGGTTACTCAAAAGTTTGTTCACGTTGGGTACCAAGAATGTTAACCGCCCAAAACAAAGAAACAAGGAAAACAATAGCCTCCGAACACTTGCAGCGCTTCAATTTTGTGGGAGAGGAGTTTATGGTAAAAACTATTACTCAAGACGAAACGTGGGTTCATTTTTTTGAACCTGAATCAAAGAGGCAGTCAATGGAATTACATCACACAACATCACCGAAGAAAATAAAATTCAAAACTCAGCGGTCGTCATGGAAAGTTATGGCGACAGAGTTTTGGGATGCAGAGGGTGTGCTTATGATTGATTTTTTGGAGCAGGTATACACAAAAAATTCTGCCCACTACGTCAGAACTCTGAATAGGCTGAAAGCACCTCTTCGCCGAGTTCGCCCAACAAAAACTGTTGCGGATGTTCTTCTTTTGCATGACAATGCAAGACCACACACCAGCCGTTCCGCCACTGCAGAAATTGAGAATTGGGATGGCAAGTCTTACCTCACCCCCCATACAGCCCTGACCTGGCATCATCAGACTTTCATCTGTTCGGGCCACTAAAGGAAGCTCATCGTGGGATTCATTTTGAGGATGAGGAGGCTGTGAAAACGTCCGTGCGTCAATGGCTTAGGAAGCAAGACCGTGTGTTTTACCACACTGGAATAGATGCCCTAGTTAAAATGTGAACCAAAACTGTGGAAAAGGACGGAGAATATATTGAATAGTGACAAATTAATCGTCAATGTTGTAGTTTTCAAGCTATGTAAATTGGATTCAATTTTCTTGGCAATTAAAAGAGTAAAAATTAGGGGGCATTACTTTTTGACCCATTGCTCCAGAGTGCCGAGGCACACTTATGACCTTGCCCTAAAACAACACTCACTCACTCACTCACTCACTCACTCACTCACTCACTCACTCACTCACTCACTCACTCACTCACTCACTCACTCACTCACTCAAGATCGACAAAGGAGGTGAGAGTAATTCATCATTTTCCATCCTTCGCGCCTTTTGAACAAAGTTATTCAGCTATCAGGTTTCATGGAGCTTAGATTTGCCAGACATTCATCTTTCAGTATAAGGGAAACACGGGATAAAGCTTTTCTAGATATCTTATCCTGCCCGAGATTCGAACTCGGGAACTCTTGAAAACTAGTTCCTGTCCTATCTGCTATCCATTCATTTCATCACTCTTCAAGTATTTATTTTACTCAATTTACTTGACTCAAATGCAAATTATAAACTTAATTCCCCATTTAGTAAAATGCAGCTCACGATTTGAGCTGAAATGTAAATTCTAACCACCTGCTCTAGGATTTAGGACTCAACTCGATGACTTGGGCCGCTGTTCGTCTTGTGAAAGCTGAAATATCGAACACTGTATCTCCCTTCCCCTCTCTACTACCACGCAGCCATTTCTCACCCCTTCCCACTATCGTTTCAACGTGTATTTTATATACATACACCCTCTCGCTCAGTACTAGGTTATACCTCGGCTCGAGAACGTTAAAGCCCTGATATTTTAATATTGGCACTTTCTGGGACATTGGCTGGCGGTTTTGTGCCCCGTGCCAAAAATTCACGGAACTTCGGTTATGCAACTTGGAGGAAAAAAGATATTAAGATGCATGTATTCGGTAACGTATTTTTTAAGGTGACATTTCCGTAAGTAGGTAAGCTTTACATATGTACGACATCGTTTTCAAAGGCTTTAGTGCTACCAAATCGTGAAATACATAGTAAGTCACCCTTTTGTAGCAGTGGTTCTATTGCGTCACAAATTACTACATATAACAAAAATGGTTTTTTAATTAGTTGTATATCCGTGCTTCTTTTACATAAGATGCTTATAAGGCGTTTCTTTTCCGGGTCTCGTGGAAAAACCAGGACTCGCCGACGGTGACCGGTTTTGCAGAGAATTCCTCTTGGTCTGCACTATACTGCTGCAGCAACTGTTGGCATATTCTGCGCATTGTTGAAGGTATGTGACACCCATTGTGTACACACCTTCTTCATCATCAAATCTTCATGGGTTATTATATATATATATATATATATATATATATATTTAATTTACATCCTCCAACGTTAAGTCATATCGGACGGTGAATGAATTGGGTGAAATGATGCTAAAATGAGTCCAGGATCCATGGAGCTTAGAGTTTCCCGACATTCGTTTTTCCGAATAAGGGAAAACCCTGGATAAACCGTATACAGGTAACTCACCCTGACAGAGATTCGAACACGGGAACTCTTGAACGTGAGGCAGACATGCTATTCATGGGTTATAGTGTGGAGGGTTCCCCATGATAGATCTGTTGCCTGCACTATACATCTAATGTGATTCGCATGTTCTCCAATATTAGGTCACTGACAAGCCGGTTATTGTTTGATTTGCGTGCAGTTTCTGTGAGCCCTGTGCTTTTTAGTTTTTCAGCACAGTCGCTGCCGTCCTTGAACTTGAACAAGGAAACACGGACCTGTGACTTGGTGTATACTGTCACTCAATTATAGGAAGGCACGACCAACTGACGGCTGAGTGGGGGACAGGAAGCATTCAATCCACGCCTACCCATTTATCTCGTGTCACTAACTGAGGGGATGGTTAGGAAAATATCACTGGTCGCTGGCCGCCTCTTTCTCCTCCCCCAGACTGGAGGAGGGGAACATGTTGGAACAGTCGGGATATTTCATCTAACCCGGAACCTTCTAGATAGGTCAGTTGGTCTTATATAGACGACGCGCCGGGCTGGAGGTGGGTTCAGTTCTTGGTGAACAGCCGTGAGGAGCGCCGTGCTAGCGAACGGACTGAAAGACTCTGTACGTGTATCAGAGGAGTTGTACGTAATTGTGAGTGTGGAGTGGACCTGTGGCAGACGAACT
This sequence comes from Mantis religiosa, assembly GCA_030765055.1. Taxonomy (NCBI): domain Eukaryota; kingdom Metazoa; phylum Arthropoda; class Insecta; order Mantodea; family Mantidae; genus Mantis; species Mantis religiosa. Next base: position 21,347,174 of record CM060954.1, read on the forward strand.
GGTTAGTTGTAATTGTGTGCGCTACGTAATTCTATGTAATTTGCAAGTTTTCCAACTGTAATTCGGTGGAAATAAAGAACATTTCAGTTTGTGCAATTGAACTTTTAATTTCACGAAGCCGCAAAGTCACAATACTCCCCGTATATCTGAAAAGGTCACTACTTCCCTCCAGAGAAACTACACAGTCCACCACTGCCCGTGCTTGTCTGCTTTATTATTTTATTGTTATTTTATTAAATATATATATATATATATATTGTTCTCTTATTCTTATTTAACCGATTTTTCATTATTTCCGTTTTTTCTTATCTGTTTTCCTAGTTTCATAAATATTCACTATAAACACCCATGCCCAAGGCGGGTCTCGAACCCGCGACCCTCTACGCGGCGGAACACTATAGACACGCTTTAGCGACCATGGCTACGAGGGCCGGCATATATTTCATGTTGTTTCACTGATATTCACAAGCTTATTCACAAGACGGTACATTTGCTGTTCCAGTGCGTCATCTATGAGAAGTAGCAATATCATCCAATGGCAGTAGACAGCACTATCGCCTGTCTTCACCCATACATCCACACATATTTTAAACTGTTTTCTGCAGGAGTTGTAGGGGGAATACCATTTACTGAACGAACTAAGTACTTTTTTTTTTTTTTTTTTTTTTTGACAACGTACCTTTACTCATCCTCATAATTTTGATGGTCCTTCTCAAAATACTCTCCCCTGAATGCGATGCACCTCCCAGCGTTTCTGCCAGTCTTCAAAGACATGCTGGAAAGCATTTCTTGAGACATCCTTCAAAATCGCCTCCGCAGCCTTCGCCACTGCTTCTGATGATGAATAATGCCTCCTACGAAGACATTTCTTCAAATTAGGGAATAGAAAAGAAGTCACGTGGGCCTAAATCCGGACTATAGGGTGGGTGAGTGATGCACTTCACGTTGATTTTTGCAAGATATTCAGCAACAACATTGGCAATATGCGGTCGCGCATTATCGTGGTGCAGCATCCAGCCTGCTTCATGAAAATGTGGTCTTTTGCACCTGATATGGACTTGCAATGTTTTCACGGCATCCCTGTAGTATTGCCCAGTTACTGATGTGTGTGCAGCTACAACATGCTGATAAGCTACTCCATGAATATCAATGAATGAGATGACCACAACTTTCCCAGCAGAAGCTATCACTTTTGCTTTTTTGGAGGTTGGTGATGAAGATTTCCACACTGAGCTTTGCTGTTTGCTCTCAGGATCAAAATGATGTAGCCAAGTTTCATCAACAGTGATTACGTTTGAAAGAAACTTCGGATCTTTCTGTAACATCAACTTTAACTGCATGTTACTTCCATTGCAGCGGCAGGCGATACTGAAGATGTCTGAACTTAACTGGTTGTCACAGGCGGGAACCAGGAGTGCCAACAATGAAACTACTACGGTATTTGTTTCACATTAAGCTCATAGAATATAAGATTGAATTTTAGTGCGAAAATTGTGACCGTAAAATAATTATGATCATTCTTTATTGAACAGTCTCAGGAACGTCCACCAGTTTTTGGTGCAAGTAACGGAAGAACTTCTGCAAATATTTTGCTGCCCCTGGCGTTGGCCATAAGGGTTATTGGCCTTCCCTTTGTTGTAGAAAAGGCAGTGTTGGAGTAGAATCAAGGCGGTCTAGCGAAGTCTAGGGTAGAAAGAAGTGTTATCCCGTATCCATCAACGTTGAAAAATTTACATCTACTGAAGTGCGCGGTGCATCCGACGATATCTTGAATTTTCTCATATTAAGTTAAATATCTTAAGCTTCGAACAAAGATATATACATGCCGCGAGAGGTGAGTAAATTATTGAAAACTTGCAGATATCCAGGTAACTCGACGCCGATACAAGAAGACAGTTTTGTTCAAGGACCCAAATTTCCTCTCCAACCACAGATATTCAGATACTCGTCGAGACGGGCCCTGAGATAACAAGTACGACGAAGGCAACAGATCGTCGCTTCGAAGCTCGACGGAGCTAGGGACCACCACCCTAACTTATTAAAGTATAAAAAGATAAAATTCTACTAAAGAATGCAATGCCTAAGATCAAATATTAACAAAAGGTCTTCAGCTTTTCTTTCTGCTGCTCTAACCATCTAAACTACAATACCTGCCATCAACATCAACTTCTCCACCCGATTCGCATTTTTTTTTTTCAGTAGACCACATGATCGTTCGTCCTTGCGATGTACTAAATAAATAAATAAATAAAATCTGAATATTCTACCCCGGCACCTTGACAACTATACCGGGGCATATATCCAAATTTTCTCTTTATTTTTCCATAAAATCCTTACAATTGTTATAATTATACAAATCTCTCAGAATACTAATCTACAAAAATAAAATGAAATAAAATAACAGAAATAAACACAAAAAAGCAAAAAATAAGAAAACAACTATAAAAATTACAAAATCCTTATTTTCTAAATCTACATCTAAATCTACTAATGCTGTAGTCCACCATGGCCTCCACCATCACTCTCTCCCTCCGCCGCCCATACAGTCAACTCTATTTTGAACTCAGGCTGATACTTCTCTTCTTATTACTCTCTCTACTCTTCTCTTTCCTCTTGTAATCTACTTCTTTCCGCAAATGTCTCTCCCTCTCTTCTCCTAGATCTGAATGTTCTTCTCTCTGCCCATTCCTGTCTTCCTGTTGAGGTTACAAAGAATCTTCTTCTATTGACTTGATTAAGATTATCAATTTCTAATTGTACCTCTTCTAATTCTTCTTCTTGTTGATCTATTTCTTCTTCTTGAATTCCCTCCATTGTTAGATTATTCAATAACTCTTCCCGTCTTATCCTATTTTGTATTCTAGAACTCCTTCTTGGATCTTGTACTATTCTTCGCCTATTATCAACTCTTTCTCCATTGAATATTTTTACCTCCCATGCTTTCTTACTTACAAAGTTAGTCAAAACTTGTAATTTATTAACCAATTGTTGATCTCGAATTATGTCATTTACGATATATCCTGCTAGCGCATGCCTCTCTTCTTGTTGGTGAATTGCATATCTTCCACATTCAAATACTACATGTTCAGGATTATCTTGTTTGTTACATAATTCACATATATCATTTTCAGTTTTATTGATTTTCTTCCAATAGGTCTTATAAGGTCCGTGTCCTGTTATATAATGTATAAATCCCTTTGTTGGTTGAATAAAATTCAATTTTAATCTCTCTTTGACGTTCTGAAAAATTTCAAACACTCTTCTACCTTCTAGACTTTCTGTCCATTCATTTTGCCATTTATCTTTTAAACTATTTTTAATCACCCAAGATTTATTTGTTCTGACTCCAGTTATATTATAAACTTTTTCTAAATTTCCTTTTTTTGCCCAAAATTTTGCGCCCTTCAATCTTATTAATAAATCAATCGGCCAAATGGCCGTTGTTACTAGCAATGCCATAGTTGGTGTTGTTTTTACAGCTCCTGTCAGATGTAATAATACTTTTCTTTGCGTTCTTCTCAACAATCTTCTTATTTGCACATCGTCCATCCTTTCTGCCCAAACTGCTGCCGCATACGTCATAATTGAAGCAAAAATGGTGTTATGATATATCTGTATGATACGCAATGGAAGTACAAAATTTAAATTGGTTATTCTTGCTAGCTTTAGCATTATTTTCTCTGTTTTCTGCCTAATATACTCCGTGTGTTTTCTGAAATGAAATTTTTCATCTATCATGATACTCAAATATCTCATCTCTTTTTCCCGTTTAATGTTCTGATTATTTATCTTCACTGTAGGATCCCGCTTTAAATTTCCCTTAAAAATCACATAATTTGACTTGTTTGGTGCAATTTTTAGTTTTGTTCTGAAACACCAATATGATAATGTATTTGTAACTTCTCTTGCTTTATTTTCTAGCTCTAGTCTGCTCTGTCCATCCATCATTATGACTATGTCATCAGCATACGCTATTACATCCAAAACCTGATGATCTCTTTCCAGTAATTCTAAATAACTGGAAATAACTGTCAAATCTAAGTAATACATGTATTAGAGCATCGAACGTTAAAATGCATAACATTTTCTGTTTCGTTATTATGTTGCTACACATGTGTCAAGAGAGGAACTTCCCTGCCTTTCCAAATCGCCACACTTCCTCTGTTCCAGGATACAGAGAGCAACTTATTCAGAAGCTGTTGTAACACGTGTTCATGCCAAAACTTTCGGAACTGCAATGTTATTTCCTTACCGGACGTTTCCAGATTAAAGGCAGCTTCAGCTAAAGTGTTGCACCTCATGAAACGTCCACCAGGAAATTAAGCAAACTGGAGAACTATACACCTCTGTTCTCTTCTCTTTCTCATTTTACACTTCCTAAACAAGCAACGTATTCGTTACAAAACGGATTTTGTTAGTACGACATTACTGTTGTTAATTGTTTCCTGTCAACTGTTTTGAAAACAAAAACTGACAATGCGGGGATCCTTATTCACAGTCCCTTACCTAAACAGTTGAAGTGTTTTAAAACATTTGAATAGAATTCCGCTTCTATATGCTCCGAAACTTATCATACGAATAATTATTTATATTTACTACAGGTATTTTATTTTTCAAGTCTTCTGAGCCTTCGACTTAAAAAGAATAGGATAAGTTTCTTAACGAAGATGGTGGACGACAGTTCCCGCCCATGTGGTTAGATAGGACAGTGATCGCAAGCACTTGTTGGTTTGGCAGATCCGTATTAACAGCTTATTGATCCATCTAAAACAAGTCTTGGCCATGGAAATTAATTGTTCTTTCACACTGGCCGTGTGTACGCTAAATTGAGGAAACTCAGAGTCAGACTGAAAACTTCAATGCCATAGCCGGTCAGTCTATGTCAGTCTATTTAGCCTACACACGGACAGTGTTGTTGTTGAGACCAGAGGTTCTACTCCCATTAGCCTTGAACCCGTAGGAACAAGACCCGGGCCTCTTTCAACCAGGGAGTTATCCGAGCTATCCCGTGAAGGACGCCCGGCATCCTCCGTGGGGCTTTCCATTAGGGCAAGACCTAGTTTCCTAACAAGGCCCCCCCCCCCATCTGGCACTAGGCACACAAGACGGGACGGAAGTGCATACGTCACTTACGCTTGCCAACACCAAAGGTGAAGACTACCGATATGACCTCGGTGGTGCCGTCTGGTGATCTAGCACACCTTCTACTAGCTAAGCAGGCTAGTACCCGGAAACTTAATGGCTTCCCTCAACCCCGTCCGAAGACGTACCCAATCTCCCACGGGTATCGGGAACACACTGCCCCCTCGAGACCATCCCAATTCGAACAACTCCCGAAGGAGGGGCTCGGCTGTTCGGCTCGAGGTTCCTCTAGTAACGTCAGAGGTACCACGAGTGCTAAGTGTCCGCAGCGCCCGCACTTTGGCAGCTGAAAGGGACGGATCCCTTCCCCTACGGGAACACGGTCAGTGTGAAAGAACAATTAATTTCCATTAATTGACCTAATAGTGGTTAACTATAAAGCCCGGGCCTTAAAGTACTTACATGTTGTAAGGCGCCATTAAGGTAGTTGTCTCCTGTGTTTATGAGAACTCCTAGTGGTTTACCGGGAGAAACACAAGTCAGATGGAGAATTTAATGTCATATCGGCACGTTGGCCATAGTAGCTCAATGGTTTAGAGCAGCTGGATGGAGACCAGAAGATCCGTGGTTCAAATCCCGGCCATGGCACTGAATTTTTCAGTCTGACTCTACGTTTCCACAATTTAGCCTACACACGACCAGTGTGAAAGAACAATTAATTTCCATTAATTGTACCTAATAGTGGTTAACTATGAAGCCCGGGCCTTAATGTACTTACAGCATAGTAAGTCGTTATTTAGGTAGCTGTCTCATGTGTTCATGAGAAATCCTAACTGGTTTACCGGGAAAAATACGAGTCAGCTGGAGAATTTAATGTCATATCGGCACGTTGGCCATTGTAGCTCAATGGTTAGAGCGGCTGGACGGAGACCAGAAGATCCGTGGTTCAAATCCCGGCTATGGCATTGAATTTTTCACTCTGACTCTACGATTCCACAAGTCTTGGTCATTCTTCGTAGGGTTCTCCTTCAAAGAGGAAGTATAATGGAACCAATTAATACACAGGAACTATACTGGGGTCATCCTTAGTGTATGGAACGATGTAAACAGAAGCACGCATGTGTGGGACATCATTGGCGGTTTATTTATTTATTTTTATTATTATGATTATTATTATTATTATTATTATTATTATTATTATTATTATTATTATTATTATTATTATTATTATTATTATTATTATTATTATTATTATTATTATTATTATTATTATTATTATTATTATTATTATTATTATTATTATTATTATTATTATTATTATTATTATTATTATTATTATTATTATTATTATTATCATTATTATTATCATAATTTACGTCCTCCAACGTTAAGTCATATCGGACGATAAATGAAATGGGTGAAGTGATGATCAAATGAGTCCGGGGTCCATGTAGCTTAGAGTTACTCGACACTTGTCTTTCCGGATAAGGGAAAACCCCGGAAAAACTTATCCAGGTAACTCACCCTAACCGAGTTTCGAACTCGGGACCTCTTGAACGTGAGGCACACATGCTACCATCTACGCTACCGAGGCGGGCATTGGCGGTTTAGCTTTGTCATTCTTGACATTTGCAACAAGTCAGACAACGCCGGTACAACAGTCGGCTCACGAAGAACACGTTTGGTGGTCTCCCACAGCGTGTGGTCAGAAGGAGAGAGTGACGCAAGATAGCGCTTATAGGACTCTAGATTTAACTTAACTGATGATATGTTATTAATGTTAAGACATTTAATTTTCAGATTATATATACAATAATAGCAAATACTACTTCATGGTTCAGTTCACAGCTGCGTAAATTTAACAAGAGCACGCTTTGTTCTTGTAATAAGTGTAGTTGTGTCACTCAACTTGAAACTGACATCTATCCCATGTCGAAGCCATGACAATCAGTACTGACGAAGGGCTTAGTGGGACGGTAGAGTGGGCGATGTTCAATTTTGAAGGCAAGGCTTACATTCACGGTTTCGTTTTTCTCATACCTAGAATAAAGTAGAGCAAGTATTGCGTCACTCCCAAAAACTCGATATGGAGAATCCACATTGAATAATTACGGGTCTCTCTGAATGAAGGAGCTCTTTTTTTAAAAAAAAAAAAAAAAATGTATGGTGATATTTAACTGCAGGATTTTCCAAGTATGAAACAAAAACTTATAAGTAAACTTACTCATTTCAAATTTTCATAAGAAAACTACTATTACTTTCTGTTTTATCTTCATTAGAATATTATTGGAAGAAGAGCAGTCTGGTGTCTGAAAACTCCGTTCCTGTATCGATACTATTTTTATTTTTAAGAAAATTTTAGAAGAAAAAATGGTGTATCTTATCACCTACTCTTTTTAGTACATATATGGATAATGTACTAAATAAATGGAAGATTTTAGTAGACCCAGGAATCAAAATAAAAGAAAATATTTATATTAATACTCCGCTGTTTGCGGATGACCAAATATTGATTCATCGGAATGAAAATCAACTGCAGAAATCAATGTATATTCTAAATAATATAGTAAAAAATATAATTTTAAAATATCTGAAGAAAAAAATATGGCTTTTAAATGAAATTATAATGTGAGATCAAAAATTGCTTTAGGAAATAGGAGTTTAGAACATATATCAAGTTTAAATATTTAGGACGTAGCATAAGTTTTGGAAACAATGCTGATATAGAAGAAAAAGTAAACAAATGCCGAGCAATATGTGGGACAATCCAAAGAACTTTTAAAGTCAGAATGAGAAGAGATACAAAAATGAAAATGTATAAAGTAATGGTTATTCCAACTTTACTACAGGGAAGCAAAACCTGGGTGCCAACACAAAAGAATTTAAATAAAATACAGACTGCAGAAATGAAATTTTTAAGAAGTGTTAAAAGTTGTACAATATTGTACAAAATAAGAAATGAGGATATTAGAAAGGAATTACTAATCGAACTAATCCATGACAAAATATCAGAACGAAGGCAACAATGGCATGAACATATATTAAGAATGGAGGATGGAAGATATCCAAATGCAGTATTAAACTATAATCCAAAAGGAAGAAGAGACAGGGGACGACCCAGGAAACTCTGGAGAGATGTATGAAGCCGAAACGGGCGATATGCCCAAACCATGGGGTGAAGAAGAAGTACAACAAGAAGAACACAAATTTATAAAAAGATGAGATGTCAATCTTGAAACTCATGTTTCATTTATTTATAGACTTTGAAAGAGCTTTTGTCTAAAGCTATGGGGTATATTGGAGAAGAGATGTTGTTTTTCTTTTTTCTTTTCTTTTTTTTCTGTAATTTACGTCCTCCAACGTTAAGTCATATCGGACGATGAATGGAATGGATGAAAATATGCTCAAATGAGTCTGGGGTCCATGGAGCTTAGAGTTACCCGAGATTCGTCTTACAGGATAAGGGAAAAGCCTGGAAAAAACCTTATCCAGGTAACTTACCCTGACCGAGATTCGAACTCGGGAAATCTTGAACCTGAGGCAGACATGCTTCCACCACGCTACCAAGGCGGGCGAATGAATGAATGAATGAATGAATGAATGAAATGTGTAGTGTTTAACGCCCGCTTTTACGACACCGCAGGCGATGACACTGATGATACATGAGATGAAGTTGGAGCACCGGTGGAAGGAGATGGCGGGGGAAACCGGAGGTCCCGGAGAAAACCCGCCCCAGCACCGTGTTGTGTACCACAAATCTCACTTTGCGGTCACCTGGGATCGATCCCGAGCCACCTTGGTGAGAGTCAAGCGGTCTAACCACTGAGCCACGGCGCGGCCAAGGCGGGAGAGAAGAGGGTTTTATCCTTACATACAAACCATAAAGACTTCTGTATCGAACAAAAAATGAAAAAATTAAAACCAACCAAATAGACAAGAATGTAGCCTCTCTAATTCTCTATTTAATATATATTTAGATAATCGTCTAAAGTAATAAAAACATGGTGTTAACCCAGGAATTAAGATAGGAAAACACAATTATACAAGATAAAGAAGAGAATCTGCACAGATCATATAACTTAGGCAGAGAATATAACTTAAAATATCTGCAAATAAAACGAAAATAATGGCACACTATGGCGAATATCCCGTCAGATCAAAGGTATGTGTTGAAAGGTATGCTTAGAGAAATCTCCCACTGTAATTATTTAAGATGTGACATAAATTTACCTTTGGATAATGATATAGAACAAAAAATTAATACATTCCAACAATAAAACATGAAGAGGTAGAAAAGCTAAGTTCTGCAGGGCAATGGCTGCACCAATGTGAATGTATGGGAATGAATAGTGCATATTAAGACAATGATAAAGGAAAGATAAAAGTTATTTAAATGCAATTTTTAAGGAAGGTGAAAATTTGTACAAGGAGGCACAAAATAACGATAAGAATGTATGGAAAGAGCTAAAAATGTTCGATTTAACGGGATGCAGCACCGAAAACCCCAAAACCAGCAATTTTCAACCAATCTTGCTGAAATTTTAACCACTTAGTTCTGATGCATAGTGGACACAGAATACAAAATTTGGTTTCCATATCTTCAACAGTTTTTTAGTAATTAATTTGTGAAATTCAAAATTTGGGCAAAATTCAAACCGCTCCACGTGATGAAAATTTTCAAAATTTTAATGTTTCTGTTTTCAAAAATATGCAGATGGTTAAGAAGAAAAGATCTATCGTATGAAATTTTTATACTGCCTTTAGTTCCAGAGGGGAAAAATAGGTATGGAGCAAACAAAAAAAAAAAAAAAAAAAAAAAAAAGGCCAGAAAATGATTAAACGTTTGACTATATATATATATATATATATATATATATATATATATATATATATATATATATATATAACTTTAAAAATATAATGCACATTAAAAATTCATATGAGAGAAACCTTTGTTTGCTTTCTAACATGTGTTGAAAATTTTAGACGGACTTAATTAAAAATGCATCGTGTAGAACATTTTGAACTACAAAAACGTTTAAAAAAACTATTAGTGAGTAACTCAAATTTTAAAATCAAAAATATTTTCCTTCTCAGCTTCATATCTTGAAGGATACTAAAGCCCTCCATACCTATAGGTAAGTTGGACTATCCTGCCTCTTCCTTCTCTTCTCTGCAGCAGTTTTCTTCAATTTTAGTTTCCTTCTGAATGTTTTAGAAGTTACCTTCGCAGAAATTGCTGAATGAAGTAAGCGTAATTGGTCCTTCCCTTGGCTAATTTTTACAGATGCTAATGAAATGTGTGTCCATTATGTCTGACTGCAGCGTGAGTGAGGCAGAACAACCAAAATTGAATTCACTTATGGTTGATGCCACAGCAGCCTGAAGTCTCTTTTTTGACACAAATATTTCTTTTGGGCAATTATGCCATCTGATGCCAGCTTTTGCTACACAGGCATAAGGTTTCTTGCCACATCAGGCCTAAAGTATGTTCTCATTGTTGTGTTATGTTTAGGTGTTTCTTCCCATGTATCGTTTAGCCTATTCATGATCCTAACTATGTGCATAGTCAACAGAAGGTTTGTTGTTTCAAAGAATGTTTTACATATAGCCTATATAACAGTTATATGCACGTTTTGATGTATAAAATACCTTTATAAGTGTTAAATGACACACTAAAACTCATTAATTATGTATAAACAGTATGCAGTTTAACGAGAAATACAAGAAAATCACGACCAAGTTAGAAATTCACACAAAAGCAAAAATATAAACATTACTGTTTCCTTTCAATGTTTGTAGCCAGTGTTTTGTTTCCATGGTGCCACATATTGTAAGAAATAACCATCACACAAACACACAAAGTTCAACCAGAAACTTTGCCCGCTAATTTCAAATGTATAAATTTAGTAAATTCAATCGAACTCAAATGACAGAATTGTGTGAATCCAAGGGCCGGCATGTACGTGTGCACGGGCATTTAAATACGTCATGTGGGGCTATTTAAATACCTGTAACTTATAAATTTTGTTGGATTATGCTACTATAAGATTCAACGTATTTTATTAGCTCAAAGACAGAAAAGAAAATTCCCATATTTTTAGCCAATTTTGGTGCTGCATTCCCTTAAATGAAAAATAATGGAGATTACACGAAATTCGAAACAACATATCTGCAAAATGGACTATAAGTTTTACTACGGATCATATATAATTACAAGCCTAGAGGAAAGAGGAAGACTGGACGCCCTAGGAAAAGGCGGGACTAATTGAGTGAGAACGAAACAAGCTTTTAGTCTAATCCCTGGATGTAAGAAGAAGATGTAGTACTACACCAGACATTCCCTTTGTCAACATAATTTGTTCTTAAGCATTGCCTCTAATGAAGATTTCCTTGTATGAATCAATACATACGAATATAGGAGCAGCTTCACAGTTAGAGGACCAGAGGATATTAAGAACTGGTTCAATGCGAATTAAATTAGTTACTATCGAATTTCCCAAAATACTATCAGTATACATATCCATTAATTACCGTTATATTTTATCATTAAGAAAATAAATTCTCGTAAGAGAAACATTTTGTTATCACTGTATACCTTACTGTCAGTTGTTTTCTGTGCAACTGTCAACAAGTGGAAGCAATGCTTGGGAAACAACTGTGTAACGCAGGTTGTCACTTGTATGGCACACAAAAAGCAACGCTTTTGTGTTATCACCAAATGGCATTACTTCCCGCTTTTAAAGCCCAGCAGAGGTGAGAGGAACAACAAACTACCAGATCTTACCACTCAAAACACACCTACGCTTTTGTCTGAAGGTCTGCCTTGCAAAAAGTACATACTTCGCCTCTTCTGTACTTTAAAGTTTTCTTTTGATGTGAAAGAACTTCTGCAAAAGAAATACTACTACTACACATTCTCAAATTTCGTTGTAGATATAAGAATACAGTGGACTAAAGCGGAGGTAAGATTTCAAAGAGCTTAGGTTTCTCTAGATGATGGATTTGAAATTCCAAGCTTTTTTGAGTTATCATAGAGAAATATTGTGTTATATAGTGCGATCCATATAAACCTGAACCATTTCAATAGACCATAACTTTGTGCTTTCATAGAATTAAAAGTGCAATTTGTCGAAATTCTAAATATACTTTATTTGCGTAGAAATACACTCCGTAGCAGCAGGATTACATCACATATCACAACACAGTCTTCCAAGGTCGGTGACAATAACAAACAGCTCTAATTCCAACAACACTCTTGTTACACACTACAACTCCTCACTGTTTTACAACTCATTCTTGGCGAGTCGTCGCCTTCTTAAATATCTCATTGATAAATTCGAGACTCTTCCAGAAGAATAAAGAAACCGAATATTCTATCACATTCCAGAAGCGTAACTTAATCTAAGCCGGCAAGTCCTTTATCTTAGCTATCTTTGTTTGCCGGCTTTGTGAACACTAGATTGTTATCGATAACGGAGTTGTTATCGAATTGAGAGAAGCTTATTTCCAGCAAAATGGAGCTACGTGCCATACATCTAATGACACCATGGAACTTGTAACCAGTTTCTTTGATAACTGAATAATCTCAAAAGGTCTGTGGCCCAAGGTACCTTGACCTAACCTCACCGGATCCTTTCTTGTGGAGGTATCTAAAACTAGAGTGTACAAGAAAAGGCCACGGGCAATTGATGTTCTCATGGAATCCATTCGAACCGAAATAAGTAACATTGACGAATATACTCTCCGTAAAACTTCAGAGAATATGGTGAGACGAATGTAAACATATATAGATGCTGGTTGAGGACACTTCCAACATTTTCTCTGAGATGTAAATAGTGTAATGTAATTTACCAATTGTGTATTATATTCTCCCAAAGTTGGACGTGTTTCCTATTATTGGTTCAAAGGTTATGGCCTGTTGAAATGGTTCAGATTTATATGGATCGCAATGTACGACTTCCTTATTCTACAAACTAATCTTACGAAATATTAAGCTACTTCTGTTAAATATATGCAAACATTCAATTCGAATTTACGCATTTCCTTAAACATTACATTTGGTAGTTTTTTAACAGCGAATAATCACGTGATCTCTTTGAAACTCCGTTCTTACATAATCAAGAGAAGAAAATGAACGATATTCCCTTAAGATAATTATTGTGAAATTAAAACCTATACAATTAATACCTCAGAAGTAATTAACGATTCAAAAAAGTATTTGTGAAATTGTGCTTTTTAATAGATAACCAATTTTGATAACTTGATAACCTGTCTATCTCTTTTGGTTCATGCAAAAGTCATTTATAATGAAGAGGACTTAAGAGCCTAATTCAGAGAATTTCAAAATATAAATCTCATTTGTTATGAAAAACACCTTAGTCCAATGTAAGTTGAATAAAAATCTCTCCAGCCATTTTCCAGGAAATCCAAACTTTCATAAAGTTTCCCATCTGAAGTGTAGCTTAGGGTGCAGGAAGCTTTTTGAAAATCTACAGCTTTTAAGATGTTAAATTTGAATGTCAAGTTTATCCATTTTTTTTATTATGCTGTCCACACACACTTCTGATAATTCTATGTACAGCGCATTGTGAACAAATTTAATATGCAGCCTAACTACTCTCTGAAAACAACTTAATATGCAGTCCGCTATCTATTCGTTGCAAACTCTTGTTTACCAATTTGCAGGTATAGGAATTCTTAAGCAGTTGGTTTCAAATTATCCAATATACTCAAATCTTTGTGCTACAATAATGCAAAAATATCAGTATCAGGTTCGTAAAAGTCGTTAGAGCTCTAAAAAATGTAACAGTCGTTATAAAATTACTATTAATTCCACCTTCGCTGTGCTTCGCTTTCTGGATGCACCAAAGGAATGTAATAAGAATGGTACCGTTTGTTACCATCGATGCCCTTAACTATAATATCGTGATTGTTCAACCTTAGATTCTGCTGTGCTGGTATTAGTGCATAGAAATGCATGTACTTCCTAATTAATGATATACTTGTCAGTTAAATTCACAGTGCGACAGCCCGCCTCGGTAACGTAGATGGTAGCGTGTCTGCCTCACGTTCAACAGGTCTCGAGTTCGAATCTCGGTCAGGGTGAGTTACCTGGATAAGGTTTTTCCCGGGGTTTTTCCTTATCCTGAAAGACGAATTTCGGGTAACTCTATGCTTCATGGACTCCGGACGCATTGACCATCATTTCACCAATTTCATTTATCGTCCGATATGACTAAATGTTGGAGGGCGTAAATTACACAAAAAAGAGACAAAAACAGTGCGACAGTATATTGTCATGACGCAGCCCCTGTCACCTAGGAACACTGAGACGACATATAACTTGATATCAGAAAGACATTAACATAAACAAACGAATGAATATAAATAAATGACGTATACCAGAATAGATATATGCCATAATGCTAGCATATTCTCCGGAGACCGCCACAGCGACAAGGCCACTCTGCGAAGGTCAGTAAACTCCCTTTGCAATTCCTGTAAACAAACAACCCTATTCTATTGTGTGTTTTGCCCTCACGGCATATTTGGTGCCACCCAGTCGGAAACCAACACATTTTTTTTTTTTTTTTTTTTTTTTTTTTTTTTTTTGCCACCTGCACAAGTTTGCTGTGCATCCTTGGTGATAGCTTTCTTTTCCTCCCGCATTTTCCATCCTTTTGTGAGGTCAATGTCTCACAGAATGTTAAAGCTTGATTAATGCGACTAACATATTTTTGTGAAATACACAATTTCTTAGCTATTTCACGTTGTGAATAAAGAGTTTACTTCAAAGGACTCTCAGTTACAGCTACTTTTCTTGGGGATAAGTCAGCAGTTTTACACATAACCTCACTTTTGAATCAATGTGAATGCTAAGGATAAGAAACACGATGTTACCTGGCTTGAGATCAATTAATAATAAATACTGAGGATATTTTAGCCATAAAACACAACAAAGGCAAATATTAACAATCTTCAATTACTACATTCACCAAATGAAAGCAATATCACCAAACAGTTGGATAAACAGACCTGAAGAAAATGGCTGCTCTTAATTCAGACCTACCACCATATTATTATAAGTAAAAGAAAAATCCCCCAGCTATTATTAAGAGAGAAATTTAATTGAATGTGCCTCATATTATAGCAAGAAAAAGAATTACGACAAATTGAAATATGTTATGGCGGTAAATAAGTATTATTTTGAATGTTAAACTGAAGCAAATTAAAAAAACAAAAACATGAATGACTAATAATTTGCACACGTCTGTATGTAGATTGAACTAATACATGCGCATAGTTCTGTTGGTATTCTATTAGAGTGCAACGAATCGATTTGATGGTATCGATAGCGTGTAATAATTGCAAAGTATTAAAGTATTTGAAGGGATCGATACCCATAACGACCTACGCTGAGCAACCTTTAACAAACGCGTTGACGTCACACTCAGTTGTACAGAAACAAGGTGGAAATCCGCGGGTGTATTCAATTACGTCACCAGTAAAAGGCGTGGACCAAACAAAACAGATGCAGACTACTGAGCGTATCGCAGACATTATAGATCAGGTTTCCACGTGATTCACATGACTTTTACAGTATCCTTCTTGGTTTTGAGAAACTGGTTGGTTGTAATTAAGTTTGAATTTCATTCAGGAACTCATTTACTTGCCTAAAATAAATAATAATTGGATAGATACGAAAAATTAAAAACTGTTACTTTTGGATCCGATCTTTACCTTGTCTCAACGTTATAAGACAGTATGGAAGTAAATGGAATATACCTATCTCTCTCCGACTAACACAAGGAAATTTGCATTAGGTTCGTCCGTCTTTAACCTCGCTTTTTTGCTACTTGCTAATAACATGACATATTATGTGTTTCAAATGGGAAGGTGTTTGCCTTGAGCGCCACTAGACGAGTAACCAATCGGAGTCCTGCGGTGTTGTCGTATTGCATACCTGCTAAGTGTTGTGTGACGAGGCCAACCTAATCAATCTGTATGAAATACTATTCGCGCTAAGACAAAGATTTTGCCAAAACTGATCCATGTGGAAGATAGAGAGAGAAAAATGAAATGCGTAGTGTTTAACGCCCGCTTTTACTACATACGGCACCGCAGGCGGTGACACTGATGATGCATGAGATCAAGATGGAGCACCGGTGGAATGAGAAGGCGGGGGAAACCGGAGGTCCCGGAGAAAACCCGCCCCAACGCAGTGTTGTCCACTACAAATCTCACTTTGCGGTGGAAGATAGAGAGTAATGTATCTAACATAACCATGAAAACCTCGTATTTTTAGCTCAAAGAGTTTTTCTAATACAAATAAATAAAACACTATTACCTGTATTATAACAATAAATTGCAACATAAACACTGTATGAATGTCATTATTGGTTGGCATGTATGCGTATACGTATATTTGTAATTACTCAGAACTGAAACGTAAATGTTTGACATGACGTGGTAAAATAATTACTTTGAATAAGCCAATTCGAGCGACAGGAAACAATAAATTTCCTGCTGTCCTGGCAGAACGTGTCTGGTAACATATCTTTGTTTATGAATGGTTCGTAATCTCTATTTACTCTAGAGAGTTCAAAGTGGTTGGTGTGTATGTATGTACATATACTTTTAATTACTCAGAACTGAAATTTAAACTACTGACATGACGTGATAAAAGAATTACTGTGAATAAGTCAAGGTGTTAAATTCGACAAAGAGCAAACACTTCATTTCCTGTTAGCCTGTGGAATGCTGTATGCTTATGTTTATGAACGAATGCTGGATAAGAAGTGTTTATTTACTCTGAGAGTTAAGATCAATATCATTCAGTTGTTCTTTACACAACAATAGAGTAAGAGCTAAATAGTACAATGGCTTCTTGCGGTGAATTTAGTAGCGGGTCAAAAAGGCAATTATTGCGAAGTCAGGCTCGAAGTATTTGTTTCAAGCTGTACACGTTCTTCAAAATATTGGGCAATGAGAAATATGGAAATCGGCTCGATTTCAAAATTGCTCAACGGCTTACTGCTGAAGCGTGTAGTGTAGGTAAAACAAATGAATCCCGCATTTGGATTAGGAAAGCAGGTAATTCATAAACTATAATTATAGTTATAGTATTTAAAAATATATATAATTTGCGAAAATACTTTTTCCAATTTTGATTTTGGCAACTGCATCATTGTAAAAGTTTGTAAAATATAATTCGCTTACCCTTAAATCTAGTGCCAAGCATACCTGCATGTTGTATGAGTGTGCGAGAGAAAGTGGGGTAACAACCTGGCAACGCTGAGTGTGCTACGGCATCTGATTAGCTGGACTCCAGAACCCTTGCCATTTGAAACACATAGTAAATAATTAATTGTAATAATTTGCAGCTTTGAACACACTGTCTTATATAGAATATTTTCTTCGTCAGATTATGTCATTATTACAGTCATTTTGAGTTTCTATGAACCCAAATTTTCTAAAACGCTTATTTTTGGTTAGAAGTCCGATATTTTCTGTTTGTTTGCTCATCACACGGTAACTACTAGGGTGGGTCAAAAAGTAATGCCTCCTATTTTTTCCATAAATAAGTTATGTGAAAACTTCGAATTTGGCGCAATTTCTCACACCTTCTTCTCCAATACCCTGCAGTAGTAACTTCCTAAGTCAACAGGTGGCAGCAGTGCATCCCCTTGCAAAATGGCTGACATCGACATTCGTATTAGACAGCGTTCTGTGACTGAATTTTTGACTGCGGAAGGTGAAACGCCAATTCGCATTCACGAAAGGCTAAAAAATGTGTATGGTGATACAACGGTGGATGTCAGCACTGTAATGCGATGGGTTCGTCGCTGTAACGAAAAATGAAAATGAAATGTGTAGTGCTTAACGCCCACTTTTACTACATACGGTACCGTAGGCGATGACACTGATGATACATGAAATGAAGATGGAGCACCGGTGGAATGAGATGGCGGGGGAAACCGGGGGTCCCGGAGAAAACCCGCCCCCGCGCCGTGTTGTCCACTACAAATCCCACTTTGCGGTTGCCTGGGATCAAACCCGGGCCGCCTTAGTGAGAGCCAAGCGGTCTAACCACTGAGCCAAGGCACGGCCTCACTGTAACGAAGCTGAAGGGCAAACACCACTGGCAGATGAAAAGCGAAGCGGCAGGCCGGTGACTGCAGTGACTCCATGCAACATTCAGCGAGTCGATGACCTCATTCGTGGTGATCGCCGGGTGACAACAGGTGAATTGTGTCGCATTACCTCCCTCAGTAAAGGCAGTGTGATGACGATTATTTAACAACTGGGTTACTCAAAAGTTTGTTCACGTTGGATGACAAGAATGTTAACCGCCCAAAACAAAGAAACAAGGAAAACAATGGCCTCCGAACACTTGCAGCGCTTCAATTTGGAGGGAGAGGAGTTTCTGGAAAAAATTGTTACTGGAGACGAAACGTGGGTTCATTTCTTTGAACCTAAATCAAAGAGGCAGTCAATGGAATGGCATCACACAACGTCAAAACTCAGCGGTCACCAGGGAAAGTTATGGTGACAGTGTTTTGGGATGCAGAGGATGTGTTTATGATTGACTTTTTGGAGCAGGGATGCACAATAAATTCTGTCCAATACATCAGAACTCTCATAAAGCTGAAAGCACGTCTTCGCCGAGTTCGCCCAACAAAAACTACCGCGGATGTTCTTCTTTTGCATGACAATGCAAAAACACACACCAGCCGTTACGCCACTGCAGAAATTGAGAAATTGGGATGGCAAGTGTTACAGCCCTGACCTGGCACCATCAAACGTCCATCTGTTCGGGCCACTAAAGGAAGCTCATCGTGGGATTCATTTTGAAGATGAGGAGGCTGTCAAAACGTCCGTGCGTCAATGGCTTAGGAAGCAAGGCCGTGTGTTTTACCACACTGGAATACATGCCTAGTTAAAAGGTGGTACAAAACTGTGGAAAAGGACGGAGATTATACTGAATAGTGACAAATTAATCGTCAATGTTGTAGTTTTCAAGCTATGTAAATTGGATTCAATTTTTTTGGCAATTAACCTCGTATAAAGCTTACAAACATATTATTTTTTCCTAGGTAGTGAAGACTATTGTGCTGAGTTTTATTTCTACACCTTAAAGCAGACGAGTATTATAATATTTTACACTAAGTATTTTCGGAAAATCGTATCATACGCACTAAAAGCTCTGGGTAACGAGAAACTTTTTTATTGGGTCTACATCGGGGGTGAAAAGCGAGAGAAATGTAAAGGGGGTTGAAGGAAACAAACTGCAATCGTATAACTTTGTCGTATTAGTCAAATAAACAAAAGACATTCTCTATTCCAAGAAACGACGATATCTCCACCGAGTTAATGTGTGCCAGCAATATAAGTGCTGAGTTCAAATCCACGGGTGACAGGCAAGCTATCAAAGTTTGTTTTAATCGCTAGGCGAATGTGGATGTATAATTCGCGAGATTTCCTAGGACCCTTGAATCGCTGTATTTATGTTTCCTTCTTCTTCAGTACCCTTCTAGGTGCTTGGTTAATAATTCATCCTGAATATTCGGTGATCCAAAGTTTGCTTGCTCCTAACTCAAGTTTGTTAGTCCTTGAGCAGTATGCCATGGAAAAGGATGACCCGTTCTCCAGATGTTCTCCAGCTCTTCAGACTGGACTGGCATTAGTGTAACGTAAATAATATTGCTTAGTTATTCTTAGTAAGAATTATTTGCAGTAATAGCAGTACATTGCACGAAAACTTGTTAAAATATTAACCTTAGCAGAAACCCTTTCAACCCGACAATTCCCCCCTTTGTGCTGCAGTTATATAAAAGAAACCATGATGCTTGACAAGATCATGAGGTGAGGATTGCAACAATTTAATGATGAGACAGTAAAAGTGTGTGTGGCAGTGCTTCCAGGCAGCCACATAATCTAGCCCCCAGCGCGCCATTAGTTGTGCCCCTTCCACTCACTCGCTAGCAGCGCCTGGGAGCGCGGCTGCCCGCAACACGCTGCGAGTGCGCCAGTAATTAGCTCGACCCTTCCTTGAGCATTTCAAAGGGCTGTTGGGCTTTCCCTGCCACTCCGCTACGCAGACAGACAATGTCTTGTGCCATCCATCCAGCAAACTAAACACCGTTCTCCATCTCTTTCTCTTACTCCTCTGATGTGGCCGCAACGTGCCAGCTGTCTCTCAAGTGGGCTGCACGGGAATCGATCTTCATTTCCTGGATCTCAGTTATAACACGAGCGCCCTTCTTAGACATCCAGTAGTCTGGGATTGTGTCGCAGAAGCGTTGGAATTAAAATTCCACAAGTTATATCACGAGTTTACAGCTCTAACTCCAAAGTAGCCTAAAACCTACACACTTCTGCTGATTGTGCTTACTATTAAAGTGGAATTTAGTTTAATTATCTGTAGATTTCAATTTATCCCACATATATAACAAGGCTAAATTCAGAGGTATGTCGAGGATTTGAATCACGCATCTTCGCTCTTGCAGATTCAACAGGATACATGAGTCACATATGAAAAGCATATTACTCGTTCAGTTAAGTAAATGTCTCACCCTATTTCATTTAACTCTATACAGCTTCCACAAACCATTCTTTCAAAAATTGTAATTAATTCTTTTTCTTACATAAGCTGTGAATAGAACAAATTGAAAATTATTATCATACTTCAAAATTTGATATCATAATCGAGTTTTTTTTTTTTTTTTTTTAGTATAAGGGCGCTCAACTATGGCGGTCATCAGCGCCCTTTAAAAAACTTGTCATGGCAAAAGCCAGATATAAAATTTCTAAAAAAAAAAAAAAAAAAAAAAAAAAAAAAAAAAAAAAAAAAAAAAAAAACTATACAACTGTAAATAAACCTATTAAAACTAAACGAACATTAAAAAAAATAAATGAAAGCCTACTAAATATTTCTTTCACTAAATCCTAAAGCCTAACCTCGAAAATAATCTAAAAACCTTCTCCACTACTGTGTCATTGTCCGCTAGCATTTCTGCAAAGCTGACCGGCAGCTGCAGAGACGTCCTGTCTGCTAGGTGAAAACACACTAGCAGCACGTGTCGTACAGATAACGCTTCATTGCAAAACGGACACAGCGGAGCAGGCTCCTTTTTAAAAAGAAAACTATGAGTAAAAAAGCAGTGCCCAATACGTAACCGAGCCAAACTCACCTCCTCGCGACGAGATGACCGGCAGAAGGTAACCCAGGGAATCGGAAGTTCTTTCACAGATCTAAGTTTATTATTGCGGAGAGCGGACCACTCTTCCTGCCAGCAGGTTTGCACAGCTCTCCGCAATACGGCCCTAAAATCTTCCGATGTCACATATGGTACTCGAACCCTGGGCTTCATGGTAGCCGTCTTGGCTGCCGAATCCGCCATTTCATTCCCCCGCAAGCCTACGTGACCAGGGATCCATGCACACACCACGCTAACGCCAGAAGCGTGTAAAATGTGGAGGGCATCCTGGATACGCTGCACAATAGGGTGGTAGTTGTATAGCTGCCGTAGGCTTTGAAGTGCACTGAGGGAATCACTTAGGATTAAGCCGTTTTGAACCAATCTGCCAGCAGGACACCAAATTTTCTACAGCTGACATTTACGATTTTTTTTTTGACAAAAATGTTACATTCCATCCTAAAATTCACATACAGATTTCTCGGAAAATAGGTCTTGAAACCGCCCAATATAAAGAACTATTTCTATAAAAAAATCGTCCACATTGTTGCAAATGAGTAAATTGTTTCTTTAAAGGTGCATCCACCAAAAGATTTACAATCTACACAGTAATTAGAAACTTATAGGGAAGGATAGGGAGTTGGTTTAGCTATGTGGTAGAGCAAGGTAGGAGCTATATTTTAAATAAGTAGAGATAAATACAGATA
This sequence comes from Mantis religiosa, assembly GCA_030765055.1. Lineage (NCBI taxonomy): Eukaryota > Metazoa > Arthropoda > Insecta > Mantodea > Mantidae > Mantis > Mantis religiosa. Next base: position 21,369,165 of record CM060954.1, read on the forward strand.
ACGAGTTCTATAATACGCCAATTTACTAATCCTAATTGGTAGGTTTCAATACAAGTCACTCCCTAAGTCTTTAAGAGTCTTAGGGATGAAATAGTGTTCTTTTTTTCTTTATTTGTTAACCTAATTTACAAAAAAAAAAAAAAAAAAAAAAAAATTATCATTAAAAATTACTTTCAGCATAATCGCAGAAAGACTCATGGTCTGTTACAGACTAGCTGTTTACAGCATGAATGACCTTGTCATTGACAATTAGTCAAACGTTGCAGAAAGCTTGCGTAGTAGTCACCAGTGATATTGTGACTTTGTGGGTTCGTGAAATAAAAGTCCAGTTGCACAAACTCCAAATGATCTTTATTTCCACCGAATTACAGTTGAAACACTTGCCGATTACTTAGCGCACACAATTATAATTCACCAGTTCGTCTGTCACAGGTCCATTGCACGCTCACAGTTACGTACAACTCCTCTGATACACGTACACCGTCTTCCAGTCCGTCCACTCAATCGGCACTCCTCACGGCTGCTCGCCAAGAACTCAACTCTTCTCCGGCCCGGCGCGTCACTTATATAAGACCAACTAACCTATCTAGAAGGTTCCGGGTTAGATGAAATATCCTGGATGTTCGAGAACTCAGGGGGAGGGGAAAGAAACGGCACAGTGGCCTGCGATCCCTTCAGTTGGCGCTACAAGATAAATGGGTAGGCGTGGGCGTATGCTACTCGGCCCTCACTCAGCCGTCAGTTGGCGGTGCGTGGGTGACAATATTTTTATCCTTTTTCAAATAGTCAATAAAAATATTTACCTCTGCATCCTATGAAACTCTTGCCATAACCTTGCTAGTTGACAAAATTGAGTTTGCCCTTTTTCGGAGTTGGTTTACCTGGCGCAATCCTTGTTTTGACTGCTATTTGCCTTCTGAAGGGTATGATGTATCCAAGTTTCATCCATGGTAATAAGCCGTCTCAAAAGTTCAGCGGGATTTTTACGGCAGAGCTCCAAGTTCTTATGAGAAACAGCTTTTCCTTGCAACTTTTGATCAGGTGTGAACAAACGTGGCATCCATCTCGGAGAGACCTTGTGAAAGCCTAAAACTTTATTTAAAATATCACCTGCACATTCTTTTGATATTTTTACAGTCCCTACTATTTCAGGCAACTTTTAATCTACGTATATTAAATATATCATTATAATTTTGCAGCAATATTATTTAATATTCCCGTACGATAAACAGGGACAGCTATCACCCTATTGCTTAACTAAAAGGAGATAATGGTTTAAAATCCCCTATATACGATTCTGATCAATTAATTCCTTATGTATGGGTAATTATGGTCATTATCCTAATTAAATGTCCGGTTTCCTTGAGTCCAGCATGTGACGAAGGACAACTGAGCATTTGACAGATGCATCTGGCAGACGTTTGCTTGATTCACAGAAGCGACCACTGGACTTGCAACAAGTGTGCCTTTGGTGTACCGCAAAACACCAACAGTTGATGGATTGCTATAATACTCGGCTGTCCAGTTTGGCATATACTCGCACTGTAGCTTTAACTTTTGTAGACTTTAAGTACATAAAATTATTGTTAAAAATCTTTAATAAAATTTTAATTTTGGAAACTACAAATTTAAAACGTTATAGGAGGAATGTAATTAAGTTAATTTAAGGGATCAAATCCTTTTAATGGTTCCAATAAAACCTTGATTGTTGCTGATAAAAATTTGAAAGCTATGTGGCAGTTATTTTATGTTTTTAAAGTTTTAAGAATGTATTCAGGATTGTTATGAAAGAATGAATTTGTAGGAAAATGAAAGTGTAATATTAGATTGAGGCAATGTGAGTTAAATGTTATATAATATTGTACTTATTGGTAATTATAAGAATGTGATTACGTAATGTGATGGCGTGGACCAGTAAAGATAAGTAAATTGGTTTTTATAGTAACTTAGAGGGAATAGAGCTCAAGATTATCTGTAATTGATTCGTTTATTTCAGAAATCACCTAAGAGAAAATATCAAAACATGTGTTTTTGGTGGTACTGTACAATTTAAATGTAAATACATCTTTTAGTGCAGAAATAACGTATGTTTCATATCAGCAATGCTAATTTCAGCCTTGAAAATAATCCCTTTATTTCAGAAAGGACCCAAGCGCCGTCGCTTAGGATTTTTCGGCGGTAAATTTCACTCGTGACGGTTGGCAGATTTGATGACATGTGTTTTGTGACTCGCTGTGACAATAACTCACAACTACCCTGTACGTGGCCACTCATTTTCCCTGTGACAGATTATGGATGCATAAAACGTCTCTTGAGAAAGACGGACTGAATTTATACTCCTGATGAGTATGCAGAGCTCGTGCTAAAAGCTAGAAAGTCTGGCTCATCACCTTACATCAAACGATGTTGTCACTTTCAAAAAGTGGTGGCCCAAATCATATAAGAAAATGACAAATTCGGACGAAACATCAGGCAGGAAACTGCCCAAAGAAAATAAGCAGCCATTCAAAGTTTCCAAGTACAAGCACTTTCTCTACTACAAGGATACTCCGGGAAACGTGGTCCTTAGCGAATTCATTGGAATAATAACATCTAGAGTCCGTTTAGTGAACGCGGGTGCAGTTTCCCCTTAAAGGGAACTCACCCTCCCGCCCACTAATGACCGTCATACATCTATCTCCACACCTCAGAAATGGAACACTGTCGTTGAGGACCAATAACAACCCTGATTTTCTCAAAGTGATAGCCGCATGTCTACTCCACGTGGAGTCTCAGTTGCCAAAGTTCCAACTTCCAGTTGATCTGTTTCATTACGTGCAGAAATTCGTTGTGTGTCACGATGTGGAGACCGTAGGAGGGAAATGCAGTGGTAAATGCAAAAGAATTAGTAGATAACTTTCAGTCAAGTGAAAATAATCAAAGTGATAATAATAGAGTGAATAACTGGGCCGAGTTATATTACTGGAGAAGCCTTAAAGAACAAAGTAATAACGGGAACTGTTTCTAAGCAAATTCAAGCGCTTGTTTTGAACACATATGAATATGTGCTGACAAATAATCTTGGTAAGGGGTCATGCAATAAACCTGATGATAAATTCTGGGTATTCACAGAAATACAGTAAGAAATATTGTGACGAAAGGAATACCAAAGACGCCGATCAAGTGTGAAAACAAAAGGAAACGTTTCTCTAAAGTAGATAATTTCACATGCGATTTAATTCGTCGAGAAATTTATAGATTCTATGCAAAAGGGAGAGCACCAACCTTAGACGAATTGGTCAAAACTAAGGAAGTTTTTCACTAATGGACATAATATAATTTATTTATACGAAACCTCGTATGATACCCATGACGTATCCAGAAAGGTGGCAGAAAGGTCTGGGAGAAGGAGGGCCGGGGTTGTAAAACGATTATAAGGGTTCGTCAAAGGCAGCGGCCGACGTGCACATGAGTTAACTAAACAGACTTTACCTTCACATTGCTGAAAACTGCCAGACCTCCGGAACTACCAACAGAGAAAGCTCATCCTTCGTGGAAGGTATGATTACCTTTATTCTGCCAAGGTTACTGGAAGCGTTTATATTTTATCTTTAGCTAAACATTTTTGTAGGCTATAACAAATTTTAAAATTTATCGGATTTTGCACAGTGAGATTTTTGGTTTCAGGTCACAAAAAAGCAGAGGGTGGACGATATAAAAAAGTTGATGGAATACACTGTTGGATATGAAGCCTTCTATGACACTATCATCCAAAGGCCAACAACTGACGAGGAATAAGTGAATAAGGACAGATCTTTGTATATATAGACATACTGTAGCGTGTAGTCTACTTGCATTTTTTCATTTAGGCCTAATAGAAACACTCTTTTTTATACTTAAGTGTGTCTGTTACTTACCTTTTATACCAAAACCAGTAAAAATAATTTGACTTAATTTCAATAATAATTTTTTTAAAAAAATCACTTTGGATATTCTCATTTATTGCAGAAACCACCTAAGTGCAATTTTTTCCAAAAATTTATGACTCAAAAACTTAAAGGAAGAAAATATAATTTAAAAATACGTTATTTCAATAGCTAGTTTTTGATTTGGTAAAAAAGATTTGAAGGAGAGTAGACCTATCCTTAAGCTGCAATTTTTTTTTTTTTTTTGGCTTAAGTTTTCCGAAAGTTGATATATTGCGCACTTAGGTGGTTTCTAAATTAAACGATTCAATTAGCGTCCTTCTGCAAGCGACTCTCATAGTAGTAAGACGTGTTATTTGAATCGCTCCGTGAGTGTGCAGAAAATGTTTAATGTGACTGCATTTGTTTTGCACTAATATCGTGTGTAAGAGAGAGAGAAGCAGTTCATCGTGGCAACAACCATTGTTTCTTAAAATGACAGCATTTACATAATTAAAAATTGTAACAAAATTTAAAATTGTTTCACTGGAGTTAAAAGAGAATAATTTTTTGTTTATTCTCCAAAAATTTCAGTATGAACTTCCTATATCTGCGGCCACGCCCAGAGATAACATTTCTTGCTCCAGAGCTGCCGAGGAAACCTACAAGATTTCTACAAGTTCGTCACCAAAGGTGAGAAACTAAATCATCACCACAACATCATCTATTAGCATTTTACAAACCCGTTGCAGATGTTTATTTTATAAAATAAATATATTTCCCAAAGCATTAACTATATCGCACCATTTAATTGTTTTAATAATTTAACTTCAGGATTTATTTCTTGGTTAAATGACCAAAAATGATCTTCTATGGCCGATTTATCAGTTTGTTTACACTTAATGTTACGAAAATGTTCTTTAGACAAAAGAATATTCAACAATTTAAATATCAAAAAAGCTGTTAATGATATTTCTACCCTTAATAAATAAAATATTATCATACTTTTAAAATATTTATTTACCATCCTTGGGTTAATAAACCCTTTTAATTTTTTTAAAAAAATTGGTATAACTTTAGTTCCTCAAAATAAATATATTATTAAAAACTTACTATATTTATCTAAAAACGATAAAATTCCTAATAATGAAAAATATTGGTATTTATAAATTTAATTGTTTAGATTGTGATATAGTTTATATTAGAAAGACGGAACGTAATTTGTAAACCTGAACAAGAGAACATTTTTGTATTAAGAGCAAGGCGGCTGGACGGAAACCAGAAGATCCGTGGTTCAAATCCCGGCTATGGCATTGAATTTTTCAGTCTGGCTCTACCCTTTCATAGTGCGTCATACACACGGCTAGTGTGAAAGAACAATTAGTTTCCATTAATTGTACCTAATAGTGGTTAACTATAAAGCCCGGGCGTTAAAGTACTTACAGCATAGTAAGTCGCCATTAAGATAGTTGTCTCATTTGTTTATGAGAACTCCTAGTGGTTTACCGGGGAAAACACGAGTCAGTTGTACCTAATAGTGGTCCGAACTATAAAGCCCGGGTCTTAAAGTACTTACAGCATAGTAAGTCGTCATTAAGGTAGTTGTCTCATGTGTTTATGAGAACTCCTAGTGGTTTACCGGGAAAAACACGAGTCAGTTGTACCTAATAGTGGTCCGAACTATAAAGCCCGGGCCTTAAAGTACTTACAGCATAGTAAGTCGTCATTAAGGTAGTTGTCTCATGTGTTTATGAGAACTCCTAGTGGTTTACCGGGAAAAACACGAGGCAGTTGTACCTAATAGTGGTCCGAACTATAAAGCCCGGGCCTTAAAGTACTTACAGCATAGTAAGTCGCCATTAAGGTAGTTGTCTCATGAGTTTATGAGAACTCCTAGTGGTTTACCGGGAAAAACACGAGTCAGTTGTACCTAATTGTGGTCCGAACTATAAAGCCCGGGCCTTAAAGTACTTACAGCATAGTAAGTCGCCATTAAGGTAGTTGTCTCATGAGTTTATGAGAACTCCTAGTGGTTTACCGGGAGAAACACGAGTCAGTTGGAGAATTTAATATCATGTTCTACCCTTTCATTTATAGTTATGTTTTATTACTAATCCAATAATATTGGTCAGAAAAATGCTCGTGCAAAGCGGGGCGTATCAAACCAAAACGAATTTGTGACAAACGCAAGTTAATTTATAAATGATATTTATTATAAGGTAAATTTCACATCCGAATCTTAAGGTGCCAGTAATGCAAGAGTAAACATACAGAATTAGTCTCCGATGTTTCGCAAATGACAAGTAAGAAACGAGACGTATATTATGTTCCTTTTAGTTTTTGAAATTAAAGCAACTTGCAGGAAGGTTCATTATAGATATATAATTTAGAATGCTCAATTTTTAAAACTAATGATAATTCATTATAAAGCTTATACTGAATAACACTTGAAATTTCCAGTAAGTAATTTGTATAGCGAAATATTGAAGCTAAGAGAGTAAATGAATGCCCAGTAGATGTTAACGAGAGCCTACTTTGAATTCTAAAAAGCGAGGAGTTTCACTCGGGAATCCTGCAGTTTTCCGGCCTGGCCATATTTCTAGAGAATGAGCACTGAATAGAAATGGAAACTATTTGTCTACCATCAAAAGCTCCCGCCACGCCGTAAAGTAAGAAGCGGTGGAAGGAGTTTACAACGTCCAGTCTGGAGGGGTGGTTTATGTGGGCACGGAGCCCTTCGGGACACTAACAGCGGGAATTGCTGCTAAATGTTTCAAGACGCCCCGCACAAGATCGTTCGTTTCTTTTGCTTGGAGGGGCCAAAAAAATGCGATACTCCACATTTACCTGCGACTGGTCAATTCTTGATGGGAGGTGGATCCCATCTAATCCAACACAACATCACCTTCCTACGATGGAAAACAAACCGAGCAAAGAATCTATCTGCAGTAACATCTTTCTTACTCCTCCCACTCTTGAGGGTTGTGCTTCCACCAAAAATCTTCTCAGAATAACTTCTCAAACTCACATGGGGCTAGAAACTTCGAATATCTGGTAGATTATTCCTTTTGTGTTTCATTAATAACTATTTAAGAAGGCCAACTCAGTAACCAAATGGAGACGTTGCTGGCATAGCATCAATCGTTCTTTTGTTTATTTCATAAAGACGACAAACATAAGCCTGTCTTTGCAGGAATTTCCTGTTTTGAAATAATTGAGTGGGCTATGGTTGAATGCCAACTGAATTTTAATAAATCATGCGTTGCTTAAAGTATATGCAAAAAGTAACAAGTATTTAGCAACATTTATACTGCAGAAAAAGAGTCCTCTGCTGTTTTACATAAAGATAAATACCATTTACTGAAATAGTTAAAGTTAACCACAGGCGTGACAACCCGTAGGGGGCCAAGGCCTGCCAACCCGACTGCCAGCCTCAGGCTCACTTACACACGACAGGTGGCCGATCATCTAACTGATACGGGGAGCAGATGTGTCAGCATCTCGGCATCCCCCAGCCGGAATGTTGGTTTCCGTGACCAGGGCCGCTTATTGTCTGTTTAGTTAACGTGTGTGCAGTTCCCACTCAAAGGGACCTCAAGGGACCTGACCTTCCCGCCCACTAATGACCGTCATAAATCTATCCCCACACTTCATAAATGGAACACTGACGTTGAGGACGAATAGCAACTCCGATTTTCTGAAAATGACAGTTGCATGTCTACTCCACGTGGAGTCTCAGTTGCCAAAGCTCCAACTTCTAGTTGATCTGTTTCATTAGGTGCAGAAATTCGTTGTGTGTCACGATGTGGAGACCGTGGGAGGGAAATGCAGTGGTAAATGCAAATGAAGCAGTAGATAACCTTCAGTCAAGTGAAAATAATCAAAGAGATGACAATAGTGTGAATATCTGGGTCGAGTTATATTACTGGAAAAGCCTCAAAAAACAAAGTTATAACGGGAACTGTTTCTAAGCAAATTCAAGCGCTGGTTTTGAACACAAATATGTGCTGACAAATAATCTTGTTAAGGGGTCGTGCAATGTACCTGATGATAAATTCTGGGTATTTACAGAAATACAGTTAGAAATATTGTGACGAAAGGAATACCAAAGACGCCGATCAAATGTGAAAACAAAAGGAAGCGTTTCTCTAAAGTAGATAATTTCACTTGCGATTTAATTCGTCAAGAAATTTATAGATTCTATGCAAAAGGGAGAGCGCCCACCTTAGACGAATTGGTTGTACATTTGCAAGAAATTTGTGATTTTCCTTATGGGCACTTCACTTTGCGCGGTCTCCTAAAGGAGCTGGGTTTCAAATACCGCACTTTGAATAAGATAAGGGTTATTATGGAATCCAGTAGAATGTAGCTTGGCGATATATACGTCAAAACTAAGGAAGTATCGCAGTAATGGACATAAGATAATTTATTTAGACGAAACCTCGTACGACACCCATGACGTATCGAGAAACGTGGTTACCTTGCAGAAAGATATGGGAGAAGAAGGTTCGGAGGTTGTAAACTTCCAACGGCAGAGGCTGACGTGCACACGCGTTAACTAAACAGACTTTACCTAGCGTAAGCTCCTCACTTTTCTCACGATGGTGAGTGAGCCCCGGTCCTATACCCGGGACCCAAAATTCCCACTACACGGGTGGGATCGAACCCGGGCCGCTTTCCGTGACCATGGACCAGGGCATGCTGCCTTAGCCTGCTACGCCACAGTGCAGGACTGTTGCAGTAGTTGGTTATATGAAATTGCAGAACTGTTATTAACTTTTTTTATGTAAAATGAAGGGCGGAATATTTGAAACAACGTGCTTACCTGAATGGAGCTAAAGTACCCCTTTAAATGAAGCTGGTAACTTGTTGATTTGACACATTTTCAGAGCATAAAACGTTTATTCACACACCTATAATGTTTTCTGCTTGCCTTTGGTAGCGTGGAAAGCTGTTTGTGTGTGTGTCTGTGTGTTTGTGTGTGTGTGTGTGTGTGTGTGTGTGTGTGTGTGTGTGTGTGTGTGTGTGTGTGTGTGTGTTTGTAATTTACTTCGTCCAACGTTAAATCATATCGGACTATGAATGAAATTGGTGAAATGATGCTCATATGCGTCCGGGATCCATGGAGCTTAGAATTACCCGATATTCGTCTTTAAGGATCAGGGAAAACCCGGAAAAAGCCTTATCCAGGTAACTCACCCTATCCGAGATTCAAACTCGGGACCTCTTGAACGCTACCATCTACGCTGCCGAGGTGGGCTCTGTTTCTTGGTGCATACCTATAAGAATGTAATTGTGTCTTTTGTTAATTTGAACCTTTCCGGAAAAGTATTAACTTTCAGGTCTAGGACCTATTTTTGGAAACCTAGCAGAACCGTCAATGCTGCTTGAAAATGAGGCCACGAATACTTGAAGTCCAACTGCAAGGATTGTATAGTGTGATCCATACAAATCTGAACCATTTCAATAGGACATAACTTTCGAACCAATAATAGGTCACACGTGCAACTTTGGGAGAATATAATACACAATTGTGAGTTTACATTACACTATTTACATCTCAGAGAAAACGTTAGAAGTGTCCTCCACCAGCATCTATACATATTTGCACTCATCTCACCATATTCTCTGAAGTTTTACGGAGAGTATCCTCAACAGTGTTATGCAGCAAACCCGCATACCAGTGTTAAATTGATTGGGTTCTAATTGGAGCTACGAGTTCTCTTATCCTCAGGTGAATGGTTGTAGGAAATGGATTTTGGTGGTTGTTGGCTACTCAGTCGTATTAATAACACTTTGTTTGTTGCAGAATTATTTGGTTTAATTCCTACTAAGTTTGCTTATCCACTTGGATCGGTGACCACCTGTTAGTAAAATTCCTAACATAAATTCAATTTTACTTGAAACCCTGGATTACTTGTTTAAAGTTACTTCCGCGCGGTTTCTATTTCTTCTTTATACGGCGACTACTTTGCTCTAATAAACTTCTAATGCTGCTTCCACTTACGCTGGTTGCGCTATTCTTAACTTCCCTACATTTCAGACTTATAAATCTTCGCTTCTCTTCTTAACGCGCATGAACACGTCCTTCCTGTCGTAGTATCACTTTTAAGTAATTTTTTCTTACTTCACGATTCAGTTCGAACCTTATTCTGACCCCCTCTCTAACTTTGTCACATGACCAAACTAGCTCACAGTTCTCAAATGTTACATTATTATTGGTTTCTCATTTATTTCGAATTTTCGCATTGGTTTGCAAAACTCATTTATCTCATTGACGTTCAGTCCACCCTGATTTGGGGAACGCCTACCCTGAGTTGTTTGTAACGGTATACATCGTTATCAAATTAGCGAAGTAAATCTCTTAGCGTTCATGCTCAACTGTATTTTGAAAGCCCTTTGTCCCAACACATTCCTGGCTGGAAGTATTCTATAGTTCTCAGACATTGAGCTTTTACTAGCACAAAGAAGATAACGGACCTTCCTTCCTGTCTCTCTGACGTGTATATATTTTTACAAGAATATTTTCTCTTTCTTGCCTGGATGCTAGTATATATTTTTACCCGAACGTCGGAACTCCCTATAGGTGGCATTTGGCCACGTCTACTCATTTGTCTTATAGCGGTAACGAAGGGATGGTTGGAAAAACATCACTGGCCATCTCTTTCTCCTCCCCCTGCCGTCTGGAACCTCCGCGGTGATTCACTGAAACGCAAGACTTCGAGAAACACCGATATTCCTATAAAAAGGTACTGCAGTTGGCGATTTCAGTTCAGTTCTTGGCGAGCAGCCGTGAGGAGCGCCCAGTGAGAGAACGGACCGAAAGACTGTGTACGTGCATCGGAGGACTTGTGCGTAATTGCCAGTGCAAAGTGGACGTGTGACAGACGAACTGGTGAATTGTAATTGTGTGCATTACGTAATTCTGTGTAATCGGCAAGCGTTCCGATTGTAATTCGGTGGAAACATTCGGTGGAACGTTTTAGAATTATGCAATTGGACTTTTAATTTTACGAACCCACAAAGTTACAATATGTAATATTAAATTATATTCTTCCCTTCTAATTCTTTAAGTCAACTGCTGTTTTAATCAGTACTCTATTCATTCTAATTTCATACTATTATAACAAGATTATTATATTAGTTTATCAAAGCACTTTTATTAATTTATCTCCTCTTTTAACTATCTGATTTCGATTAATTCGCCGCCTGATACTGCGTTAGAAGATCCATCTCCGGGGTACAATTAGAAAGTTCTCGACGGCCAATGAGAGCGAAAGGGCGACCCTCTACCCTTGGGCTTCAACAGATAGGTGTTTTGTTAAGTAGCTGAAAAGAGGCTGCAGCTCTCTCAATTTACCTTAAGAAACGTTGGCAGCTTATCAAAGGAAAAGCCGGACAGATGAATAATAACAGAATATCTAAAACGTCCAAAGGTAAAAGGAACCAGGTGAAGCAAGATTTCTATGTTGGAGATGGGATGTACGTCGACTGTTTCGAAGACCCAAGTCGAGAAGCCAGATATAACAGGGTTAATTAGTTGTATTTTGAGTTGTTTCTTGATGATTGTGTTTAATTAAATAAGAGCCATGAGATCCCTCTTTTTCAGGTGTGGTTTCGAGTAAAATAAATGAAATTTTGGATAAGTTCAATTTCGTAATATATATACGAGCCATATTTTTTAAGTCAGTACCGCTTTGGAATTAAAAGAAGACGTGCATAGATATCGCAATGATTTTATTTTCACATGAAAGCCTGTACCTTATTCTACTTTTCTACATAATTTACGTGAATATTCAGGCACTTGTCATAACGTGGCGCCAGTTTTTGAATACCCTCCTCCTGACGAGTTAACCACTGTATCACAACTGTTTTGACTTCGTTATCGTCTTGAAGACGCTGACCGTTCAGATGTTTCTTCAACTGCAGGAACAAATGGTAGTCGCTGGGCGCCAGTTCAGGGCTGTATGGAGGATGATCTAGTGTTTCCCATTAAAAAGATTTGATGAGATCTTTGGTCCGATTAGCCACATGTAGACGGGCATTGTCATGCAGAAAAATGATACCCTTACTCAACTTGCTACGTCTTTTGTTCTGGATTGCACGGCGCAGATTGTTCAATGTCTCACAATAAGACGCTGCATTGATTGTCTCATTACGAGGCAGAAACTCCACTAGCTATACTGCTTTTCTATCCCAAAAAACTGTGCACATGATTTTCCGGGCAGAAATTGTGTGCTTAAACTTCACTTTTGTGGGTGATGATGAATGTCGCCATTCCTTGGATTGTTGTTTCGATTTTGGTGTGACGTAGGTCACCCATTTTTCGTCACCAGTAACAATTTGGTCCAAAAATCTTCACCTTCATTGTGGTACCGCTCAAGGAAAGTCAATGCACTGCCTAAACGTTTGGTTTTGTGCAAATCCGTCAACATTTTTTGAACCCAACGTGAACACAATTTCCGGTACTTCAAGTTCTTGGTCACAATGCGATACAAAACACTACGAGAATATTGAGGAAAATAGTCGCACAATGATGAAATTGTAAAGCGTCTGTTTTCTCTCAACTTTTCGTCCACTTTCTGCACCAAATCTTCAGTAACGACCGAAGGACGCCGACCCCGTTCTTCATCATGCACATTTCTGCGGCCATCTTTAAATGCTCTCACCCATTTCCTTACCATTCCATCACTCATAATGTTTTGTCCGTAAACTTCACAGTTCTCACGATGAATATCAATCGGCCTTACGCCTTTAGCACTAAGAAATCGTATAACAGCCCGTACTTCACAATCGGTGGGACTCACGATTGTCGGAGGCATCTTAAAATTCCTCACTCCTGCATGTCCACTCATCACTATGAAGATGACAGAATATCTCTTTTTGAAGATTATTCATTCTCCATTATAAAACTTTTATATTCAGCGTGACATTTTTTCATCCTCGTGAAACAAAATTACAAAACATATATCTATCAAGATTATTGATTTTCTTTTTCCCCAGCAACCGTTCATCATTTTTTTATATTGTCATTACATGGCCCACTTATAGTCACATCAGAAAACAAAACTCATTTCAAACAAAAGCTACCGTTACACAGGGAAGACCGAAGAAAAGATGTGTATACCAAATTAGATTGAAAAGTCCAAGCCGTGATGTAGAAGTAAAATATCATATGGTAATACAGCCAGGGAGCTAAATTTAATATCTATACTTATTTATATGCATAGAAATTTTTGAAATGATACTGTATTTACTATCTGTCACTATTATTATGCTCTAACAGTTAAGATAAAAGCGCAGAATATTTTTATGAGTTCACAGTCCATTCCACATTAATATGTTTATGATGATGCAGAAAAGAGTTCTTATGCATAACCGCTTGTACTCAGATGTTGCTAATGTCGATTGTGTTCGCTCCTTGAACTGCGAGAGGGGCATGAATGTAAATTAATTCTCTATTTGTACGTAACATTTAACTGTTCCATTGGCGACTCGCTCTTGAGGCAAGTCCGAAACAAATTTGAGTGCATAATGAAGCAGAAAACCGTTTACGACCGTCCTTTAAGTCCCGCGCCATTGTACCTATAGCTCGGAAATCGAATTGGCACCGACACCATTGTCCCACATATAGAGGGATTTTGTTAGCGTGGCAAGTGTTGCACAAGTGTTATGCTCCGGCTGTTAGTGTCAGTATCGGGTGATTTAAGCGCTAGTGCAGGGCGATGATTAGTGTCACGTGGAAGTCCCCACTGTGCGTGAGCGGGGAGTGATTAATCGATTAGTCGACATGAACTGGAACACGACAGCAGCGTGAAGAGACACGGACATGATTTACACTATGACGTACGTAGCAAGGATGTGACTTCGTTTTGCCAAGATTGTGAAGTGGCAATTGAGCCCTTGGTCGAGTGATGTTCGTACACTGATCTCTGGGGACGTTACAACTAGGTCCTCTGATGTTACTGCACCACTACCTTGCATAAGCGGCATTATTCTATTATTTTCAGCTACAATATTCCTAATTGCAATATACGAGGGTAGGTCAAAAAGTAATGCCTCCTATTTTTTTCCTTCTCTTTTAATTACCAAGAAAATTGAATCCAATTTACATAGCTTGAAAATTACAACATTGACGATTAATTTCTCAGTATTCATAATCTCCGTCCTTTTCCACAGTTTTGGTTCACCTTTTAACTAGGGCATGCATTCCAGTGTGGTAAAACACACGGCCTTGCTTCCTAAGCCATTGACGCACGGACGTTTTCACAGCCTCCTCATCTTCAAAATGAATCCCACGATGAGCTTCCTTTAGTGGCCCGAACAGATGAAAGTCTGATGGTGCCAGGTCAGGGCTGTAAGACTTGCCATCCCAATTTCTCAATTTCTGCAGTGGTGTAACGGCTGGTGTGTGGTCGTGCATTGTCATGCAAAAGAATAACATCCGCCATATTTTTTGTTTGATGAACTCGGTGAAGACGTGCTTTCAGCTTTCTGAGAGTTCTGACGTATTGGACCGAATTTACTGTGTATCAATGCTTCAAAATATCAATCATAAGCATACCCTCTGCATCCCAAAACACTGTCACCATAACTTTCCTTGCCGACCGCTGAGTTCTGAAACTTTCTTCTTCGGTGACGTTGTGTGATGTCATTCCATTGACTGCCTCTTTGATCCAGGTTAAAAAAAAAAAAAATGAATCCACGTTTCGTCTCCAGTAACAATTTTTTTCCAGAAACTCCTCTCCCTCCAAATTGAAGTGCTGCAAGTGTTCGGAGGCTATTGTTTTCCTTGTTTCTTTGTTTTGTACCGTTAACATTCTTGGTACTCAACGTGAACAAACTTTTGAGTAACCCAGTTGTTAAATAATCGTCATCACACTGCCTTTACTGAAGGAGGTAATACGACACAATTCACTGTTGTTACCCGGCGATCACCACGAATTACGTCATCGACTCGCTGAATGTTGCATGGAGTCACTGCAGTCACCGGCTTGCCGCTTCGCTTTTCATCTGCCAATGGTGTTTACCCTTCAGCTTCGTTACAGCGACGAATCCATCGTCTAACAGTGCTGACATCCACCGTTGCACCACCATAGATATTTTTTAGCCTTTCGTGAATGCGAGTTGGCGTTTCACCTTCCGCAGTCAAAAATTCAATCACAGAACGCTGTCTAATACGAATGTCGATGTCAGCCATTTTGCAAGAGGATGCAGTGCTGCCACCTGTTGACTTAGGAAGTTACTACTGCACGGGATTGGAGAAGAAGGTTTGAGGAATTGCGCCAAATTAAAAGTTTTCACATAACTTACTTATTTAAGGGGGAATAATAGGAGGCATTACTTTTTTGCCCACCCTCGTGTATGATCATAATAATTGTGTGTTACTTTAATAAAAGAGCAGGCTTCTTCTTCTTGCTTCTCAGAAATGGCAGTGTGTCCCTTATTCTTTCATTAAACAAAATTCAACAATATTTTAGCACATACTGCACGCCAGATTTCGGGTCACAATGAAACATTCACTCAATAATTCATAAATTTCAAGCTTGGAGTACATATTCGACAAGGGAATTTCTAGAGCAGTTGCAGCAGAAAATAAAACAATTGAAATTACTAACAGTAAACATTTATCGTCTCGAATATTTTAATATACTGCATTTCTTGAGAGGTAAGAATTTTATTGCAGCTCTAGAATTTTATTGCACCAATCAACTCCTTTTTCTCTTGCACAGTAAAATGAGTACGCAAAGAGTACGAAAAGAGTTACCATGTATTCTAGTGGATCTATATTTACTGATTTTACTTTCTTCAGCATCTTAACTACACAGTTTACGTCAACATGTTCTCTCTCCATCTCCATACTGTTCTGCAAGGTTGGTTAGTTAGTTAATGCCAGAGGTTCTACTCCCATTAGTCCTGGACACGGAGGACCAAGGACCCGGGCCTCCTTCGACCAGAAAGTTACCGAGCTGTCCCAAAAGGGCGCCCAGCGCCTCCGTGGGGCTTTCCATATGGCAAGACCTAGAGACTAACAAATCCCCCCATCTGGTCCTCAGGATTCAAGATGGGATGGAAGTGGATACGCCACCGATATGACCTCGGTGGGGACGCCTGGTGATCTAGCACACCTTTTACTCTCTATGCTGGCTAGTACGCGGGAGTATTAATGACTTCCCTCAACCCCGTCCGGAGACTTACCCGATCTCCCACGGGTATGGAGAACCACTGCCCCCTCAAGTCCAACCCAATCCGAACAACTCCCATTCAGGGAGGGGCTCGAATGTTCGGTCCGAGGTTCCTCTAGTAACGTCAGAGGTACCACGAGTGCTAGGGGTCCACAGCACCGGCACCACGGCAGCTGGAGGGGACGGATCCCCTCCCCTACGGGGTTTTGCCAGGTATCGTTCTATACTCTTTGCAGTATCCAGAAAATTTCTCTAATTACCCTTCTTGTAGTGCCCGAGGTCATATATCAACCAAACAGCAGACAAAATTTCGACCAGAGAGAGTACTCAAGATTGTTACACCTGGTAAGAAAGTGAGAAGACGGTGGAATGGATTAAAGAGAGGGTAATTTGGGAATAGTTGGTGCAAAGAGTGGCGGAGAAAATCGAAAAACTAGAGAAAATTCGGCCAGAGGCCATTGTTTTTTAATTTATATCCTCCAAAGTTATGTCATATCGGACGATGAATAGAATGGGTGAAGTAATAATCCAATGAGCCAGGGGTCCATAAAGCTTACAGTTACCCGACATTCGTCTTTAAGTATAAGGGAAAACCCAGGAAAAAGCCTTATCCAGGTAACTGACTCTGACCAAGATTCGAACTCCGGACCTCTTGAACGCAAGGCAGACATGCTACCATCTACGCTACCGAGGCGGGCTGGAACTTAAGTACTTACAGCATAGTAATTCGCCACAAAAGGTACAGATGTATTATTTTATCTTGACAGGAATCCTGCACGGTAGGGATGAGTAGCAACTGTGGTGGGGATAGTGCACCTATCGCCTCAGTGCGTCACACGCGTAAGATTACGAGAGGAGAGGGCGGTGCATAAGGTGTCTAAAAACAAATTTCATTCTCGAAGCCAGTTGTAATTCTTAGTATGGTAGTATGTTGGATCTTAAATAGTACATAGGCATTTGGAACAAAACCCTGTACTCCTCCAGCAGGAATGATAAACAACTGCCGGCCTTTCAATATCGCTGCAGAGTCCCTGTAACGTATTGCACTCCAGGTATATTGTCCAGTATGTGCTGTATTTATATAAGTTTCATTCATATAAACTATATAAACTTCACTTCGATATCTCCGAATATTTCGTAAATACTTAAGCCATTTTGGTCGTATGGTGCGATCTTCGATTAAAACTTGTCTGTCACGCTTACTGTATTTTTTTAAAATAATCCTAGCTTCAAAAGAACTCTTCTTACTCTTCAGACACTGCCTTGGAAGTCAGTAGAATTTTTAGGTTCATAAGCACTCTCTTCAAAGCTGGTCTTTGATTTTCTGTGCTTTAAAAATTATTCATAGTTCGCCTAAATACTTCTGAATTAAAACATCCAAATTAGGACGTTGTTGCACCAACACTAATGGCTTTTCTTTTCTTAATAGCTCTCCTAAACTGCTTTCAGACACAACTGTTGCCTCAGATACCCTTCCCCAGATTTTTATAGCTGACCCAGACCATTGTTCCTTTTTTATAAATCTATGGATATTGGTTATTACTTGTCGTGTTTTTAAATGTAACAGTTTATTTAATAATGTGCTCCTAGGAGGCGTCATTTATAAATGCTCTCTTGGAACCAGGAGACAAGCACATTTTGAAACAAGCTGTAGTGTTATCGAGTAGCTCTGCACGTGTTTAGTTGCTCGTAACTGGCTCGCAACTGAACTACCCTCCCCTCCAGATGCAACCGTTCTGAGGTGGACTCGTTCAGATACCACTGCGCATCGCTCTGCACTTTTCAAGACAAAAAATACATCTGTACGTGTCCCATAGCATATGAGAACCCCTAGTGGTCTACCGGGAAACATATGAGTCAGTTGGAGGATTTAATGTCATGGTGGCACGTTGGCCATAGTAGCTCAATGGTAGAGCGGCTGGACGGAAACTAGAAGATCCATGGTTCAAATCCCGGCTATGGCATTGAATTTTTCAGTCTGGCTCTACTCATTCAAACCTTAGCCTGCACACGGCTGGTGTCGATGACATGATTGTTTCCATCGTCTTTAAATAATTTCCCAGAAAGTACCTTCTGAAAACAAGGTTACCAATTTTAGATCTAAATCCACAGATTTCAAAAATTTCATTGTGATATGCAAAATATTTGTGCAGTTTAAGCATTTCTTAAAACACTTAACGTTACTATGTATTATGGTTTTCAATAAACATTAAAGGCACTTTAAAACGTACAGTAATTCTTACTCCTAAAGTATTCATAATTTCTATTGACAATAATTCTTGAGTGTATTTTCTAAGATCTGTTAACTAAGATGTAAGAAACTTTCTTATCAGTTACAACAGATATGGTCTCTTTATTTTATGGGCCCCTTGCATAGCTCTGGAATCCATATATATCATAGTTGTAATTATGGAAAGGAAATTATCTCTAATACAATGCTGTAACAGCCCAATACCCAGCATAGGATATTCAACAATGGTACAATGTCACGGTTTGATAATGGTCTGCTGGTATATACAGAGCGCGGCAAAACAATTGCCTAATAGAAAGGCAAATCCAAATAAGTATTTTCAGGACAGAGACAATACACTGTGGAAGCATTCTTACTACGTTATAAGCATCAACATTCACCCGACCTAGAGTCGGGTAAACCTATTTGAAAGACGTTATGTGTGCTAAGGCCACTCTTATACAGTATTGGTCACTGTCACTATGTGTGTTTGATATTCAATACCACGTTTGTGTTGTGAGGCCTGAGGATAGTAGCTAATGCTGAATGCTCGTCTTGTTCGAAGCAATAATTTCACTTGGTGTAATCATTCTCGAAAGCTGAAACAGTACGTTCACACTAATCAGCCGTGTCAAATAAATAAACGTCGAACTTTCGGCCATTGCAAACTCCATGGCCTTCTTCAGGATCTGATGAAATAGAGCCAAGAACCAAGAGTAGATGCAGGTCGCCCGGGTTCTCCCGGGCGGAGGGTTACACGCCACGGTACCTATCCGTTGTACGGATTTACCCGTGCGGTATGATAGATTTATATTTTTATGCCCAAGCTTGCGTGTCGTTTAGTAAGACGGCGCAGTTGACCTCTATTGATGCTTCTGGTACCGGTATATTCCCCCTTGGGGCGGTGACAGTGCCCGTGCCACTTTGCTTTGTGCGGTCGCTAGCGATCCGTCAAGCAGTGGTGGAACCAGTAGCGATAGACCAGATGGGAATTAAGGTGTTGAGGTTTAATAAGACCAGGTCGTGCGCTCGTCCCAGGGCATGACTGCAGGTATTAACCTTCCAACCCCGGCCAAGACACGAGGTGACCTGGCGGTGATTGGATAGGCAGACTTTACTACCCAAGGGCATCCTTGGGTAGGCTAAAGCTCCTCCGTCTCCTGGGGAGATGGTGGTCGTATTGACCAAGTGAATTCACCAGCTGGTTAGGTTGAGGAGTGATCTTGACATACAACGTGCGCGTTCGTTCACGCACGATGTGTTCGACGTATGATATGCCAGACTGTGTGTGCAGGAAGTGAGATAGGAACCTGCGGTCGGTACCTTAGATCATCCTTAAGGCTCTGTTGTGTACGGCTTGCAGCCTGCGGAGGTTGGTATGAGCCACCGAACCCCAGACAACGCATCCATACACGATCAGACGCGGGACGATCGCACGGTACTACGGCAGTTTGAGGCAGATGGGCATTGTGGATCAGAAGATAGGGTAGAGTTGCCTGAGCGCAGCGTGGCCGAGGCCGGCCTTTGCCCTGACATGCGGAGTGAAAGTGAGGCCCCGGTCCAATTGGATTCCCAGGTATTTGGCGGTTCTAACCCAGGGGGTTCTTTTCCGCCGTAACCGCAGGTCTCCTTATGGGCGCCAGCTACAGGTCTTAGCCTGCGTGAGAGCGGAGCTCTTCTGCGGACTAATGGCCATCCTCCACTTCTCACTCCACCTGTCAATGGCGTGGAGCTGACGCTGTAGAGGGGGGAGACAGTAGCGGACGTTCTTGTTCTGCGCCAGTATGAGGACATCGTCGACATACTGACACAAAACAGTGCGCGGTTCCGTAGGTAGGTCAGACATGTAGGCGGCGATGAGTAGCGGGCACAGAACACTGCCCTCCGGGACTCCAGCCGCTATGGGTCTGACAGAGGATAGCTTCCCCTCGATCCGCACTCTGACGGTGCGGTCCTTGTGGAAGCTGCTGAGTATTGCCAGGTAGGGAGGGGGAGTTGTGCTTCTTTGAGTTTGAACAACCCCTGGTGCCACGTGGTGGCGAATGCCTTCTGCACGTCCAAGATCACAGCGATGGTTTTGAGGTTGTCTTGGAATCCCAGGGCAGTCTTCTCTCCGCCAAGCGCAGTAGCTGAAAGGTGGTGAAATGGCCCCGACGGAAACCGAATTGGTGATCCGGGAGTAGGATCCTTTCCTCAAAGAGAGGAGTTAGGCTGGGGAGGAGCAATCGTTCAAAGATCATTGAGACGATTGGGAGCAAGCTGATGGATCGGTTACTTTCTGGATAGACTGGATTCTTGCGCGGTTCCAATATGCAAATCACCCTTGCCTCCTTCCAACAAGTTGGGAAGTGGTGCAGGGTGAGGCATGCGTTATAAATCCGCGTCAAGTGGATTACAGCTTTACGAGGAAGGTGCTGGAGCATGGTGGCTGTGACACCATCATGCCCAGGGGATATACTGGGTTTCAGGCCTTGGATTTGGGTGGTCACCTGTTTAGGGGTGTCGATGGGGATGTGGATCTCCGCATTTGGGGTAGTGTTGCCTCATAGAGGTATTCCACCGCATCCTCCACATGTTCGGTGAACTCGTCGTCTTGGGGGTCTTCCCTTGGGGGATGAAATGCAGACCAGCAGACCAGCAGAAGAGACGAGTCGTCCAGGTTTTTCCTGGTCGGAGTGTTTGTTTCTCAGCACCTAGCCGCTTTGTGTGGCTTTATCTGAGCAGTATAAAGAAAGTCATGTGTCACAGGCGTTTGTCTTGGGCAGTACTATATCTAGCCTTGATGGATGCTATAGCCTCGTGAGAGGTGTGCGACCGGTGCTGGCTGCGCTCTTCCGCCTGCCTGGGAGGCATCGGAGCACAGGCCGCTTGACAGGCTAGAGGGAAAGGAACAAATGTCTAGATATGGGACTTACCAAGCCCATTTTTGGGTTAGGGGGTTTGGAGTCAGGGGAAAGTGGCCCTGTTCAATTCTGGTTACCCAAAGCATCTTTGGGCAACCGGTAGCTTGGTCGGCGGCGAGGAACCGTGTGGTCGTAGCGGCCAAGGGTTTTCACCAAATTACTTGGGTGGGAGTCTAGCCCACAATGTACGGGACTCCGGAGTAGGTGTGAAGAATGTGGAACGGGAATCTACGTCCAGTATCTTAGATTATTCGCAGTGCCCTGTTCTGGACGTACTGTGGTCTGCGGATAGTGTTCGGAGCCACTGATCCCCAGACTTCGCAGCCGTACAGAATCAGGGACGGTAAAATCGCCCGATACAGGCGTAGCTTGAGGTGCGTTGGCATGGTGGATTTTAGTACAGGGTACAGCTGCGTGAGTGCTGCATGCCCTTGTCCAGCTTTGACCGGACGTGAGGGGCATAGGTGAGGCCGCGACCGAGGAGAACGCCGAGGTATTTGGCAGTGAGAACGCCTCCCACGAAGGCGTTTCTTCAAGTTAGGGAATACAAAAGTGTCACATGGGGCTAAATTCGGACTTTAGGGAGGATGAGGGATGTACATCACATTGATTTTTGCAAGATATTCAGCAACAACATTGGCAATATGCGGCCGCACATAATCGTGGTACAGCATCCAGCCTGCTTCACGGAAATGTGGTCTTCTGCGCCTGACTTGCAATGTTTTCAGGACTTTCTAGTAGTATTGTTCATTTACTGATGTGTTTGCAGGTACAACATGCTGATGAACCATTCCATGAATATCAAAGAATGAAATGGCCATAACTTTCCCAGCAGAAGCAGCCACTTTTGCTTTTTGGGGGGTTAGTGATGAAGGAGATTTCCACACTGAGCTTTACTGTTTGCTCTCAGGATCAAAATGATGTGGCCAAGTTTCATCAGCAGTGGTTACGTTTGGAAGAAGCTCCGGATCTTCCTCTAATATCAACCATAGCTGCATGCAGACCTGCATGCGAATGTCCTTTTGTTCGGAAATCAACAGTCTTGGAACCCATCGCGCAAAAACACGTCTCATGTGTAACGTTTCTGTCACCAATGAAATGTTCAGTATTTCATAAAGTGATGTTAAGGTAATTCGTCGATCCTCTCTCACAATGGCAGCAGCAGTGTTTATGTTTTCTTCCGCAAGAGCAGTAACTGGAGCACCGGGTCCATCTTCCTTTGAAATTGACTGTCTCCCCTCTTTAAACATTTTAAACCACCTTCCAGCTGTTCTGTAGGAAAGAACAGACTCTCCATAGGCTTCCTGAAATATTGTATAGGCCTCAACTGAAGGTTTGATACGAAAGCATAATTTCAAGGTAACATATTGATCTTCGCGTGTTACCTTCATTACAGCGGTATGCAATACTGAACATGTCTGAACGATAATATCATTCACATTGCACAATACCCTGGATTCACTGCTGAATTGGTAAAAAAGAAATTTGATTAATTTAAAAGACAACAAAGATGCAAACAAGTAACTACTCTTTCCCTAATCAAAAATGAAACTTCGTACTGAAAATTTACATATCATCCCAGAGCTACACACCTTTTCGAAAAGGTCTTCAAAGAGCACAATATTACTTTGGCCCCACAGAACAAATTTAGTGTACAACACCTTTTGAAGTCACATAATACAAAGGAGATACCCACAGAAAAAAAAAATCAGATGTGTACCGGATAAACTGCAAAGGCTGTGACAACTTTTACTTTGGAAGAAGAAAAAAGCAACTTGAACATTAAGCTTAAAGAGCATTTTAGGAACATCAGGAACAAAGAAATAGATTAATCGGCGGTAGCGTAAATTGTTGGAAGGATAATCATGATATAGAACGAGAAATCCACTTATTAAAAAGTGGCCAAGGTCCAGCTGCACTTGGGAAAAGGTCTTCATAAATAAATATGAAAGAAAATTGTTTAATTTCGACACTACCTTTGATGAAAACCCAAACTTCAAGTTCATCAAGATACCGACAGAGACACACCTGTCGCCTCCAATGAGTTCACCAAACCAACGTCCATTAGTCGACAACAGCTGATGATGTTAGGAAGATCCTAACGAAATGCGTTCTAGGTAAATACTAGCAATAAATGGAGCATTGAGTATTAGTTCGACTCAAAATTATATTAAAAATTATATTAATGTCTGAACTTGCCTGGTTCTCACAGACGGGAACCAGTAGTACCAATAATGAAACTATTACGGCGTGTTTGTTTCACATTAAGCTAACAGAATATAATAAGACTGAATTTTATTACGAAAAATTATGACCGTAAAAATTATGGTCATTCTTTATTGAACAGCCCACATACTTCCCCACTTGGAAGCAAACTTATGTTTGTACTATTTCCTTTTAGATCACAATAAAATTTAAAGATTTTTCTATTTTCTAGCCTTCCCCATATCTGTTTTTCTATATCCTCCATTGTGGTTGCAATTATTTTCCATAAAATGTCTTCTTTTCTATTTTCTATATTCCATTTATCCTCAATTCATATTTCCTCCATAGCTCATTTCACTACTGACCTCTATCTATTTCTGTTCCCTACTTTCTTTTGTCAATTTATATACATACACCTCTAGGATTTTGTCTTGTCTTTTGTCAAGTATTTATAGCAAACTCTCAGGATTTTTTCAAATATTATACCTGATATTCTGGTTTTTCCTAATTCCACTAAGAAGCTAACCTTTTTAATATTAGTTACCTTTGACATTCTACAGGAGAGACAAGAATATACCAACGTAGACTTTAAATTACAGACCTATACAGAAAATGGATTTAGCACCTTTGTAGGTATTGGTTCAAAAGTTTAACAAAGGAAGGGTGAATGTTAGATATAAGATTAAATTGATCCTCTTTAGCCTCAACTGGTTACTTTTATCACTCTTATGGCTTTCAGTTCCTGCACTGAAATCTTATTTCAGCTCATTTCTCTAAAGGTTTATCTCTGTTAAGAGTATATATGACTGAAATTTTCAAATTCTGAACTAATAATGCTAGCTTTTTCAAATTTACACCATAGGTGTAGTATGTTGTAGACATGTTACAACCTAAATTTAAACAATTTTTCTCCAGCGGTTTAGAAATTATGATAAATTTTGTATGTTTTTTGTTACGTCACTAAAAAAGTCCCTTGCGACAAAATATTTTGAATTTTGGTCTAATATTTTAACCCTATGTTCATAATACACATAATTTTTTAAATTGCTCTGGGTTTTTCTGTGTCTCCTTTAGTTTAGGTCACAAACATTTTTTAATTTACAAATATTCTTTTTTTGTCTAAAAACTGTACGTTTTGTGTTTGAAAATTAAAAATATATGCTTATATACATTTCACAATAAAGCCTAGGGCAATTTCCATTCCTCATGATATTCTGAACCTGTGTAGGAAATTTCATGAATGTAGTACAAAAACTACATCGCAAGGAGCATTTTACAGGAAGAAAAATGCTGAAAATATGTACATTGAGAAAACAGCGATTAAAGATTTGATTGCAAAACTCACATTAAATTCCACCAGGCTGATAGGTTGGACCCTCATATTTCTTTTTCCTCTCCTCTGTTGCTGCTTTTTCCACCTTTTTCTTCTTTAGATGTTGCTTTTCTTCTGCACAACTTCGCTTCTTGCTTTGCAGGATACGAATCTGATCTCGCTGCACTGAAGTTTTCCTTGCTGAGTCTACTACACTTTCACCTCTGATATTTTGCTGCAGCTCCAATGACTTAAGACTACCCATGTTAAACTCACTGATGCTTTTAATAACAGCAAGATCCAATTTTTGTTTTGGTATGAAAACTTCCTTTGGGCACTTATTCCATATGACATGATGCAAAGATTCGTTGGCATTCTGTGTTTTTCCTGTTTTGCACCTCTCTAGTATTGTTGTAGAAGCCAGCCTCTGATATATTGGCAACATTTTAGGAACTATTTTGTCTGAAAGCCTTAATTTTCTTTTCTTGAATTGAAAATTTAAGAACGGAAAACAGACATAGAATGTGGATGTAGGCAAAAGAGGGCGTGACTCTGACAGAGTTTAAAGGCCACTGACATTTAAATAAGCATTTAAAAATGGCGTCCGAAGGCCAAATTATGCATTTTTCACATTCGGGAATGTCTAAATTATTTTACAGAACTAAAATAAAAAAGTCGTTATTTTCACGATTTTCATGAAATTTCAGTCATACATACCCTTAACAGAAGTAGAAGAAGAATGACTTGTAAGAACATTTGTACAGGAATTATTAGAGAAGGTCAAGAAAGTGCAGATATTCTCCATTTAGTGTCACTTAGGCATTTTTGAATAGTACAACAAAGGGAACAGTTGTATGTGTGTTCCTCTAGTGTTACTTTCAGCTCCGATTTATTGCTACTGTGAATAACCTCGATAATGTAGAGGAAGAAGAGCGTTTTGAAATCTGCGATTTGAGCACACCCAGATCTGTTGCATGTTAACCGAAGAGTGGTAATGAGGTTGGGCATTAATTCGTTAGCGGCTGAACAATTTGCAGGAGCACTCCAATTGATTTGCATTGTTAGTGAACAGGATACCCAGTCCCTGTGCAACAAAGAGGGAGCCCTGAAGGCTGGACATCACGGGTTGTACCGAGAAATGTTATTAGGGGCGGGCATAGAGTTGTAACTCGGTGCGGCAGCGGGGTGGTATTTAGTGGTGAGAGGGAATTGGAACATTTGTCATAACTGTGGACGTTACGGCCACTGCGACGCTGGGAGCATTGTCCGAGTGCAAAACGGGGACAAGCCTCTCCTCCTGTTATTGATTTAAGGGTTTTAGCCTCGTGGCCAGCTAAAACATCAACTGTATGCAAACCTGTTGTGTGTAGGCTTCAGGTGACGGTTTCAGGTCCTTCTAGAAAGCCACCACTTCAACTCCCGCAATGTTTTGTATTGTTTATGTATTTAACATAGTGCTGCCATGAGGGTTTTAAGAAAACTCGTCCGCCTGAGGCATGAAACTTAAGTATAGCCTTGGTTAGATCAAACAGAAACTTTATCAGTCTAGGTAGCTCAATTGTTTAGGCGTTGGCATACTGATCCCAGGCTTGTTGGTCCAAATACGACCAGGTCCCAGTTTAATAACTGTGCTTAAAAGCGACAGACCCTGTTAATAAATTTACTGCTATGTAAAGTAACACCTGCGTAACAAAATATTTACAAGGACCGATTTTATATACATTTCTGATTAAATTAAATTTCAGTACAATGGTACCCTTATACCTGAAGGCTAATCTTCTTTCTTCCACCATTACTATGATATTTGATACTTGGGCTGTGCAATAAAGAATTATCACTTCTTCTTCTTCTTTTTTTTATATAACGTACCTTTACTCATCCTCATAATTTTGACGGCCCTTCTCAAAATAGTCTCCCCGGAACGCGATGCACTTGTCCCAGCGTTTCTGCCAATATTCAAAGACATGCTGGAAACCATTTTTTGAGATATCCTTCAAAATCGTCTCCGCAGCCTTCAACACCGCTTCTGATGATGGATAATGCCTCCCAAGAAGGCGTTTCTTCAAGTTAGGGAATAGAAAAAAGTCACCTAGGGCTAAATCCGGACTATAGGGACGGTGAGGGATGCATTTCACGTTGATTTATGCAATATATTCAGCAACATCATTGGCAATATTCGGCCGCACATTATCGTGGTGCAGCATCCAGCCTGCTTCATGGAAATGTGATTTTTGCGCCTGATATAGACTTGCTATGTTTTCAGGAAATCCCTGTAGTATTGCCCAGTTACTGATGTGGGTGCAATTAAAACATGCTGATAAGCCATTCCATGAATATCAAAGAATGAGATGAGCATAACTTTCCTAGCAGAAGCAACCACTTTTGCTTTTTTGGGAGGTTAGTGATGAAGGAGATTTCCACACTGAGCTTTGGTGTTTGATCTCAGGATCAAAATAATGTAACCTGTAATACAGCAAGCGACAGATAAGTCCACCGCTACAGCCTGTATCCCGTTTACCGGTAATCTATCCGGCAGAATCAGCAGAATGCTCGCCAAATACAATATCAGGACCATCCACAAGCCACCTCCGAAGATTAAACATCTATTGAGACCAGTGAAAGACAAACTGGACTTCCATGTTCCGGGAGTGTACCGCATTCCCTGCGAATGTGGGACACCGTATATAGGACAAACCGGAAGGACCATCGCTACTAGAATAATCGAACATGAACGGAGGAGTATTCGTTTAATGCAAACTGAGAAGTGTGGGCTGTCAGAGCATTGTTTTGATAACGACCATAGAGCAAGTTTTCGGGAGACGACCAGCTTGGCAAAATGCAACAGTTACTGGGAGCGCAGATTTATGGAGGCTTTAGCGATTTCCTCCGATAGGAGCACCTTTAATCGTGATGCTGGATTTCAGTTCAGCTCATACCTGCCTTAAAAATAGAAATCCGTCGAATTAAGAAGCAAAGATCAATACAGTTGATAATCAAGTTAAGTAGTTACGCTTCTTTGACACAATTTTCTATACTAACGTCATCTCCTGTCCTGGCACTTAATTTACAGAAAACGGTGTTTTGTTCAGTAATGCGAATTTTGATAGTGTTTTGTCTTTGTTTATAGTTGTGTTATATCCAGTATTTCATTTGTGGTTATAACATGTTATAAATATTCCGATGACGGGAGAGATGCACACTTCCGAAACGTTGATATCTAATTATCTTTTCACCTGACTGGCTGCCCGAGAAGAAAGTGATCTCCAGTTTATGTTTACATATTCTTGCCCCTGTCATTGCCGCCCTATCATTAGTCCATCGTTGGTAATCTTGCTAGCTCAGAAATTACCTTAATGTTCTGAAATAATTACCATTAACAATAACAATTATGCTAAAGTGGTTAGTGTTTAATGAACGTGATAAGCAGTCATTCACTATACAAACCTCTACACTATTAAAATGTGTAACAAATTAGGTACATTCATCGATTTTAAAAATTCCGGATGTACACTCACCTATATTTTCACTTATATTTTACAAATATTTCGTACAAATCCTTATTTATGTTTACTTATTCTAGGTAACAAAGAATTAATGTTTTCGGGAGCTTATTCTGTATGAACAATGCACGAATTGATTGCATTACGTGACCCATAACATTTATCTTTATGATTAACTTTAAAGCATGTATTGTTATATTTATAGACATCCATTAACAAAGTATTTGCATTTACATTTTATATATTTTTGTTGGATTCTGTATCCGGTTTTGAATTTGACTTAATAAGAGTACAACCGTTTGTTTTGAAATTTTGTATCCGTTTAAAAATATATTTTCATTGAAATTTTAAATATGATCAAGTCTACTTAAACATTAAAATGTCCTGATATCTTAAGAATTGTTATTTGTTTTTCCCTTTTCCAGTTTCTTATTTAAGTGTCATTCTAGTTTTCAACAATTTTTCTGTCCTACAGGGTCGGGTGTGCAGATGATCCTCTCTTAGTAGATTAAGAATGAGAAGCAGTAACACAAGAAGATAAAGAAAAGAAAAAATAGTCCATAAGTATTCTAAGAAAATAAAGGACACATTTTTATCCTTCAATACCTCATAAATATGTTTATAATTTAACTGCATAATGTATTTGTAGTCAAGAAGTTACTTTGTCATCAAGTTATTGCACGTGATCATTACGTACTCACCAAAGTTGACATGGGTAGCTTAGCTCCTGATGTGATGCTGCCTGAAAGATGCCAATTTGCAGCATGAAGTCTACGAAGTATGCAGACTCATGGAATATCAGATCCTGTGAATAGAAAATAAAGCAATCTATAGTTTATCAATATAGAAAAACAATGTACAGGTTAAGAAAAATACAGACGTGTGCAAATTATTAGACTGATACATGTTTTTTTTTTTTTTTTTTTTTTTTTTTTTTTTTTTTTTTTTTTTTTTTTTTTTACTTTGCTTCAGTTCAACATTCAAAATAATAGTTATTTACCCCCGTAACCTACTTCGATTTGTCGTAATTATACTCCTTGCTATAATATGAAGCATATTCAATGACATTTCTCTCTTAATAATAGCTGGGGGATTTTTCTTTTATTCATAGTAATATGGTGGTAGCTCTGAATTAAGAGCAGCCATTTTCTTCATCTCTGTTTATCCAACTGTTTGGTGATATTGCTTTCATTTGGTGAAAGCAGTAACTGAAGGTGTTAATATTTGCTTTTATTGTGTTTATAGCTAATATATCCTCAGTATTTATTATTAATTGATCTCAAGCCAGGTAACATCGTGTATCTTATCCTTAGCACTCACATTGATTCAAAAGTGAGGTTATGGGTAAAACTGCTGACTTATCCCCAAGGAAAGTAGCTGTAACTGAGAGACTTTTGAAGGAAACTCTTTATTTACAACGTGAAATAGCTATGAAATTGTGTATTTCACAAAAATCTGTTAGTCGCATTAATCAAGCTTTAACATTCGGTGAGACGTTGACCTCACAAAGGGATGGAAAATGCGGAAGGAAAAGAAAGCTATCACCAAGGATGCAAAGAAAACTTGTGCAGGTGGCAAAACAAAATAGAAGAGCAACCAGCATTGACCTCAGTAATCAACTAAAGCAGTACGGTGCAGTAATATCAGCCTCAGTAGTTTGTAGAAGATTATGTGAAGCAGGTTTACCAGGATGCAGGCCTCGTAAAAAGGCTAAACTGACAACTGCAATGGGAAAATAAACGTTTAGAATGGGCCAAAGAGATGCTGAAACATCCAGTGGAACTTTGGAGAAAGTTAAATAGTATGAAAATTGTATACAGCATAAAATTAAAATATGTACATGTAAATTTTATGGAAATGGAATAAACAGCTTAAACTTTGTTTCCCTCATTGCTCGTTTTCTTATACTATCTTTGAGCAATTTTAAAAATGTTTAATATTAATAGAGGTTTTTATTGTTTCAGGAATTTTCTCAGACGAATCCATGTTTGAAGTATGTGAAGAGAGCAGCCAATATGTGAGAAGGACAGATAAAGAAGCATTTTCCCCTCAGTGTGTCGATCAAAGAGTAAAGCACCCAACATCAAAAATGATCTGGAGCTGTAAGTATGTCTGTCCATGGACCTGGAAGATTATACATAGTTGTGGGATCTATGGAGCAGAAACAGTATCAAAGTGTATTAGAAACGAGACTATTTCCGCAAAGTAAAGAATGGTTTCCAAATAGTGATTTTGTGTCCATGCCTGGCAGTGCTCTCTGCCATAGAGCAAAATCTGTAACCCAGTTCCTCAAAGAAAACAATGTAAAAGTACTACCATGGCCGAGGAATAGCCCTGATTTAAATCCAATAGAGAATTTGTGGGGTATTGTTAAACAGAGACTGAAAAAATTGAAAATAACAACAAAAGTTCAGCTTATTGAGAGCCTGATAAGCATTTGGTACAGAGATGAAGAAATAAAGGAAAAATGCTCCACCCTTGTAGAGAGCATGCCTAAACGCATTAAAATGGAAATAAAGGCTAAAGGAATGCATACAAAATACTAAGAGTTGAAAAAATATTTTGTAATATTATTTCTGTTAAATAAACAGAAAATAAGCGGTATATGTTAAAAATTGCGCCATTGAGTATAATAATTTGCACACGTCTGTAATGTAGAGAAAAACGTAGAGCAGAAAGAATACCAACTAAACATTCTGTAGTGTCATCAATGAAATATAGCAATTGGATGAACTTAATTTGAACCTGACTTAATGAAACTTCATTTGTCTGTGAAAATAAACATAACTCACAGGACAAGTGTGTACGCACTCTCTCAACTAATGAATACTGGTGTACAATAACTAAACATTTTATGCGTGTAGTGTACTCAATAAGATGAGCGTTCGATCTTGCCGTAACATTAGGAGGCTTCACGCCAGACATAACTAGACACTAGAGTGCTCGAAGTCTTGTCGCACACCAGACGCCGTTACAATTTACCATCATATGCCGCCTTCAATTGCTTCATTGACTTAAAATATGAAACAAAATATCGCAGTAAGTTATAAATGTGTATTTCAAGCATACCGTTAAACTCTGTCACGCAAAACTTAATTCAACAATAAATAACGTTCGGATAATTCTGTCGAAATATACCAGGGGGACCCAAATGAAACCGGACTCCGAGAGCGCTGACACTCGTAGACGTAGTGCAGGGTTCTCACGCTAGATGGTTAGTAGAGAGTTTCATGAAACAGCTGTGCAGACGGCGTCAATGTAGAGCTGAACGTGCAAGTGTGGTATTGTGTTTCTCTGACTGTTGGCGGGTTACCTCTGCGAAGTCGTTATGGCAACTTTAAAAGAACAAAGAGTGTATGTGAAATTCAGTTTGCTGCTTTAAAAAAAGCTACAACGGGGAACCGCCAAATGCTTCAGAAAGCTTTCCAGGAGGACGTTATGAGCCGCACACAGGATTTCGAGTGGTTTGGGCGCTTTAAACCTGGTGAGAGGTGTTTTGAAGACCAAGCACTCTCTGGACACCCTTCAACATCGCGAAATAAGCAGAACATTGAAAACGTCTGCCAAAAGATCAACGAGGATCATCGCTAAACGATCGACCAAATTTCAGCAGCGTCAGGAATCATTTGGAGCTCGTGCCAGCGGATTTTGAGGGAGGATTTGCACATGAGACGTGTTGCTGATAAATTTGTTCTGCGCCTTCTCACACAGGAGTACAAAACCATCCGCATGAATGTGTGTCAGGACTTGAAAACAGAGATTGCACGTGATCCAAACTTCTTGAACAAAGTCATTACAGGGGATGAGAGTTGGTGTTACGGGTATGACCCAGAAACCAAGCAAGCGTCAGACCAGTGGAGGACTCCCAACTCTCCCAGACCAAAAGTGCAAGGCAAGTGAGGTCAAATGTGAAGACGATGATGATTGTCTTCTTTGATGTTCGTGGAATTGTGCATCGGGAATTCGTACTCCCTGGCCAGACTGTTAACCAGCACTTTTACTTGGATGTTTTAAGGTGTCTGCGAGAGGATGTGAGGGGGAAACGCCCAGAATTTTGGTGATCTGGTGACTGGTTTCTGCATCACGATAACGATCCAGCACACACGGCCTTACGAGTGACCCACTATTTGTCATCTCAGAGGTGGTCTGTCGTTCCCCACGCTCCGTATTCACCGGAGCGACACTCTCCTATTTCCACGAATGAAAAAAACGCTAAAAGGGGAGCGTTATGACGATGTGGAGGCGGTAAAAACAGCTTCGCAAAGGGCACTGGACGAGATCAAACTTGAAGAGTTCCAAACATTCTTCCAACAGTGGGAAAAGAGATTTGACAAGTGCATTACATGTAATGGAGAGTATTTTGAAGATGACTGAAGTAATTTTGTAAAAAGGTTCATCAATAAAATTTTTATAACAACAATCCGGTTTCGTTTGAGTCCCCTCTCGTATATAAATTTCATTAATAATTTAAAGCTACTTTCTGCGTTAGAAGTTTTCCCTTTCATAGCCACTGCTCTTAACATTGTAGTAGGAGAACATTGTTATGTTCTCGTACACGTAATTTCGTTATGAACCCCTCGAAAAAAAGTTTGACTTCTTTATCTGGAAAATAATATCTGTGTATTATGAAAGCTTATTGAATGAGTAACGATTTTGTTAACTGTAATTCTAACTTTTACAGTTCTCATCATTAATGTTAGTATATTACTCCTGGATTAACTATAATTGTATTCTCTGTTGCGTCAGCAATATTGTATTAATAGCAAGAATTTAAGATGCTTAACACTATTAAACGTCACTCATTTTATCCCTTCACCTACACAGTCATTCTTGTGTGCAGCACAGTGGAGCTGTGGTCCTCAACCACGGAATGCATCCAATTTGCCAACGGAGAGACAATTTCTGAACAGGAATGTGCTATGATTATCCGCTTCAAAGCAGTGCGACAGGAGAAGTGAATGTTCGTAACGGAGAGCGCATGCCACACGAGGAATAGAACGATTTAAAAATATGTGCCGTACTGGTCTACGGAACTTTCAGTGTAGATAACTAAAATAATAGTGAAATAAAAGGATAAAATTTACTTTAACAGGGTTGAGCAGGTAAACAATTAAAAACGCCTATGCGCTAAGGCGTTAGAGGGATGTATCAGCTGCGATAAATGACTTTTAAGAAATAATATAGGAATATTACAATATACGAGAAAGGAATATTATTTAATAGATTGTAGGAGGGAAATATTAAGATAGGAGAAACTGAAGAGGTAGATTACGAGACTTGAAGACCTAATTTAAGACGCATGACGATGAATAGAAGACGCCAGTTATGGACATTGGAACAAGAGCAGAAGCCACCGAAAGAAGAACCATAGCAGAGACAGAGGAGGTGCAGTATACCACAGGAAAGAAAGTCTCAGAGGGGTGAGACGCAGAGGGATAAGAGAAGGTTCCCAAACCCTTCTTGAACAGATTTATGACACTCCATGTCAGTACAGTTACAGACCATTCTGACGTCTTCTACTTTTGTGAATGAATTTTCTCTGTTTTAGTGTACAGGGTGAAAAGGTCTCATGCTTTTTTAACGGTTCTACTCCTTGTGTAGCATCTAACATTTGAAAGCTCCTCACATATATATAATACAAGAAATAAAGGAAACTTAACAAAACCAACAGTGAACACTTCTACTTATGGCCTGAACAGCTTAACCTCACATGTTATCAACTTATATAATGCACTGCCACTGGAACTGAAAGGCTGCAGGAACATAAAAGGTTTTAAAAGGAAAGTTGCTGAAAATTTACTGAAGACATATATTGATAGCTGATAAAGTGTTACACATTTATAGCTGGTTTGATAGCTGAACTGTTTAAAAATTAATATGGATTAATGTCCCATAGAATATGTAGCTTTTTATTTCTGTTAAGTTCTTTGTTTATTTCCTGAGTTATAGTGAATGTTTGTATCTTTGATGTTTCATATATGTTATTCTTGTACGGTAATTCATTCCTACTATGAAAATGTAGTATAAGTATTGTTAAGGGCTGTTTGCCATCATTTTATACATTTTTGTACTGTTCCCTAGCATGAGCTATGGCTCTGGGAACCTTTTCAGATAACAGTAAATAAATAAATACACTGCGTTGGTGGACAGTTGGAGTGAATTAGAGTGGGCAGATACAAATGATTATGTAGAAGAGGAAAGATGAACTGACGAACCAGCTCCATTTACTAATGCCAGTCCCTTTAGGACATGGATACCAGTAGGAGGAAGCTTTGGATACCAGTTGCAGAAGAGGAAATTAAAAATTGTAGGAAACAGTTTTTTGTAGTTCGTTATAATAAACAGCTGAGTAGAACAGTAGATTTGTATGATAATGTGAAATAAAAGAAGGACTGTTTTAGATGTATTAGGTGAATAGATCTATGTAGATGAGATTTATTATTTTATTTTTTATTTGTATCAGAAACGCCTTCTATAAGTTCATTGGTGTCGCTGGTGAGATAATTGTTATCATCTCTGTTTTCGATGACACCTAATGACATTGATCACCTCTGATACGATCCAAGTATGTCCCAGTACTCCTGTTCAGATTTCTCAACGTAGTGCGATCTTCTGTTGTCACTACTGCGATTTCTTCCAATGTCAATTATTTAGTTGCGACAGTCATATGTCACCCGCCTCGGTAGCGTAGATGGTAGCATGTCTGCCTCCCGTTCAAGACGTCCCGAGTTCGAATCTCGTCCTGAAAGACGCATGTCGGTAGCTCACCACATTAGTTCGCTTGCATCTGGCCGACCACTTGGAGCAGGATGCGGCCTTGAGGACGGGGCTGCCCTTGTTAGGGCGCTGCCTCAGAATCGAGACAAGCAAATTAGAGCGTCACGTCCCGTGTCGGCGATGCTGCGACTACGGCCACTGCGCCTCCACTTGCACAGCTCCTCCGAGATGTCACTAATGTGGCTCACGGTGCCTCACCACCGAGTGCAGGAGTCACGATCTACGGCACCGACGCAGATACTGTGCAACCTGCAATGGCGTAGGCAATTTCACAGGTCATCCACAGTGCCCACGGTACCCCAAACCGAGGCATCCAGCACAAGGCAACACAGCGACGACCAGAGAAGATATACCTCGCTCACCACCTACATCAGCAGCAGCACCTACCACCCTTCCTCAAGAAGGCCTGAGGAAAGCTCTTCCGGAACTTCGACGGGAGGTGGAGAACATCGGAGCCCGGCTCACCTCTCTAGAGAACTCCATCACAGCTACACAGTCCTCCAGAGAAGAAATCCATGACCTCCACTCGGAGGTGCTCAACATTTCACGACGCCTTGGACAACTTGAAGAGACAGTCACCGCAAACATCACAGGACGCCACTCAGAGCAGACCGACCAACTTAGAAAGATAAGAACAATCGCCCAACGCTCTGTAGACAACACATCCGAACTCCAAACCCGGCTAGATCTGGCACAAGAATATCTACTCCACAACAGTGACAATTCATCATCTGTGAAGCGAAAGCTGAGGAGAGTCACACCAGCACCGGCGCCAAACTAGACCAGCTTCTACAACTGCTCCACCGCCTGGTTGAGCATCACCTGCAAGTCAACACAGAACTTCCTACTGTCTCCCTTCGTGAACGCGCAAGGAGACACTATGCTCCCAATCACCAACAATTAAGTCCACTAATCATCCTCAAAATAAAGTACGCCATGCTCAGGACTTCGGTCATGGTCATGGCCAAGGAATTTTACTCCTACGCGCTGCCGCACATTGTGAGGCAGTATTTAAATATACGCCAATATCGGAGATGCTAATGCGGGATTCCACAACTGGCAGGAGATAACTTCCATACCTTACCACCTTCCTACCTTACTATAAATATTGTTTTTGTTTAAAAAAACTAAGCTCCATGGACCCCGGACTCATTTGAGCAGCATTTCATCTCGTTCATTCATCGTCCGATATGACTTAAAGTTGGAGGAAGTAAATTACGAAAAAAAAAGAAGACAGTCATATGTCGAGTATTTTATTTGTTTGTTGAAATCATTTCAGTTAATATGAACAAAGAAGGTCGCTCTGCAAAATAAATTACTTTTCCAGTCTTTTCCCCGCCCTCGTTATAGCTTTCTTATGTATTTGGTATATTCACATTCTATTTCCTTATCCAAAAGAACCGGACAGCCTGGCGGAGATCCTGGCAGTCAGTAATGCAGCAGTAGAGAAGATTTTACGCTACATGGCGAGAGTAAATTTTAGGATTTAGGGTTTATTTATTTACTTTTAAACCCTTTCAAGCCTCTGATCGCCTCGTGGTTGTATCTTTTACATTCTCACTTACGTGAGTGTTTTTATATTATCTGTGATTTTATAGAGGCTGGATTTATATTGGTTATTTTATCCCATTTTTAGCTCGATTTGGTTTTCAAGAGCCTGATAAGCGCGCAGTTGAGCGCCCACAACCACCGCCACCGCTATCGCCACCGCCACCGCCATTGCCACCGCCACCGCCACCGCCACCACCACCACCACCACCACCACCACCACCACCACCACCACCACCGCTACCGGCCGCGCCGTGGCTCAGTGGTTAGACTGCTTGGCTCTCACCAAGGCGGTCCGGGTTCTATCCCAGGTGACCGCAAAGTGGGATTCGTGGTGGACAATACGGCGCTGGAGCGGGTTTTCTTCGGCATCTCCAGTTTCCCCCGCCTTCTCATCCCACCGGTGCTCCATCTTCATCTCTTGTATCATCAGTGTCATCGCCTGCAGTGCCGTATGTAGTAAAGGCGGGCGTTAAATACTGCGCACACACACACCACCCCTACCGCCACCGCCATCATCATTTTATCCAAAAGTTCATTATCTGCAGTAATACCACGACTCTGATAGTTTTTTCGGAAATTTAATTGAAGTTCATGAATGTTTTGTAATGATGAAAATATTAAATTTAATAATTTAAGAACGACAAACGTGAGGCTGATAGATGTATTAAATTATCTAAGATTAAATAGTAATTATTCAATCATTATTTAGCAATGGAATAGTTGTTTGTAATAGACAGGAATGAATAGAAAATAAAATGAAATATGTAGTGTTTAACGCCCGCTTTTAGAACATACAGTGACACTAATGATACATGAGATGAAGATGGATCACCGACGGGAGAAGCCTAAGATCTCGGAGAAAACCCGTCCCAGCGCCCTGTTGTCCACCACAAGTCTGACTTTGCGGTCGTCTGGGATCGAACCCGGGCGAGAGAGCCAAAAGATCTAACTACTCAGCCTCGGCGCGGCCTAAGCAAAAGGGGATTCAGTAATATATCCATATACAATACGAGAACCATGTCATTATTTGGTGCTTCTGTTTGTATTAGACTTAGTAACGCTTCCTTTCGCATTACTGAACAAAAGACTGTTTCAGTAAATTAAATGCCAAGTCACGAGATGGCGTGAGCATAGAAAATTAATTGAACATCAAGTTATATGTATGGAGTAATATAGGAGAAAAAGAGCAACCAGTTGTCACCATAGTTTATAAGTAACCATGAAGTTCCATTTAAATTAGTAAATTAGGTACAAGTGAGTCATTTAACGCCAATATTACATACAAGATTTTGATCCTGATAGACTGAAGCAAACATTTTTATGCAGAAATGAATTTTTAAGGCAGAAATTGTTCAGTGAGAACTCACTACTGCATACATAAGGCTGTGGTAATATCAATTTCAGTGCGCGAGTGACAAACCTCGATATTTACGGTGGATGCGCCTAGATTATCAGCTGGAGCTGGTGTAGGACGTCAACAAAGACCAGGGTGCTTTAGTTCGCCATGGACCTTAGTTATTTGGTCTCTCTGTGGATGAGATTAACTTGCCCTGCCTCCATAGAAAAGACGCCTTCCAACGGGATCATATTATCAAGCGCCTCAGTCGGGATGATATCCCTGGCATTGTCTGCAAAGGATAGACAGACAACACGGTTGTGTCTGCCAAAGAGACGCGGTAATGCAATGTCCTCACTGCTGCCAACTTACCTAAAGAATCATGATAAATGTTTCAAATGCTCAGAGTGAAATTCACTTGATGTGCACGATCATATGTGGAGCTGATCGTTTATACATAAATTACTAGCTCAACTCTACTCACGGTTGCACGTTAAATATTAACTCTTCTTTGTCTATCCCTGTCACACCCTTTCCTCCCTCTCTCCCCAATCTGTCAGTTTTCCAATCCTTTCAATTTCGCTCTCTTAGCTTCAATCCTTTTTAACACTGTGTCACTCCAATGCACCCACTCCTTTCTTTCCTCAGTACAACAGAGGTGCTATATTGTGTTTTAAAAAACGGCATCTTGTTCTAATCCAGGGAAAGTCCAAGTGCTAGCGCAAAGTTCGAGCACTATTATTTTGAAAGCATACCTGCACGTATCATTGGTAACTTCGAAATGTTTTATGATCGTTAAAGATAGCACACAAAAGTGCATGCATATATCAGCATTTAAGAAATAAAGTGCATTAGAAGTAGCAATAGTAACTTCTGATATGACTCTCGGGAATTGAAGAGGTCGTAAGATTGAAGCCAATATGATCAGTGAACGATGACAAATATGATTGGCGAGCAATGAGGTTTCTCTCAGGGTATGCGTGGATGGGTGTGAGAAGGAAATTTTACAACACTGGAATGCCCGTCTCCAAATTATTTATTCACTGCTTCTTCTTTTCAAACCTCGAAATGGAAGCTGCCGACCGAGGGTTACCAATCTCGGTTTAAAACTATTGAATGCTACTCGTTTATTACTCGATAAATTTTTTATGACCCGACAAATATTCAAGACAGAACAAGTTGACCGCTCTAATAGGCTTCACGTCTCAGACTCCCCTTTCTCGGCCTCAAGCCGAAGAGTTTATAATGGCTTCCTAGCCGCGAACTGTCTCCATCGGCCTTACGCCGGAGAGTGCTCGACCACAGCTGCGCGTGTATATATCTCTAACTTTCCCTTTCAAAACTCTTTTACACAAACAAAGTCCCTTTGTGGCTGTTTTGGTCGCCATTGTAAATGATCCAAAGAATTCCCTATTCATATACGTCAAGTGACAATTCCTTTAGAAACCTTCTAAGGAAACTGCTTCTTTCATGGCTTTGTTACAGACTTTCCCCAACTGAACTGGCCTTGCCCTTGGTCATCACAAAGAACCAACATTCCTTTGACGTCTATCATTATTCTTTGCTTCTGGCAAACCATAATTTCGGTATCAAGATCAAGAACATTTTCCAAAGGGTTCACATTTCAAACACAAAAATCAAGTAAAACTTATTTTAACAAAAATAAACAATAAAGAATAAAATAAGAAGAGGACATTAAATACAGAATTCAAAAATGAAGAACAATATCCATGCTTATTGGGACAAGAGTATAACTTAAGAAACCAAATTACAGATATATAAATCTATAACTACAAGTACATTAACCTATGGAGCAGAAACTTGAACACTTAATAGGAATTTGAAATTATAATCTTCGCCAAAGTTAGACATATGGAGGCGGGCAGCACTGCAGACTCCCGCCAATTCTAAGCTTGCCCTGCCTAGCAGCGCTGCCGAATGTCGTACACGCATCTCGCGTGCCTGAAATGACAACATTATATTAATTAATTACGCTACCTGAATCCTACCCTACACAACATGCCAATGCCTAGAGTAGTTACAGAATAAGAATGAACATGGGTTGAGCCAATTCGGTATCGTACTGGGCGACAGAGATGGAAGATATATGTCTTTGTTTCACCGAATCCAGCTAGCAAGTATCATACAGATGGTCAGATGTACAGCTTAATATTTCAGCATGTGTGTGAGGACATACACAATGATTATCGCCCAATTTGAAACTTAAAACCTTGAACTGGAGAACAGTTCGGTTACATAGCTATGGTTCATATGCACACAAGACAAAATGTTTGAAATTAAATGAGTTCTACGAAATAAGTTATTTGCTACAGTGAAACAAAGTAGTGACACTAACGATTTGTGATTATAGTTTCTATTTTAATGATGTCATATTGGTATACTGTCTGTAATGGACTTCAAATCAATATTGGTTTCATTAAAATACTTAATAAATATGGAATATATGAATGTACATTTATGAAGCATTTTACACCATGAATCTCATGTACTAATGTTATGCATTGTGTGCAGAAATTTAGTCTTGCAGCAGAATATCGCTTCTTTCAAGTAGAAAGTTGTGACTATCATTGGTTCTCCTATATTTGAACCCAAGTTATTTCAAAATATTATGTATATAAGGTTCAGAATCCGTATATTCTATTTTCCAGCTCATTAAATTAGTCAGCCTTTTGGCAGTTGGATATTCACCCGTTTCATGCAAATCATAAATTATTTTAAGTGAAACACACTTTTGAAAACTGTCTAAAGTGGTAGCACGTTTTTTAATTCCCGGTGTTTCCCTGAATATCTAAATATTGTCACCCAAACTTCGGGATTCCCGATACGGCCAGCTGGCATGTAGGGACCAGACGGGAAGCATTCAACCACGCCTACCCATTTATCTTCTAGCGTTAACGAGGGGATCATTGTAAAAACATCACTAGCCATCTCTTTCCCCTCCCTGACGTCTGGAACCTTCATGATGATTCAATGAACCGCGAGACCTCCAAAAACAGTGATCTTCCTAGAAAAAGGGGCTGCAGTTGGCGAGTAAGTTCAGTTCAGTTCTTGGCGAGCAGCTGTAAGGAGCGCCGTGATAGTGAACGAACTGGAAGACTGCGTACGTGTATCAGAGGAGTTGTACGTAATTGTGAGTGTAGAGTGGACTTGTGACAGACGAACTGGCGAATTGTAATTGTGTGCGCTACGTAATTCTGTGTAATGGGCAAGTGTTCCAACTGTAATTCGGTGGAAATAAAGAACATTTTGAGTTTGTGCACTTGGACTTTTAGTTTCACGAACCCACAAAGTTACAATATGAAAACTTCTCCTAATTTGGTAAACTGATCACCTTCTTTAACAATGTTCGTCACAGAATGAGCACTCACGTGACAAGCTTTTAAAATTAATTCTCGACTCTGAGCGAAATTTGTATTTCGAAAATGTCTTTAATTGACATCTGTCTGAAAAAGGAATATACATTAACGAGCATATTTGTAGCCTATTTATGTAAAACCTTATGAGTTGTTTCGCAATTACTATTAGACGCACCAGTACTAGGCCTGTTAAGCGGTATATTTACTAACTTTGAAAAGCACGTGTGCACTCTTAAAAGATCACCACGTGTGTGCTTTTCTTCACTTTCTTTCTAGTCAGGCACCTTATCTTTCCATACCTCCGAAACCAGATGTGCTACAAACATGGGGTTTCGACAGTAATCCTCAGAAAAAAAAGAGCTATTTAACATGGGAAAAACAAAATAATACTATAATTAGTGTCTTTAGAGCGCGGAAAGAAATTAACCGTATGGTTTGGCAAAGCAGCCAGTATGCGTACTTAACTGTACAACGTTGCATACACCGCATTGGCTAGTAGCGATAGAACAGCCACACCTAGCCCCACCTTATGTCCATTCCTATTTTGTAGCTAAAGTCTGTTTAGTTAATTGGTGTGCACGTCATCCGCTGCCTTTGACGAACCCTCATAATCGTTTTACAACCTCCGAACCTCCTTCCCCCAGATCTTTCTTCAAGGTTGCCACCTTTCTCGATACGTCATGGGTATCGTAACTGATTTCGTCTAAATAAATTATCTTATGTCCATTACTGCAAAACTTCCTTAGTTTTGACAAGTTACAATGCTACTGGATTCCATAATAAACCTTATCTTATTGCGGTATTTGAAACCCAGCTCCTTTAGGAGGCCGCGCAAAGTGCAGTGCCCATAAAGAAAATCACAAATTTCTTGGAAATGTGCAACCAATTCGTCTAAGGTGGGCGCTCTCCCTTTTGCATACAATCTATAAATTTCTCGGCAAATTAAATCGCATGTGAAATTATCTACTTTAGAGAAACGTTTCCTTTTGTTTCCACACTTGATCAGCGTCTTTGGTATTCCTTTCGTCACAATATTTCTTACTGTATTTCTGTGAATACCCAGAATTTATCATCAGGTTCATTGCACGACTCCTTACCAAGATTATTTGTCAGCACATATTTATGTGTGTTCAAAACAAGCGCTTGAATTTGCTTAGAAACAGTTCCCGTTATTACTTTGTTTTTTGAGGCTTTTCCAGTAATATAACTCGGCCCAGTTATTCACATTATTGTCATCACTTTGATTATTTTTACTTGACTGAAAGTTATCTACTACTTCATTTGCATTTACCACTGCATTTCCCTCCCACGGTCTCCACATCGTGACACACAATGAATGTCTGCATCTAATGAAACAGATCAACTGGAAGTTGGAACTTTGGCAACTGTCACTTCACGTGGAGTAAACATGCGACTGTCACTTCGAGAAAATCAGGGTTGCTATTGGTCCTCAACGACAGTGTTGCATTTCTGAAGTGTGGAGATAGATTTGTGACGGTCATTAGTGGGCGGGAGAGTAGTTACTTTTGAGCGGCAAACTGCACTCCCGTTCACTAGACAGACTTTACCTTAGTAGGAAGCATAATAGTAACGCTGAGAGATACGGATATAGGTGACAAAGCTTATTCTGGAGTCCCGTTTTAAACAACAAGCTCCTGACAATAACATAGGTTAAATTCCTCAGGAAATTTCAATTCGAATTGAATTTCATTGCATTGGAGCTAGTTCCAACAAAATCTTGTCAGCTGTATGAAACTAACATGTTATTATGATTAATATAAAAAACTAACTGGCTTATATTCATTGTTTATTGATCTAATATTTTGTCTAAAACCCTGTTAACATTAGACAAGCACCTGTTTTAGATAATTATATTATTTTCACGTCATATCGTGCATGTGCAACGCTTCTAAAGTGACGATACACACCAAGGCAGCTAAGTCGGTGTATCAGGAAACCGTATAGTCGAACGTGACAAATTACTGTTTCTCCCGGAAGTATCTTGCTGTCCACTTTCTCAGGTCGTTCTTGCCGTTCTCCCCCACATCTCATCCTTCCCTTTCTTTGTTCCCTCCTCAGATGTTCTCGCATAACGGAAAATCACTTCGAGAAGAGAAAGTTTAAGAGTTAAAACAAATTGTGCCCTACCCTCGCTTTACGTTTCGAAGGGAAGCAAGCAGTGGTGTACAAATGACACGAACATAAATATCCCGCTATTCAAACCTTCACGTCTAATCAACAAAGAATTTCTTCGTATCCTTTTTTCCCCTGTTTGACACAGTTATATCTTTATAGCTTAATTTTACTTTCTGCACCACATGCTTGGTAGGTATAGAGGTATTGTCGCGAGTCTATTATTGCGACTGGTGGCGTAAGCGCAAAAAAGGCTCGCCGCGGAGTGATAACAGACTGATTTTGAGCACGGAGATAAAGAGTATACCGGAACAGATAAAGATAGCACGGAGATAAAGGTCTGCGGAAACAAAAGAGCGATAAACGGAACATTCTAGTGACGTCTTGATTGATAGAGGGCATTCAATTTCTAGTTTGTTACAGAATATTCCAGAAATATCTAGTAACATGATTAACGGTATATATGAGATTGCGATACGCCAGAGGAGTAGTGGTAAGCATAGTTGTAAACAGAGGTAAAGTCTGTCTAGTGAACGGGAGTGCATTTGGCCGCTCAAAGGAAACTCACCCTCCCGCCCACTAATGACCGTCATAAATCTATCTCCACACTTCAGAAATGGAACACTGTCGTTGAGGACCAATAGCAACCCTGATTTTCTCGAAGTGACAGTTGCATGTGTACTCAACGTGGAGTCTCAGTTGCCAAAGTTCCAACTTCCAGTTGATCTGTTTCATTACGTGCAGAAATCCGTTGTGTGTCAGGATGTGGAGACCGTGAGAGGGAAATGCAGTGGTAAATGTAAATGAAGTAGTAGATAACTTTCAGTCAAGTGAAAATAATCAAAGTGATGACAATAGTGTGAATAACTGTGCCGAGTTATATTACTGGAAAAGCCTCAAAAAACAAAGTTATAACGGGAACTGTTTCTAAGCAAATTCAAGCGCTTGTTTTGAACACATATAAATATGTGCTGGCAAATAATCTTGGTAAGGGGTCGTGCAATGAACCTGATGATAAATTCTGGGTATTCACAGAAATACAGTAAGAAATATTGTGACGAAAGGAATACCAAAGACGCCGACCAAGTGTGAAAACAAAAGGAAACGTTTCTCTAAAGTAGATAATTTCACATGCGATTTAATTCGTCGAGAAATTTATAGATTCTATGCAAAAGGGAGAGCGCCCACCTTAGACGAATTGGTTGCACATTTGCAAGAAATTTATGATTTTCCTTATGGGCACTGCACTTTGCGCGGTCTCCTAAAGAAGCTGGGTTTCAAATACCTCACTTTGAATAAGATAAGGGTTATGATGGAATCCAGTAGAATTGTAGCTTGGAGATATATATTCGTCAAAACTAAGGAAGTTGCGGAGTACGATATATATCAAAATTAAGGAAGTTTTGCACTAATGGACATAAGATAATTTATTTAGACGAAACCTCGTACGATACCCATGACGAATCGAGAAAGATGGCAACCTTGTAGGAAGGTCTGGGAGAAGGTGGGCCGGGGTTGTAAAGCGATTATAAGGGTTCGAAAAAGGCAGCGGCCGACGTGCACACCAG
Organism: Mantis religiosa; assembly: GCA_030765055.1. Lineage (NCBI taxonomy): Eukaryota > Metazoa > Arthropoda > Insecta > Mantodea > Mantidae > Mantis > Mantis religiosa. Next base: position 21,414,126 of record CM060954.1, read on the forward strand.
TTAACTTAACAGACTTTAAACAGAGTTGTAAAGTGTCGTAACGAGAGTTGTAATTGAAGCTGGTGTGTGATGAAAGTGAGCGCTTTTATTTGTGGTCAATGACCCTGGTAGATTGTAATTGTGTATGTGACGTATTCTGCTACTGTAAGAATTGAACACGGAAATAAAGAAAACATAGAATTTCTGCAAATTGGACTTTTAATTGAACTTTTAGTACTTATACTACACACGGCTATTGTGAAAGAACAATTAATTTTAATGAATTGACCTAATAGTTTTCGGAACTATAAAGCCCGGGCCTTAAAGTACTTACAGCATAGTAAGCCGCCATTAAGGTAGTTGTCTCCTGTGTTTATGAGAACTCCTAAGTGGTTTACCGGGAAAAACACGAGTCAGTTGGTGAATTTAATGTCATATCGGCACGTTGGCTATAGTAACTCAAATGGTTAGAGCGGATGGACGGAAACCAGAAGATCCGTGGTTCAGATCCTGGTTATGGCATTGAATTTTTTAATCTGGCTCTACCCTTTCATAGTGCGTCCTACACACGGCCAGTGTGAAACAACAATTAATTTCCAAAAATGATTTCGCAGAAACGCCTAATTGCCTTAGCCACTCTGACTTATAGCTACATTCCTTTTCTTAAACATATAATTTCCTGCCTGATGACTCATTCATTGCAACTCTAGCTTCTTATATTATTTGATTAGTTGATTTTTAACATACTGGCGTTATTTATTGCATTTGTTTATTCATCTCTTTATGATTTCTTCATAAAAAGTGCTCCTCTTAGCTTAAACAACGATGGTATCAGCCTTTATCTGAACGTTTAACCGTAAGTTTATGTAGATTCTCTAGGCGAATTTATGTGTACATTTGGCACTGCTCAGTTATCTGGATTACACGTTCTCTTAGAAACGGTTAGGAAACGTTCACAGAGATTGTTATTGTTTCGGATGCTGTTATTGCAGAAGTTCCAACTGGACCCTCTTAACGAGATAATGTGTGTTTTTCTAATCTGTGTGGGCGTAGAATAAATGAATATAGCGTATCTACGGATTACTCATGGTTTGAAGTTTGGTGCTTAAAATGTCCACTATTGTGCTCCAGACTTCTGTTGGCTTAGCAGATCTGGACATGTGTAGCACAAATGTTACCATTAATGTAAGATGGAACTACTGGCAGAGCCGTGTGCTCAGCATTTGCACTTTGAATGGCTTACTTAATGTCTTTGTTTCCTTTTGTGAACGCCTGTGGAAATACGAGTTGAATAGCGCAGTTAAAACAAAAGGCACGCGGTTACCAATGGAATCGTTTGACTATAAATAGTATGAATATAATAATATCAAAGCAATAGTTATAAATAAGGATAACTCAAAACTCCTAATTCATGGTTTAGTGTGTGTAAAAATGTGTGAAGTGAATACGGAAACCTATCAGACCAATCTTTCAGCATATAAGCGCACTGTTCTTCCAGTGGACATAACCTATAAATCAGTACAAAATATAAATCCTTTCATGGAAATGTTGAAAACAGTGTTGTTGTATAAATTAAATTAATTGGGAGTCGATTAATGACACTAAACAACACTTACTTTTAAATTTTCCCGGAACTAATTTCAAAGGCCTTCCCTCTATCTTCAGCCGGACATCGACTGCTTCTCATAGGTGTAGCTGGCAATATTTTGTCATCGGTCTCCTCTGGTGGTAGTTCGAGGAACTTACTGAACAAATCTTTCAGGGGGTTGTCGAAATTGAATACTTTGTTCCTATTTTTTGAAATAAAGATATGTTCCCATGTGGACAGTTCTTCTTTTCCTGTTGTATGTTTTAGTAATTTTGGTTCTGGATTTATGTTGTGGTTCCCCCCCCCCCCCCAAAAAAAAACAAATGCGTGGCAACTGCTGATTTTTCTAATTGTTTGTATTTTATGTCCCTAAAGTGTTCCTTTGCTCTTGTTTCTAAATTTCTTTTGGTTTTTCCAATATAAATTTGACTACAGTCACAGCATTCAATTTGATATATACCAGATTTTTTGTTAGATGGAATGGCATCTTTGATGTTTGAACAAATTAGGTTTTTTAAGGAGAAATGGTTGACTGGTGCTAGTTGAATGTTTTGTTTTTTGAAGACTTTTTTGAATTTATCAAAGGCCCATGGATGGTAAGTGAATTTTTTGAAGATCATTTTAGTTTCTGTAGCAACCCTCTCAGATACAGAAAATAAAACATTCAACTAGCACCAGTCAACCATTTCTCCTTAAAAAACCTAATTTGCTAAAACATCAAAGATGCCATTCCATCTAACAAAAAATCTGGTATATATCAAATTGAATGCTGTGACTGTAGTAAATTTATATTGGAAAACCAAAAGAAATTTAGAAACAAGAGCAAAGGAACACTTTAGGAACATAAAATACAAACAATTAGAGAAATCAGCAGTTGCCACGCATTTGTTTTTTTTTTTTTTTTGGGGGGGGGGGAACCACAACATAAATCCAGAACCAAAATTACTAAAACATACAACAGGAAAAGAAGAACTGTTCACATGGGAACATATCTTTATTTCAAAAAATAGGAACAAAGTATTCAATTTCGACAACCACCAGAAAGATTTGTTCAGCAAGTTCCTCGAACAGCCACCAGAGGAGACCGATGACAAAATATTGCCAGCTACACCAATGAGAACTAGTCGATGTCCGGCTGAAGATAGAGGGAAGGCCTCAGAAACTAGTTCCGGGAAAATTTAAAAGTAAGTGTTGTTTAGTGTCATTAATCGACTCCCAATTAATTTAATAAGTGCAAATATATCAAAATTGGGAAGGGCGTTTAGAGGAGTTTTCATTCAATTGCACCCAATTTCAATCTCGTTTCTTTGACTACTTACATCGAATATGTATATAAAGGAACATATTTTAGTAATTTATTGACTGATTTACTGACTTCCAGCCAAACAGACAAATGAAAATGCTTTTTAACGTGTGGTATTGGAAGGGAGGAGTTGTACTCGTATATCTTGTTAAGTTTACCAAATGTTCCTCCGATTTCACTGAACAGTTATCTAGGATCATTTTTGTATGTTTAAAACAAAACTAAGTACACTTGAGGCGTAACATTTGGCAAAATATCTTATAATGCTTATCATTTCTTAATGAATTTATTAATTTATTAAACTTATCAGTAAATAATTCCAGTATCGAAATTAATTGTTCTTTCACACTAGCCCTGTGTAGGTACGCATTATGAAAGGGTAGAGTCAGACTGAAAAATTCAATACCATAGACGGGATTTGAACCACGGATCTTCTGGTTTCCCTCCAGCCGCTCTAAACCATTGAGCTACTATGGCCAACGTGCCAACATGACATTAAATTCTCCATCTAACTGGTGTTTTTTTTTTCGGTAAACCACTAGGTGTTCTCATAAACACATGAGACAACTACCTTATTAGCGACTTACTACGCTGTAAGTACTTTAAGGTCCAGACTTTATATTTAATATACTTAATGTTCAATAAATACTTAATTTCAAAATCACTTACAATATTTCATAAAGGATTAGGTAAAAGATATCATTGATTGAACTAATAGTGGTTGGCTATGAAGCCTGAGATTTAAAATTCTTATTACATTTTATATTGAGTATGTCATCTCAGAATAAAACAAAGTTAAATGACTCAACGGTAATGATGTTAGCCATGCATTCAGAAGGTTTGTTGCTCAAATTTCGCCAGGATCGCTCACCATATTTTTTTTTCAAACCTCATAACTAGAGCTCGGAATTTTTGTATATTTGCATGTTTAATTCCTTGATAGTAAACATATGCATGTAAGGATTAATTTTATTTCACATTGTAATGAACTTATTACGAAAATTAAATACCTAGTGCATATGAATGCATATTTAAGGAGTTAATGAACACTTAACTAATTTCTGCATATTTATCAGATTTTTCGTACAAAGATGCAAGCTCTTTATTGTGTATAAATCCTAGCTCTACTCATAATTGACAATTGCCGGCGAGATACTCTAAGCTTGAAACAGTCTACCATTGTATGTAACCACTTTTAGTATGGTATGCAGTAAGAACTCCTATTAGTTTATTGAAAAATAGGTGAGTGTGTAAAGGAATTGGATGTTATGCTGGCATGTTGTCTTGTCTTAGATATGGGAATTAGAGACGAGTAAAATTAGACACTTTATAAATATGTCATACGGAAATTGCGACATTTATAAGTACAGATGTGTGCAAATTATTAGACTTATTCAATTTTTTTTGTACTTTGCTTCAGTTTAACGTTGAAAATAATAGTTATTTACCGCCATAATCTTTTAAATGTGTCTTAATTCTTTTCTTTGCTATAATATGAAGCATATTTAATGAAATTTCTCTCTTAATAATAGCTGGGGGATTTTTCTTTTACTTATAATTATATTGTGGTAGCTCTGAATTAAGAGCAGCCATTTTCTTCATGTCTGTTTATCCAATTGTTTGGTGATATTGCTTTCATGTGGTGAACGTAGTAACAGAAGATTGTTAATATTTGCCTTTATTATGTTTTATGGCTAATATATCCTCAGTATTTATTATTAATTGGTCTCAAGCCAGGTAACATCGTGTATCTTATCCTTAGCATTCACATTGATTCAAAAGTGAGGTTATAGGTAAAACTGCTGACTTATCCCCAAGTAAAGTAGCTGTAACTGAGAGTCTTTTGAAGGAAACTCTTTATTCTCAACGTGAAATAGCTAAGAAATTGTGTATTTTACAAAAATCTGTTAGTCGCATTAATCAAGATTTAACATTCGGTGAGACGTTGACCTCACAAAGGGATTGAAAATGAGGGAGGAAAAGAAAGCTTTCGCCAAGGATGCAAAGAAAACTTGTGCAGGAGGCAAAACAAAATAGAGGAGCAGCAAGCATTGACCTCAGTAATCAGCTAAAGCAGTACGGTACAGAAATATTAGACTCAGTAATTCGCAGAAGATTATGTGAAGCAGGTTGACCAGCACGCAGTCCTCGTAAAAATGTTAAACTGATAGCTGCAATGCAAAAAAAAAAAAAAAAAAAAAAAAAAAAAAAAAAAAAAAAAAAAAAAACTTTTAGAATGGCCCAAAGAGATGCAGAAACATGCAGTGGATTTTCGGAGAAAGGTAAATAGTATGAAAATTGTATATAGCATTAAATTAAAATATGTACATGTAAATTTTATGGAAATGAAATAAAGAGCCTAAACTTTGTTTCTCCCATTGCTGGTTTCTCCCATCTTTTAGCAATTTTAAAACTGTTTAATATTAATAGAGGTTTTCTTTGTTTCAGGTAATTTTCTCAGATGAATCCATGTTGAAGTATGTGAAGAGAGCAGCCAATATGTGAGAAGGACAGATAAAGAAGCATGTTCCCCTCAGTGTGTCGATCAAAGAGTAAAGCACCCAACATCAAAAATGGTCTGGAGCTGTATGTCTGTCCATGGACCTGGAAGATTATACGTAGTTGTGGGATCTATGGAGCAGAAACAGTATAAAGGTGTATTAGAAACAAGACTATTTCCGCAAAGTAAAGAATGGTTTCCAAATGGTGATTTTGTTTTCATGCATGACAGTGTTCCCTGCCATAGAGCAAAATCTGTAATCCAGTTCCTCAAAGAAAACAATGTAAAAGTACTACCATGACCGGGGAATAGCCTTGATTTAAATCCAATAGAGAATATTTGAGGTATTGTTAAACAGAGACTGAAACAATTGAAAATAACAACAAAAGTTCAGCTTATTGAGGGCGTGATAGTCATTTGGCACAGAGATGAAGAAATAAAGGAAAAGTGCTCCACCTTTGTAGAGACCATGCCTAAACGCATCAAAATGGTAATAAAGGCTAAAAGAATGCATACAAAATACTAAGAGTTGAAAAAAATGTAATATTATTTCTGTTAATTAAATAGAAAATAAACGGTGTATGTTAAAAATTTCACCATTGAGTCTAATAATTTCACACGTCTGTATCTTATTAAGATAAGTGCAATATATAAGTAATAATTTAGGAAGAGGTGAGGGATATCTATATATAAATGTAGAACGTAAATTGTAACATATGAGCTGATAAAAGTTGCACCGTACAAATGTTTTCACTACCTGAAAAGAATGATCTTTAGGCTTTTAAGAGACATTCCTAACGGTGCGTAACGGGCCCGAAGATTTTGGGGTAGTTCATTGACACTGAACCCTTTACAAAGAGATGTGAGCAGTTAAAAGGTAACTGGGAAACAACGCGGTCGTCAGTATCAGTGCGAAATGCAAAGTGTGCGAACGTATAAGGAAATTGTTGGTGTATCAGTATTGACAAAATTTTATCGGGGACAGTGTAATAACTGGTGTAAATTCGAATAAACAGTGGTTAGTCTATCATTTATTTTTACTGTCTCTGTCACACTATCCTGAGATATCCATACCCAACATGCTGTACTTAAACAATAGCATTTGAGCAGCCGTGGACATGGCCTATGAGGAATCACAGCACTAAAGAATCAACCACAAAAGCGATCAATGCAACTTGCAAATTCCTTAAGGTTGCCGCTAAATTAACAAGCGACCGGGGAAGCGCTGCAAAATATATAATTACATTAAGTTATGTCCATGTGTCAAAATCAAGTAAATTTTAAATAAGAAATGAAAATCATTAGCAAATCCTTGTTTAGGAAAAGTAATTAGTAATTAGTCAAGAGTAGCTAAAGCAGTACCTGAAATTCGCATTGCATTTTAAACTTCAAAACATTGATGCTTCAGATTTGTAACAGTATTTTTGGGTTATGTTTGAAGTATGAAAAGTTTATAAATTTATAAAAAAATGATTATGTAAATATATTTAATAATTTAAATATGTAAAAATGTATGTAATTGTGTGATTGACCGAAGTAATAATTGTATGACGTAATATGACGTAATGTTGCGACGTGGTATTAAATCGGCCAATCACAAAATTAAGAGAGGAGTAACTATAGTGACGATAAATCAATAATCTTAGAGAGAGATTTTCTGTTGTAATGGTGGAGTGTGATGAATAGTAGTGCAAGATCAAGAATATTTAAGTAATAGTTTGAATCTGTATAAATATACCAAAGTAAGAATTTATCGACATGTTGGAAGTGATTGGGAAAGGAAGTTGAAGCAAAATGTAATTTAAATAATTTATTTCGAACCACGCCAGAAAAACAGATGTCTCATGACTCTTATTTAAAATAAGATGATACAATTGGTGACCAGAGGAAATAGATAGCCGCAAAAACTCACACGAGAAGAGAAAGAATTGTGCGTCCTATATAAAAATCCCTTACCAAATTGCGCCCGAACGTGTGGATTAAGATGGAGAGAAATTTACGGTGAACATACAAATTCCTGTCCCAGATTTATCGTTACAGTTTCCAGAGATATAAAACAAAAGCAATTTGATTATGCAACCTCAGTCAGCAATTCACTCCAAGTAGCTCATGTATTAGCCTCCAAAGAATTTGCGGACCAATTTGAATGATATTTCTTCTCACATCCAAATTCAGTTTGCTACTATAGCAGCAGGTAGAAGATTCATCGATCAAAAGCGTTAACACACGATAGTTCAGTTGGTTAGAGCGACGACATAAAAAGGAAGATGCTGTTGAGTAAAAACTTTGTACACCACTGGGAACAGCCAAGGCCGATTGTGTGGACGCAGGGGTGGGTGAAGCCAATTTGTGGTGTGCAATGAGGGATGAATAACAGTCGCACATGACATCTAGTGGCGGAGCAATTGAAACAAACGTGGCGAGCTGGCTCGGAACAGATGACTGGGGAGAGTCAGCACTGCAAGGGAAGAGAGTCCTGCAGATTTATTGGCCAGGTGCCCGGGTCAGACCTACTTTATTGGCCGGCTTTCTCTCTCCCACGTGTGTGTGCAACTGTTGTTTCCGTCGGTAAAGTAAATCCTGTCGACAGTTATGCTACATGTCTATCACAAGGGGTCGCCCTCTGGATGTACGAACCGAATCGATGTCCAGACAGCCACGTGGATGGCACTAAAGTGCTCTGGCAAATCTTATTTGCATAGCAAGTTCTTCCACAGAGCATTGCTAAGGCAAATAACGGATGACTTATCTAACAGGACAAGTATATCATCCACGTCTATTTATATCGCAACTGTTTTCAAACAAAGTGTAACTATCACGATATTTTCTCCATATTGCGAAGGTATACTGACGTCTCTGAGTGTCTAAATTAGTTATGAACTGATTCCCATTGGATGGAAGTATTCATAACTAATTTTAGCCCCTCAAAAGCTATAGATTATCTTCCAAACGTGATAGGAGTTGGTTTTGTTCTACTGCTGTATATATAGTTGCAATATCAGTCTTAATTATAAGATGGACTACAAATGCCTCGTAAATTCACTGATCTACTTTTGTACAGTATTTGTTTAGATTTGATTACAGTTTATGAGTATTAATTACAAAAATCTGCATTCATCTACTGCTGAAAAAAATGCAACACCCATCAGGAACGTCTTCTTCTTCTTCTTCTTCTTGTTCTTCTTCTTCTTCACTCCAAGGGCTAGGCAATGCTGTCTGTTCCGGCTTAAAACGTGTCTGACCATCGTTTTCGTGGTCTTCCCGGATGTCTCTTTCCTCTAGGTTTATAGTTTATAACTCTTCTTGGGATCCTATCTCTCGGCATTCTCTCAATATGCTCTCTCCATTCATTTCTATACTTTATTAATTTTTTTTCTAAAGAACTTATTTCTAAATCTTCTCTTATTTTTTCATTTGGGATTTTATCTAAAAGAGTAAATGAAAAAAATAAGAATTTTTTGAAAATATAATCATTTTTTACTTTTTTAAGAGTGGAAACATCATAAAATGTTTTTGATTTTTTTTTTTTCATTTGGGATATTATCTAAAAGAGTAGGCCCAAATGACCTTGTTGTCGACGGGCCCTAAAACACCACACACTCACTCACTCTAAAAGAGTACATCCCTTTACTGCTCTTAAAAATCCTATTTCGGCAGCCTGTATCTTGTTTTTGTCTGTTTTGTTAATGTCCATGTTTCAGAACCAAAAAGAAAAGCAGGCACAGCCATTACTTTATAGAATTTCATCCGTGTTTCTTTTCTGGTTTTAGTTTTTAGGCTTCTATTTATTATGCCGCCTACTTGTTGAAACATTGGTAATTTATTTTGATACGGAAATTAAGGTTTGCCAGAAGTAAAGAATCATGATGGATGTCAAAGGAACGTTGGTTCTTTGTTACGACAAGGGCAAGCCCAGTTGAGTCCAGCAGCTGTAGGGAAAGTTGTTATAACAAAAGCAATGTAAGAAACAGCGTCCCTAGCAGTTTTCTAAAGGGGCTCACTTGACTTGTATGAATAGGGAATTCTTTGGATCATTTACAATGGTGACAGAGCAGCCACAAAGGGATTTTGGTTGAAAAGGAGTTTCCTGAGAGTGAAAGTTACATATACACACACGCGCAGCTGTGGTCAGTCAAGCAGTCTTCGGCGCGGAGCCGATGTGGGCAGTTCGTGGCTAGGAAGCCATTAGAGGAGTGTTTGGCGTCAGGCCGATGAGAAGAGTCCGCGGCGTGAAGCCTATTAGGGCGGTGTTTGATAATTGTCGGTTCACATATATAAGGAACGAATAAAGTTTATCGAGCAATAAACATTCTGCCGTCGGTAACTCTAAACAGGGATATTGGTAACCCTTGCTCGCCATTATTGCTTCAATTTTTAAAATCATTTTCATATTTATAACTGACATATGTTCCCAAATGTTTAAAACCCGTAACTTGCTCTAAGATAATATCATCAATTACTATTTTGGTTCTAACAGTGTCTTTACCGCGAAACGCCATTGTTTTTGTTTCATTTGTGGAAATTTTTAAATTATAATTCTTACATAATTTCTGTAAAATATATACTGCTCTTTGCAGCTCGTCTTCAGTTTTACTTATAATTATTTGGTCATCCACAAATAGCATCGTCTTAAGAGTAAAATTTGGTGCAAGATGAATGCCTCCGTTAATCTTAAACATCCACTCTCTAATCAGATCATCTATATAAATTATGAATAAGATAGGAGACAAACTGCAACCCTGTCTTACACCTTCATTTGTATGTATCCATTTACTATACATTCCACTTGCAATATGTATGCTGATTGTTGTATCCTTATATATCAGAAACGTGTTAGCTGAAATATGGGCATAGTATGTGGATATTTAAGAGTATTGCTGAATGAAGTTATATTTGTTACCATATGATGTTATAATGTTTACAACCTCTACAGTTATTGTCTCTTTTAATAAAGCTTCTAAGAGCATTTTGACATATTATTATATTGTGACTTGGTGGTTTCGTAGAAGTAAAAGTTCAATTTGCCGAATTCTAAATGTTCTTTATTTCTGTAGCAATACACTGTTCAATTCTCACGTAACAACATTACTGCACCAAGGTCAATGATAATAACAAACAGCTCTTATTGCAACACCAACTCAGCTGACTCTTATTAATAATAACAAAACACTAGTAACACAACTTCACTATTTACTTATCTTATTTAAATCCTGGGACCGGTTTCAAAGCAAAACATCTGCTTCATCCTCAACCACTCAGCTTGACACTCACCAACTAACTGATTGACTGACCTTGACCACTTGGCATCTATAGAAAGTCAACTCACACGGATAATTATATAAAAAGTATAAGTTTTAACCCTATGTCACACAAATTTGCTGTTTTTAATAGTTTGATTTACAGATTGATAAACATACCTCTAAACGAAGAAGAATTTAATGCGGAATGTAAACATATTATAAACACTGCTTTAATTAACGACTTTAATAAAGATTTTATAATCAGAAGAGTAGAACAATTTAAATACAAAAAAAAAATGGTAATGATGTTTCCACTCTTAAAAAAGTAAAAAATGATTATATTTTCAGAAAATTTACTTATCATCCATGGACAAATAAAAAGTTCCAAAAATTTTCAAAGAAGTGGGTATAATACTAGCACCTCAAAATAATTACAGTATAAAGAATTTACTAGAGTTTTCTAAAAAAGACAAAATTTCAGACAACAAAAGGTCTGGTATTTATCAAGTTAACTGTTTAGAATGCGATAAGATCTATATTGGTAGGACCAAGTGTAATTTAGAAACCAGAGCGAAGGAACATTTTAGAAATATTAAATATAGACAGACAGAGAAATCGGCAGTGGCTGATCATTTTTGGTCATATAATCATGAAGTAAATCCAGAAGTTAAATTATTGAAACAATTGAAAGTACCGATAGATTTAATGGTTTGGATAAGCTATTTATTTTGAAAAATAAGGATCATGTAATGAATTTTGATATCCCTCCTATAGACATCATCAATAAGTTTGTGTTGTCCCCGGTAGATGGCAGTTAGATAAGGAAACTTCAAACTCTGGTAGTGCTTAAGGTCAGTCAGTCAGGTAGTGGGTGAGTGTCAAGCTGAGTGGTTGAGGATGAAGCTGGCGTTTTGCTTTGAAACCGGTCCCAGGATTTAAATAAGGTAAGTAAATAGTGAAGTTGTGTTACTAGTGTTTAGTTATTCTTAATACATAGTTTACTTGACTGTCAGCAGCTTCAGTTTTTTTACATAACAGATGACTCTGCTTACTCACTCTGTTTACAACTGTCCTGCTGGCGTGTCACAATCGCTTATATATCTCATTCATAATTCGAGAGACTTCTCGAGCAAATTATAAAAACAATTATTCTCTGTCAATCGACATATATCTCAAAACTTCCAAACATGAAGTCCTATCTCGCCGGCAAGTCATTTATCTTAGCTAACTTTGTTGCCGGCTAACTGTTTATACTAGACACGCGATCGTAAACTGATTACGCAAGGTCTTTATTACCATAAAACAAAAGCCGCCGTCTATTTTCTATTTGTGCCGTAACCTTTATGCTTGTTGCCTCGACAATATCCTCAACGAGGTACACAGTAGAGATAATATTGTGTTCCAGTCAAAATTTGATCAGAAATGCATGTTTTCAGACCTGAACAGAAAACTAGCAAAAACTGATATTTAAGTTCACATAATGAAATATTCACCTCAAATATATTTTACATGGAACATATTGAAATCCATTTTTATTTCATCAAAATCGATTGTAATAATTTTTATTAAAATAACATACGACGGGGGACCCAAAAGATACCGGACTCCAAGTGCGCTGCCACTCGTAGACCTAGTGCAGGGTTCTCACGCTAGATGGTGTTAGTAGAGACTCATGAAACAGCTGTGCAGATGGCAGATGGCGTCAGTGTAGAGCTGAACGTGAGTTTCAGTGAGTTTCTCTGACTGTCGTTCTGGACGCCCTTCAACATCGCGAAATGAGAACATTGAGAATGTCCGCCAAAAGATCGAGGATCATCGCAAAATGATCGACAAAATTTCAGCAGCGACAGGAATCAGTTGGAGCTCGTGCTAGCGGATTTTGAGGGAGGATTTGCACATGAGACGTGTTGCTGTTAAATTTGTTCCGCGCCTTCTCACACAGGAGCACAAAACCGTCCGCATGAATGTGTGTCAGGACTTGAAAACAGAGATTGCACGTGATCCAAACTTCTTGAACAAAGTTATTACAGGAATGAGAGTTGGTGTGACGGATATGATCCAGAAACCAAGCAAGCGTCAAGTCAGAGGAGGACTCCCAACTCTCCCAGACCAAAAAAGCAAGGCAAGTGAGGTCAAATGTGAAGACGATGATCATTGTCTTTTTTTGATATTCGTGGAATTGTGCATCGGGAATTCGAACGCCCTGGTCAGACTCTTAACCAGCACTTTTACTTGTATGTTTTAAGGCGTCTGCGAGAGGATGTGAGGAGGAAACGCTCGGAACTTTAGCGATCAGGTGATTGGTTTCTGAATCACGACAACGCTCCAGCACACACGGCCTTACGAGTGACCCACTTCTTGGCATCTCAGAGGTGGTTCGTCGCTCCCCACGCTCCGTATTCGCTGGACCTAGCCTTGTGCGACTTTTTCCTATTTCCACGAAGGAAACAAACGCTAAAAGGGGAGCGTTATGACGATGGGGAGGCGGTAAAAACAGCTTCGCAAAGGGCACTGGACAATGTCAAACTTGAAGAATTCCAAACATGCTTCCAACAATGGGAAAAGAAACTTGACTAGTGCATCGCATGTAATGCAGAGTATTTTGAGGGTGTCTGAAATAATTTTGTAAAAAGTTCATCAATAAAATTATATTGGCTGTGCTAAGGTGGGAGGCGTATTACCTCGTGTCCCCTTTCAATTGAAAGCTGATCCCGCTGATACACTTTTTCCGTGATATTAAACGGAAGTACTCTTTGCAATAACTCATTTTTAGTTTCTGTTTCCGAAAAATTTTTGAAGAACGTGTACACCTTAAAAATAAAACTTCGAGCCTGACTTCGCAATACCAGCCTTTTTGAATCGCCACTAAATTCATCTCAAGAAGCCATTGCACTATTTAACTCTTACTCTACTGTGGTGTAAAGAACAACTGAATGATATTGATCTGAACTCTCCAGAGTAAATAAACACTTCTTAACCAGCATTCATTGTTAAACATAAGCACACAGCATTCCCCAGGCTACCAGGAAATGAAGTGTCTGCTCTTTCTCGAATTTAACACCTTGACTTATTCACAGTAATTCTTTTATCCATCATTTCAGTAGTTTAAATTTCAGATCTGAGTAATTAAAAGTATATATACGTACATACACAACAACCACTTTGAACTCTCTAGAGTAAATAGAGATTACGAACCATTCATAAACAAAGATATGTGACCAGACACGTTCTGCTAGGGCAGTAGGAAATTTATTGTTTCCTCTCGCTCGAATTGGCTTATTCAAAGTAATTCTTTTATCAAGTCATGTCAAATATTTACGTTTCAGTTCTGAGTAATTACAAATATACGTACACGCATACATGCCAACCGATAATGATACTCATACAGTGCTTACTCCGCGATTTATTGTTATAATACAGGTAATAGTGGTTTATTTATTTGTATTAGAACAGCTATTTGAGCTAAAAATATGGGGTTTTCATGGTTATGTTAGATACATTACTCTCTACCTTCCACATGGATCTGTTTCGGCAAAATCTGAATGTTCGTCTTAGCGCGAAAAGTATTTCATACAGATTCATTAGGTTGGCGTTCCTGACACAACACTTAGCGTAAATGAAGTACAACACGCAGGACTCCGATTGGTTGCTTGCCTTGTAGCGCTCAAGGACAAACACCTTCCCATTTGAAACAGATAATAGCTTCTGTCTTCTTTATCTGTACCAAAAAATGGGAAAATCACTTTTAAGGATATTCTTAAATAAAATCCGTGTGGTGAAAGCATACAAAGAATGGAAATGCAACAAAAACGGCACTTCAGCCTGCCAGTCGGAGTCAGATGTCAGACAGATGGCCTTAGTTGTTTAGTTGCCTCCGCCTGTTTTGACATAAAGCGTGCTTTTATTTTCCTGTGGTTTCTCTGTAGTCTCTGAACTAATCTAAATAGCTTTCTAATGGATCGTCCGTATTTGCAAATTCCATTCACGCAATGAATCACAAATTTTCTCCGTTTTTTCTCTCGAAAGCATAATCTGACAAGTTGCAAGCTCAAGACTGGAAGCGGAACGAAACTAGATTGACAGTCGCTACGCGTCGATATACAGCATAGACAGCCAACAATGAAATATTTACGTAAACAGAAGCAGATTTACTGTCAACGTGTGAAACAAGGCATTCGATTCTGATCATGAACAATGTAGCATTGTCTGGCTCAGACAATACCCGTGTCTCTCAGTTACACACATGTGTTCACATTTGAACAGAACCCAAATAAAAGGTACACACCTACCAAAGTCAAGGATGATAAGCCTTTTAATCAGCGCATCCGTGCTGAACGGAATTGTTTAATTACAATATAATCACGACCATTAACATTCGGAAAAATAAAACAATATAAAGCGTCATTAAATACAAACTTTTTGTGTTAGTTTCATTATGCGGTGGAGCCAGGTGTGTTTATGGCATTAGCTGTTTGTTTAGTTGAGCAAATGTTTACTGGGAATTAACTGAATTACCCTAGAATTGAGTAATGCTGCTGCATTCATTCCGGGAATGCGATTCCCACGCATTCAACATCATTTTGCAAACAAATGCCTGCCTGCCTGCTGACCAGGGTAACTGAGGGAATTTCTACCTCTTAATATATTGTCTTTGATACAAAAACAGTTGTTCGGTGTGCTGATCTGCATTGCCAGAGCTATAAAAGTATTATTGCATTTGCTGTTTCATTGTAGCCACGCACAGATATTTTTTACATTTATCTTAAGTATGGTAAACATAGCACTTGTTTTTATTAGGATATATAATCTTCATTTAATTGGGAACTTAGTTTATACACTTTAAACTGTAGTGAAATATTTATATTTCATACCGTAGAATTATCTCTTAGACTTTGCGGATGTCGTAAGGGAAAATAAATACTTGAAACATTACATTTGTTGCACAAAATATGTGGTAGATAGGTTGATTAATGCTACTTAATTGTCCGCATAAATAATAAAGTATTGTTCCAAAGTGTAATCTGGAGTAGAGTCCACTTTTGGACTCGTGACCACACAGGGAGCATTGTCGTGGCACTTAAAAGTAGAATTTGCGGGCAAAGTGTGAATCTTTCAGACTCATAAGTTCAAATACACATATTACTCGTGGAAATTAAAATCACACTAATTGCTTTTGTCACAGAAGATGCTGGAAATTATAAGTTGTGAGCCTGCATACATCTCCCAATTTAAGAAAACTTCTTCTTCATGGTATAGTAAACAAAACAATTCTTCGTCCGTTTGTTACAGAATTTATGCAACTAGTATTGTCGTGTTTTAGCAGTTATTCTTGAACTTGGGTATCTCATACGGTTTTAGCCCTAAAGTTTAATGACAATTAAACCTGAGGTTTGTGGACTTCCTAATTGCTGTACAAGCTTTCCCATAGATTTCTTTGCACTTTTATCTTATTTTTGTTCAGTATTCATCGAGTATTTCCTCTGTAGTTTCAGTTCCTTAGCAACACGTGACCCTACATCTATTCACAGAATTCTGTGATTCACATTTCTTTGTGAGGTGTTGCCAAACAACAGAAAATGTGTCTATAAATTAGTCTCACTTTTATACAAGAGCTTGTTTTCGTATAGGAATCCTACATCAAGATTTGTGTGCTAAGGTACACAGATGATTGCCAGAACTAAAGTACTAATGGAACGAAACAATTTCGAATCAACTGATTAGATGGCACACTCGAGAGGGTAGAACCAGTTAGAAACAAGTGCAGTTCAAAGCTAGCAAATCCTCGTACTAGGGCTACGCCTTAAAACAAAGTCCTGTAGAACTAGTATTTCCTTATTGTTGGCCAAACTGATTTGGTAGTACTGCCTTTGATGAATCTAAACAGTTATTCCAAAACTTCTAGAGAAGAATGTATGCTGTGCCATGATACAAAAGTCGGTATTTAAGTGTAGGAAAGCAAAAGTATATTATTCACTCCAGAGGACATAAGGAGGCTTATGTTGTCTCCAGGTTTTCTAATTTGGTAGCATGCATTTTAACCCTTCTTACAATATCGTCTAACTCAGGCATCTCATTGCTCTTCTTCAACGAAAAATATGTTGCTATCTCTGTATACGAAAATGCCAGATATTAATGTAAACATCTGAAGAATGACAGGAAGCAGGGACACATGTCGAATGGAAATGGAAGGTCATGCAACAATAGAAGATGGAGCGACAATCCCAGAGTTCGGCACGACAGGTTTATGAGAAGAAGATGAAGTAATTCATATCAAATATGATCAGAGGAACTTTAAGAAAGAGGAGGTTCCTTTGCTCTCAAGCACTTGGCACGATAGCACATTGGCTTGGCTTGATTGAGTTCTAAATAGTGAATTTTGATATACCAGCATTGAATAGTGTTCAAATACAATTATTGATGTCAGTTGAAAATATAGTACACAACACATATCGGTCTATTACTTAAACTTTATTTTGTATTACTCCTTCACTGTGAAACTGTGCTACTATTTCGTACTTTCTTTGTATTCAAGCACAACCCTCTGTAAGACGGAAACTAGTTTATTGAAGAATTGGTGAACAATGTGCCAGAAATATATTTTGTTTTAATCATTATGGCTTCTGGAATGTGGTTTGCAATGAGATGAGTTTAACAAGTGTAGTGAGTTACTGTTATCTTGTACTGCAGTTATGACAATCCCTGTACTCGAAGCTGCTGTTTGTACTGGGCTTAGAGCAACACCTTCCAGTCAACCAACCGACAAAGACTTTACCCACTCCATGCGGCCCCTATACAACATTCATCTATGCATCATGCATAACATGTCCCCCCCCCCTCGTGTCTGAGAGAGGGGGCGGGGAATACACCCCTCGTAATGCTCAGTCTTGCATCCCCTAATGCCTGCCAAGACAAACTTGTCGTTAGTGTAAGGTGGGATAATTTTAGAGCGAGTGTTATCCACCCCTCTCCACAGCATAGTTGAGGGCGGTAGAGGACGTTGAAAGTTTTGGTAGACCTCGCGAGATGTCACCACACAACCACCTATTAATTCGGTGTTTCAAGAGCGATACTTCCCTCCTTAACCCCTAACAGGAAAGTGGGTCCCTGCCGCGGTTACTGCTGTTGTTCACACGGTCCTAGTTATATAACAACATGGGAGTACTACAAAACTGCTAAACTTGCATTGAAATCTATGGGGTGTCATTTTAAAATACTTAGCGAAAACAAAGCAGCAAATATATTTAAAAATATTTCTACATTTAAATTAAAGTTATATCATTATATACAATGTATATAAATATGAGTTGCTGGCATGATGCTCGGTGTTCACCATTTCCTCCAAAAGCGCTTTTCGGTCTTTACTACAGACCATCTTCAGTGGATACTGCTCCGTATACTGTCGGAAATGAAATGAAATGTGTGTAGTGTTTAACGCCCGCTTTTACTACATACGGCACCGCAGACGATGACACTGATGATACATGAGATGAAGTGGAGCACCGGTGGAATGAGATGGCGGGAGAAAACGGAGATCCCGGAGAAAACCCGCACCAGCGCCGTGTTGTCCACCACAGATCTCACTTTGCTGTCACCTGGGATCGAACCTGGGCCGCCTTGGTGAGAGCCAAGCGGTTTAACCACAGCCACGGCGCGACCCTACTCTCGAAGGACGTCTACTTGACACTCCAAGCAAGTTAAGACTCCTCCCCTTGAATATCTCCTGATTTTTAATACCAACTTTTGTAACTGGCACATTGGGGCTGGACACAGATGATTGGTTGCCACCTGTGGTATTAACAGTTTGAACAGATTGGTGTTGCTTCATCTCTGGATGTGAAGAAGTTAAACTGTTGGATGTTTGTTGTGGCAAATATATTCCCTGTTCTAAAAATGAAATGTGTAGTGTTTCACGCCCGCTTTTACTACATACGACATCATAGGCGGTGACACTGGTGGTACATGAGATGAAGATGGAGCACCGGTGGAATGAGATGGCGGAAGAAACCGGAGGTCCCGGAGAAAACTCACCCCAGCGCCATGTTGTCCACCACAAATCTCACTTTGCGGTCGCCTGGGATCGAACCCGGGCCGCCTTTGTGAGAGCCAAGCGGTCTAACCACAGCCACGGCGCGGCCCTACTCTCGAAGGACGTCTACTTGACTCTCCAAGCAAGTTAAGACTCCTCCCCTTGAATATCTCCTGATTTTTAATACCAACTTTTGTAACCGGCACATTGGGGCTGGGGACAGATGATTGGTTGACACCTGTGGTATTAACAGGTTGGAGTTGCTTCATCTCTGGATGTGAAGAAGTTAAACTGTTGGATGTTTGTTGTGGCAAATATACTTCCTCTTCTATCTGAGTTTCTGGAACAATATCGTGATTACCAGTTGTCTGTTGAAGTAGATGTACTTTCTCTTCCATCTGCTTCCTGGATTACCTAGATTGGTTGAAATCTGGGTTAAATTTAACTTGATTTATATTATTCATAGTAGTGGGTTGAGCTACATCGGT
The DNA here is from genome assembly GCA_030765055.1 of Mantis religiosa. Classification (NCBI taxonomy): domain Eukaryota; kingdom Metazoa; phylum Arthropoda; class Insecta; order Mantodea; family Mantidae; genus Mantis; species Mantis religiosa. Next base: position 21,433,250 of record CM060954.1, read on the forward strand.
GATGGCTTGATTGACTTCTAAATAGTGAAAAAGAAATTACTTCCAGTTCTGAAGTCTCAAAACATACAAAAAATACGCTTTCAAAATACGCTTTCCAAATTTTTCTACTCGACAGCACATTATGGAAGGCAGTAAATGAGTTACCTAAATCATCAATTTCCATGAAGATGGATTGGCAGAAGGGGAAGTATTGAGTGGCCGCGAAGATCACCTGAAATGAACCCTTAGACTTTTTCTTGTGGGAATATTTGAAGTGGAAGGTTTACAAGGACCGACCAAGAGATCTTGAAGTATAAATTTACTTAAGAAACCTTTAAACAACACCATCGATAAATTAAAATTATCTGGAGTATACAAAATGCCTTGTAATAACTGTAAATCATACTATATTGGAAGAACTAAGAGAAGTGTTAAAACTCGTCAAATGGAACACTTGAGAAACGTAAAACTTAAACAAATAGATAAATCAGCAGTTGCCAATCACTTATGAACTGTAACCATCAAATTGGTCAAAGTGTACATCTATTAAAACACGTACAAGCTGTTAATGAACTGGATATTTGGGAAAAAAATTATATTCTAAATGTGAAAAATAAAATATTTTGAATTTTGATATACCAGCATTGAATAGTGTATTACAATTTATTAAACAAGTCAATCAAGCCAACACCGATGTAGCTGAACCCACCACTATGAATAGTATAGATAAAGTTAAATTTAACCCAGATTTCAACCAATCCAGATGAAAGAGAAAGTACATCTACTTCAACAGACAACTGGCAATCACGATATTGTTACAGAAAGTGAGATAGAAGAGGAAATATATTTGCCTCAAAAAACATCCAACAGTTTAACTTCTTCACATCCAGAGATGAGCAACTTCAACCTGTTAACATCACAGGTGACAACCATTCATCTGTCCAGCTCCAATGTTCCAGTTCCAAAAGTTGGCATTAAAAATCAGGAGATCTTCAAGGGGAGGAGCCTTAACTTTCTTGGAGAGTCAAGTGGACGTCCTCCGAAAGTAGATGGAGCAATACCCACTGAAGATGGTCTGAAGCAAAGATCGAAAAGCGCTTTTGGAGGAAATGGTGAACACCGAGCAGTCTGAGTGAGTAACCTTATAAATTAAGCATGTCAGCTACTCATGTTTATATAAAACACAACTCACTTTTAACAACTTGACAATTCTTCTTCTTAAAAAAAAAAAAAAAAAAAAAAATGTAGTTATGGTTATGGAGGCGACTACGCCTCACTGTCGAACTCATTAAGTGGCCTAAAGCTATCTCTTCCATCTTCGGAGCAGTGTAGTAATCACGACTTACAGAGCCTTCCTGCAGCATGCAATGCAGTTCGGCATTGGAGGCAAGATGTCTTCGTGGCTAATTGTAGTTTTGTGTAAAGGCACTTTACGGTACATTTCCTCGTCAAATTCAGCGTCTATGAGAATCCGTCCTTTTCTAAACAATGAACAGGCCTCCAAGATTTACATGATGACTTATAAAAAAAGTTATTTGGAATGTGATGTAAGCTTTGACTTAGACAAAGACATAGAAAAAAATAAACAAATTTCAACAAATATGTTGAAGTGTAGCAAGAACATTGAAAAACAAAGCAAGGAAAGAAACAATATTAAAATTTTATAAAACAATGGCAGTTCCAGTACTCATGTACGTAAGTGAGTCCTGGATGTTAAAAGAAAAGTAAGATACAGGGAGCAGAAATGAGGTTAACAAGAGTTTAACAATGTACTAGACGAGATTTAATAAGAAATTAAACTATTCTAGAGGAACTAGGCATATATAAATTACAGGACAAAGTAGAAGAAAATATAAAAAACTGGAAATAACATATGAGTAGAATGTACGAAAGAGTACCAGTTTTAATAAAAAGATATAATGCTCATGGAAGAAGAGATGTAGGACGCACTAGAAAAATATGGGAATATCTGACAGACTGCGAAGACGGAAGAGGCAGATATGCCTAATCCCTGAAGTGAAGAAAAAAAGAAGACGTATGAAAAACAGTCTCAAGGCTGGCAGGAAGAGAAAGCACTTGTGCTACGATCTTTGGCTGGTAAGGCATTGGCTCGGTCCACGCAGTACTCTCATTCAGAGTAGAGTTGATGCAGAAATGTTGCCAAGCGTATGGAAATGGAGAAAGGTTATTATCCTAGAATTTTCCAACTAGGACATTAGGAATCTGCCAAATAGAAACAAATTTATTTCAAAACTTGAGAGCTGGTCACTCCTGATACATTTAATTTCGAAGGCAACATCACAGAGGACTGCTGAGGGGCCGAAGTAATTACAACATTGTTGAAATGGAGAAAAGATACTTGCTCTGGAAGAAAAATAGTGCAATCTTAATCTCTTAGTCTCAGGGTTGAAAGCCAGTTGACGGTGTCCAGCTTGGCTGGGCGGTGATTTTTTAATGTACTTCATTTTCATCGAGAAAAACATTTGTAGATACACGCTCTCCGATGTAGGTAAAATTGGCTTAGCGAATTAGCGATAGTTTAATCTTATAGGAGATGGTGGCTTCTACATTCCACCTGTTGCACATCCTGGAAAAAAAGCAAACAAATGAGGACTACCTATTTGACAGAAGTATGGAAAACCATAGCCAATAACAAAGAAGTGATATTTGGCATGGGTTATGTGCTTAAACAGCATTCACATATGGTACAACAATTACATAAAGTCATTCAGAATAAAGAGAATTTTAAATGCTATTCCAGTAAACGTATAATATGCATTTTGTCATGAGAGTAGCTTACAATGGAAATTAATTGTTCTTTCACTCTAGCGGTGTGTAGGACGCACTATGAAAGGGTAGAGCCAGACTGAAAAATGCAATGCCATAGCCGGGATTTGAACCACGGATCTCCTGCTCTCCGTCCAGCCGCTCTAAACCCTTGAGCTACATGAGTTGGCACGAGTCAGTTAGAAAATTTAATGTCATGTTGGCAACATAAGTTGACACGAGTCAGTTGGAGAATTTAATGTCATGTTGACAACATGAGTTGACACGAGTCAGTTGGAAAATTTAATGTCATATTGGCAACATGAGTTGGCACGAGTCAGTTGGAGAATTTAATGTCATGTTGGTAACATGAGTTGGCACGAGTCAGTTGGAGAATTTAATGTCATGTTGGCAACATGAGTTGACACGAGTCAGTTGGAGAATTTAATGTCATGTTGGCAACATGAGTTGACACGAGTCAGTTGGAGAATTTAATGTCACGTAGGCACGTTGAGCATAGTAGCTCAATGGGTTGGAGCGGCTGGACGGAGATCAGAAGATCTGTGGTTCAAATCCCATCTATGGCATTGCATTTTTCAGTCTGGCTCTACCCTTTCATAGTGCGTCCTACGCACGGCTAGTGTGAAATAACAATTAATTTCCATTAATTGTACCTAATAGTGCCCCGAACTATAAAGCCCGGGCCTTAAAGTACTTACAGCATAGTAAGTCGTCATTAAGGTAGTTGTCTCATGTGTTTATGAGAACTCCTAGTGGTTTACCGGGAAAACACGAGTCAGTTGTACCTAATAGTGATCCGAACTATAAAGCCCGGGCCATAAAGTACTTACAGCATAGTAAGTCGTCATTAAGGTAGTTGTCTCATGTGTTTATGAGAACTCCTAGTGGTTTACCGGGACAAACACGAGTCAGTTGTACCTAATAGTGATCCGAACTATAAAGCCCGGGCCTTAAAGTACTTACAGCATAGTAAGTCGTCATTAAGGTAGTTGTCTCATGTGTTTATGAGAACTCCTAGTGGTTTACCGGGACAAACACGAGTCAGTTGGAGAATTTAATGTCATGTTGGCACGTTGGCCATAGTAGCTCAATGGTTTAGAGCGGCTGGACTGAGACCAGAAGATCCGTGGTTCAAATCCCGGCTATAGCATTGAATGTTTCAGTCTGACTCTACCCTTTCATAGTAGCCTACAATGTTTACACTTTAAACAAAATATAAAAAGGCACTTTTGAGGAAAAGAGAATAACTTAGTATTTTCCAAGAAAAGAGTTGTTCTAGATGTTTCGAGGCAATTTTCTTCAAAATCATTGAATATCATTCTTGTAAACTTTTACCTATGTAAAACAGATTTAACAGATTTTTTTTTAGCTATCCTGTTCATAGAAAGTATGAGAGAGAGAGAGAGAGAGAGAGAGAGAGAGAGAGAGAGAGAGAGAGAGAGAGAGAGTAAGAAAGAATACGGACACATTTTTTGGGGGGTCCTGAAACTTACGTTTGCAGCAAAATCTTGATATTTGACAGTTTGGATAGAGTAGATCCTCTATTTACTTTAAGTATGTAGCAGAAAAGTTGAAGGCGATGCATTTACACGACCTACACAATTTTTCATGAGATAGAGCAAATAAAATACATGTTTTATTACCCTGCATAATGTGTGAATTACAGAAAAAAAGCAAAAACTGCTCAAAGCAGGTGTTTCATTTGCATGTTCTCGCATATGTAGATAGTGCATTTTAAAATGAGAATCAGTGCTGAATTAGGTGTGGCGACATTCGTGTGTTACGTCACTTGTCGCAGTTCCCTTGGTGATGGACCGAAACACGGCAGGTTGCCTGTCTCCAGGGGTAATGGAGCGAATGCATGGTTCCGTTATTTGCAGTGGGGTTGATCCCTTACGTGCGCGTGTGTGTAGCACCCCTTTTTCCTCTCCGCATACGGGCACAGAGAAAAGAAAAAAACACTGTCCTCGCGCATCGCCACCTAAAAGGGGTTAAAATGTCGGACGCTGGATATAATTTTTAACAAAAAGGAAGTAATGAGTGTAATGATACCTTAAGCTATTCCGCCTCCGAGGCTAATGGAAGAGGAAATCTGGATAAAATGCTTCATAAATCAAGCCTTCACAGCGTTTTAACACGAAAGGTATTGGATAACGCGAAAACAAAAAGCTGACAAAATAGCTCCCATGCATTTAAAAAAAATCTTATCCTTAAACGGATATAAAAGATTTCCTGACAATTTTTATTTACTGCTTTTTAAAGTTGCTCTTTCACAGTAGCTGTTAGCCATTACGATTTAGCTGCAGTTAACCAATTTTATCGACATTTAAGAAGAATATATGGGCTATGACCATTTATTTTCCTATATAACCTCTTTTTAATTTTTTTATAACTATAACTGCCTTCAACGTAAAATAACACTTTTAAAACATTTTGGAAGACGAATATTTGAGTAGTGACAGAAGAAATGAACCACACTATATGCTGATAAAGAATTAAATCAATAAAGAAGGTTATGGAACGTACAGATTGTCTTTTATTAGAAGAGATTAGCGTATCATATGTTTTTAATATAACAGTTATACGCAAAATCATAAAGACGGAGGTTACAAAATTTGCCTTTCTTATCTATGGTCTGCATTTGTTAGAGTCTGTCTAGTGAACGCGAGTGCAGTTTGCCCCTCAAAGGAAACTACCCTACCGCCCAGTAGTGACTGTCATAACTCTATCTCCACACTTCAGAAATGGAACACTGTCGTTGAGGACCAATAGCAACCCTAAATTTCTCGAAGTGACAGTCGCATGTTTACCTACTCCACGAGGAGTCTCAGTTGCCAAAGTTCCAACTTCCACTTGATCTGTTTCATTACTTGCAGAAATTCGTTGTGTGTCACGATGTGGAGACCGTGGGAGGGAAATGCAGTGGTAAATGCAGATGAGGTAGTAGATAACTTTTAGTGAAGTGAAAATAATGAAAGTGATGACAATAATGAGAATAACTGGGTCGAGTTCTGTTACTCAAAAAACAAAGTTATAACGGGAACTGTTTCTAAGTAAATTCAAGCGCTTGTTTTGAAAACATCTAAATATGTGCTGACAAATAATATTGGTAAGGGGTCATGCAATGAACCTGATGATAAATTCTGGGTATTCACAGTAAGAAATATTGTGACGAAGGGAATACCAAAGACGCCGATCATGTGTGAAAACAAAAGGAAATTGGGATGACAAGTTTTACCTCACCCCCATAGAGCCCTGTCATGGCACCATCAGACTTCCATCTGTTCGGGCCACTAAAGGAAGCTCATCGTGGGATTCATTTTGAAGATGAGGAGGCTGTGAAAACGTCCGTGCGTCAATGGCTTAGGAAGCAAGACCGTGTGTTTTACCACACTGGAATACATGCCCTAGTTAAAAGGTGGACCAAAACTGTGGAAAAGGACGGAGATTGTGTTGAATAGTGACAAATTAATCGTCAATGTTGTAGTTTTCAAGCTATGTAAATTGGATTATATTTTCTTGGCTATTAAAGGAGAGAAAAATATAGGAGGCATTATTGACCCATCTTCGTATATTGGTAAGGTAATATGAAGAGGGGGACATTTCGCATCGCGGCCATGTGATCTCGTATATCGGTGTCTGCTGACGGATTTTCTGGAATATTTCATGATGTAACGAAAATACTTAGCTGTGTATTTGAGGTTGGTTAAATCCCACGTTGCGTAGACAATATGTATCGAATTTATGCAGTTCCCTGATGTTCTGGAAGTAAAACGTCGTCCACGGCTGCTCTGATGTTCGCATAAGATTCTTTTGCCCAGAACGGGTCACGGATGTAAAGAAGATGGTGGATTTTTAAGAAGAAGAATATTTCAAGGAAGAAAACGCAATAATACACATAGCAGAAGAAAACGGATACAACAAAAGTTTGGTGTTGAAGAAAATTAGAAAATCTAAACTAAAGAAAACCATTAAGGAAGCAACCACATTTATTAAAGAAAAAGAAAGCAACAGCATATTCAATTCATTCACATATCATCCAAAAACATTTAATAAATTTAAAAAGATATTCAAGGAACAAAATATCATCTTGGCACCTACTAATAGATACTCAATTTTAAAATTACTAAATTCAAAAACAAAAGATGAAATTCCGTCAGGTAACAAATCTGGAATATACCAAATAAATTGTAAGAATTGTGAAAAATGCTACATAGGTCAAACAAAAAGAAATTTAAAAACCAGAGTCAAAGAACACTTTAGAAACATCAGATTGAAACAAGAAGACAAGTCAGCAGTAGCATTTCACTTTTGGAATGAAAACCATGACATTGATCCAAATCCAGAATTATTAAAAGGAGTGATAAACCAAAATAGATTGACAACATGGGAGAACATATTCATCTGGAAAAATAAGGATCGCGTAATGAACTTTGAAATCCCGCCAGTAGATAATTTGACAGAAAAGTTCATAGTTCCACCACCAGAGAGAGCAGACAACAACAGATGCCAGTTGGAAAGAGATTGAAAATGGAGGCCAGGGCCTTTGAAACTAGTCTCTCATAAATATATGAAAAAGTAAGTGACGAGTGTCAATAAACCAACCACAAATAATTTTTATATTAATTTTGACGTCACTGTTACTAAATTCCTCCAAACACACGTCTCAATGATGTCTTAACCTCAGTTTATTGGTCGGTGTATGTTGTGTGATGGCTAATTACGAATAAGTAAAGATCTCAAGCATAACAGAGAATGTATCAAATGCTCTTTAATGTAAATTATTTCCTGTGGAACGAGTAAAATAGAGTTCAACGCACTTTATGTTTTCCTTTAAAGTAGGTACTTATACTTTATTTAAGGTCTCCAAAATAGTTTTTAAAGTGTATTGTGAAAGCTAATGCAGTACTTCCTGTACACTTACGCAAGTTTTACTGAAATTAAAAAGTAATTTAGAGTCTTTGAAAGCTTTAGCTAGAAAGGGTAAGGCTACTTAACACATTAGTTTTTAAGGGCGCTGGGGTAAGGTGTTAATGCATAAGGTATCCACGATGTTCAGGTCTGAAAGTGGCACTGGTTATAAGCTGCTGATAATCGTGTTTAAATTTTGCATGAAGCTGGGACCACCATGGAAGACATATTTCGAGTTTTAACAATTTAACATAATGCAGACGTGCTCGTTTAAAATGAAGGAGAAGTGCCACGGAGAATAATCCCAAGACTCCGTTGTTGTACGAAGTTTCGTTTGAAACCATTTCGTCTAGCTAAGTTAACAAGTTGCCACATACTGAAAGGACGTCTCCGCGCACCCCAGATTAACCAAGTTTCCAAAGTAATCAGCAGGACAAAGTGTAACAAGTTGAGAGGAAGGGAAATTAACTCATCATCAACCGCATAGAGGTGAAGGGGAAGGTGAGGGAGAAGACAGATGACGTCAATATTTGACGAGACTTGGACCCAACGATAAATCATAACGAGGAGTCGCTCCAACACGTCCTGGGTGGCATCAAGTGCTTAACACGCCACTCTTTTAATTTGATCACATTCTAAAAAGTATGTCATTTTAACGTTTTGTAGTTCTTAGTCTAGCTAACGTGTTATTTTAAAGTATGTATCTGAATTTTGTTTGTTACGTTATCGCGCTCCATCACCCTTCATGTTTGGCTAAGTATGCCGCTGAATGATGTCAAACAAGCCGTGTGCAATGCAAGGACACTTAATCTAAGTTATACCAGGTGTGTAAAAAGTAGCCTCTAACCTCGCTGTTGCTACTCAATGAAGTGATAATTTTAGAAAAGCTGTAAGATATAAAATGTCCTAGCATTGTTATTGTGACTTTGTGGGTTCGTAGAATTCAGTGGCGGCTGGTGGGTGAAATTATTGGTGGTGCACAAATGAAAAATAAAATACAGAGTAGTAATGACTCACCTATTTATACAGAAACTCTGCTCTACTCTCCTTAGACCTGGCGAATCTATCGATAACTTTTGCGTTTAAGTCGCTGATCTTCATTGATCTTCATAACAAAATCTCTCTCAATTGAAAGCATTGCTAATGCTAACAATCGGTCTTGCGACATTGTGTTCCTAAGGAAAGTTTTTATTCTTCTTAAAGTTGAGAAACAGCATTCTGCATCAGCGGTAGACATTGGCATAGTTAACAGTACTCGGAGGAGTTTGACACATTCGCTGAATCTAGTACATAGTTTTCCTTATTGAAGTCCATCAAGCTCAAAGCGCCGGACATTCCACGAAATTCCTCTCAGCTGTAAATTACAGTCAGTTTTCTACGAATTTTTGTTCCAATGATAAAAGGATAGAACCTTATTGTTTCTCTAAGGGAATCCTCTGGAAATGTCTTAGAAATTTTCTTGATGAAACAAAGTTGAGGCTACCAGATGCACCGTGAAGCTAAATCTGTCCTTTGATTCTCTAAGAATGTCACATACTTCAAGAGCTTCTCTTTTTTCACATCATGATCTTCTATTCTTCTCCTCTTAATTGCAGTTTCTTCGTGTTCCTCGATATCCACGCTATTTCTTACCTTTTGCACTTCCCTTTTAAATGCGTTTAGATAGGCGATGGCAAATGTTGCATTGCAGTCTCGTTTCTACAGCTGATTGTACAAAATGTCCACATGTGACATGATCTTTTAGAAGAAAGACAGCCAGAATACAAAATTATAATGTTTCAAAGTGGCCATAAACCCAGAAGCCTGAACAAGTGTGGCGTTGTAGTTTAACAGAGTTCTCTTCTGAATAACCTCCATGCATTTAATTAAATTCTCCCTGTGTTCGAAAAGCAGAGCACACAGAAGCTAAGCCTGAAGGTCACGCTATAGTCGTTGCTAAGAGTAGGAGGAGCTAGGTTTATAAACCTCCATTTGAGCAATGTATAAGAAGCCCCTCGTATCTCTTCACCTTCCCGCAACCCCCATAGAGAGCCAACATTTGGGCGAAATCTTAGGTTAACTCTTCGCTGCAAACCTGCGGCTCCTACAGCTAATCACTGTTTATTTCGCCTTCTGCGGTCATGGGCAGCTACAGACGGTAAGCGTAATTGGAACATGTTTGTATATAAAACAATGCTAACAAGTACAGCTTTAATGTACAAAATGCACCTGTTGTATATTCAGAGTCAGTAGGTGTAGCGCAAACCTGCAACCTTATGGAGGAACCGCCCCTGGTAGAATTAAAAGGCCGAGTTGCAGAGATTAAAAATATCCTTTATTTCCGTAGAGTTACACTGTTCAATTCTCACGTAACAACATAACATCACATAATAACGCAATCCTCCAAGGTCGATGGCAGTAACAAACCGTGACAGCTGATTACACTAGCTCTCGTAATAACAACACTCTTGTTACACAACTACTCCACTTTGCGAGCCGTCACGTCCTTAAATACCTAATTCGTAACTGCAGATGGTTCTTAAGTCAGGCAGAACCCGAACAATCTCTATCAGTCCAGAGACTTCCAATCATTCTATCACATTCTAGAAGCGTAATTTAATCTATGCCGGCGAGTCAGTTACCTCAGTTATTGCTGCCCGCCGGCGCTTATATACAATAGCCGCGCTAGCATTAACTGCTTAGCAAGACTCATTATTACCATGAAACCTTTTCTGCCGACTGTTTTGTTATTTGTGCTGATGCTTTTATGCCTGTTGCCGTGACATTATTATTATCAATAAAGGACAGCTTTTTTAAAAATAATAGCAACATTTTTCTGCACTACATTCCTCAAGTCTCAAAACGTACAAACAAATACCCTTTCAAATCGCAATTTAAATTTATGAGGACCTTACTGCATGTTTACTGTACAAATGAAAACACATCGTTACTTCAAATTGGGTAGGCTTTGAATTAAACAATACAGTAGGTCACTTCAATGTGTGGCTTTGCATTGAACGAACACAGACAAAAGCTAAGCTAAGCAAGGACAACAATGCTTACTTCATTGCAAAATCTGCCTGAAAATCATGGCACAACTTACAGGAAGACACCGAACTGAAATACTAATGATGCTTGGTCTTCCAGTGTTGCTGGAAACATTAAGTAATGAGAAAGACAGACTTTGGCATTTTTTGGCGGTAAATAGAATCCATATTTGAGGTTAGCATTTAAACGCCGAGTGGACACTATTACCGCAGTATCAGGCAGCGATTGGGAGGCGGCGAGTTAATCGAAACCAGATAATTAAAAAAAGAAGATAAATTAATAAAAGTGCTTTTCCAAACTAATATAAAAATCTTGTTATAATAATATGAAATTAAAATGGATATAGCAGTGATTAAAATAGCAGTTACTGGTGATCAGCTCAACAGTTGTAATAGCTTAGTACACAAATAAATAAATAAAAAAAAAATAGCAGTTGACTTAAAGAATAAGAAGGGAAGAATGTAAATTAATATAACATATATACTAACATCAGGGAGAGAAAGAGAAAATATTCTTGTAAAACTCTGTACACGTCGGAGAGACAGGAAGGGAGGTCCGTTACTCTCTTTGTGCTAGTAAAGGTTCAATGTCTGAGAACTATAGAATACTTCCAGCCAGGAATGTGTTGAGACAAAGGACTTTCAAAATGCAGTGAGCATGAACGCTAAAGAGATGTAGTTCGCTGATTTGATAACGATGTATACCGTTACAAACAACTCAGAGTAGACGTTCCCCAACTCAGTGTGGGCTGAACGTCAATGAGTTAAATGAGTTTTGCAAACCAATGCGAAAATTCGAAATAAATGAGAAACCAATAATAATGTAACATTTGAGAAGGATGAGCTAGTTTGGTCATGTGATAAAGTTAGAGAGGATCAGAATAAGGTTCGAACTGAATCGTGAAGTAAGAAAAACGTACTTAAAATGTGATACTACGACAGGAAGGACGTGTTCATGCGCGTTAAGAAGAGAAGCGAAGATTTATAAGTCTGAAATGTAGTGAAGTTAAGAATAGCCCAACCAGCGTAAGTGGAAGCAGCATTAGAAGTTTATTAGAGCAAAGTAGTCGCCGTATAAAGAAGAAATAGAAACCGCGCGGAAGTAACTTTAAACAAGTAATCCAGGGTTTCAAGTAAAATTGAGTTTATGTTAGGAATTTTACTAACAGGTGGTCACCGATCCAAGTCGATAAGCAAACTTAGTAGGACTTAAACCAAATAATTCTGCAACAAACAAAGTGTTATTAATACGACTGAGTAGCTAACAACCACCAAAATCCATTTCCTACAACCATTCACCTGAGGATAAGAGAACTCATAGCTCCAATTAGAACGCAATTAATTTAACACTGGTATGTGGGTTTGTCGCAACACCAAGATCTAATCGACGTTGGCAGCAAGGGGGTTGAAAGAAACAGGGTACAGCGTGCACCAAGTCTTAGACATCCAGTTCACTGGAAATAATCATTTTGGTTCTTCAAAATGAAAAGAAAGATTCGTTTTTCTCAAAGAATTGATCCCGATTCTTCTAAAACAAGTTTAGATGAATAAATGCATCCTGAGGTTAACTAAACCACTCATTACAGTTCAAAAAGAGTTATTTAATATTTCTTCGTCCCAGAGATTTATAATACAAATATTACTATGGTAATATGGAAGATCCTATCCCTTGAACGAGCTGCATCCACTTCTGCTGATATCTTTTAAATATCCTCCATGATTTCTTCCTTTAATTCTTCTCTTCGGGTCTCCATCTCCAATTACCATATCTACGAATACCCAATGAAAATTTTAAAATCCTGTGGACGCTCAATTGACTTTCTTCAATACTCAGTCTTGAGGTAAATATTTATAGATTTATTCTTTTATCCACTTCATGTATACCCAAATTAACTTTTGAAGAACTACTTTATTGTGTCATTTAAGGAAATGTAACTGTGAAAATTAACCGAAGCTGTGAAAAATTAAAACGTACTTTCTCTCATTATAAAGTAATACAAGAAAACAATAGATTCCACCACTAACAAACTTAAAATACCAGTTGACTAGCACTATAAAGAACAGTCACATCTTTGCTAATAGGCATATTCTGCTTTAAGTCCTTTTTCCCAAAACCTTCTTTAGCTCTTTTCCTTGCACAACGGAATTTTTTATTAATTTTCTTCAAAATGTTTATACTGCATTTTAGAAATGTGCCTCTTACTTGTCCAAAACACTCTCCAATTCTAATATAATCACGGGTAAGATTGTAACAGATCCTCTTTATAAACTGGATTCCTGATTCTTGAATAATTTTAAAAAATTCATTCCATGGAGCAATTTTACTAGAAAAATAAACTCACACAATAAAATGACATATAATTTGGACAATTCTCTTTAAATATATTGTGAGAAATGAGTAGTTAAACAAGAAAATAGTTCGTATCATTTAAAGTTAACCACTGGCGCGAGAGCCCTTAGAGGGCCAAGGCCTGCCAAACCTACTGCCGGCCTCACGCCCACTTACGCACGGCAAAGGTGGACGATCATCCAACCGATACGGGGAGGAGATGTAGTCAGCATCTCGGCATCCATGTTGGTTTCCGTGACCAGGGCCGCTTACTTAGCGTAAGCTCCTCACTCCCCTAAGTATGCTGAGTGGGCACCGGTCCTATACCAGGGACCTAAAATCCTTCTCAACCCATGGGTGGGATCGAACCCGGGCCAAGGACCAAGGCATGCTGCCTTAGCCCGCTACGCAACGGCCCAGGACAGTTTGTATCATACCACAACCTATTTCCGACAGCAGCCAATGACATCACATGTGAGAGTTACAAGTTACATGGAGCAGAGTAGGCACCTGTTCCGTAGCTGATCCAGGCCCATTTGGATTGTGATCTTTAAAAATTTATGATAAACAATCTTGTTATGTTGAATAGACATTTTCTGTTTCATATTTTCAAGATAAGCACAGTGCCTTCCAGTGCACCTGCTTTAATTATATTATCTATAGGTAGATGGCAGAACATTTGATATTTTCAGTATTTTCAAATTTGCTATTTATTTAAACTGAAAGCTGAAAGGATCGTGGTATTAAATATAAAACCCGATATTTATCTGTGATAGAAGGAAATCGCGAAAACAGGCAAACAACAAAACATTCAATTGTTTGGCACTAGAACTTAAGAACCCGGATTCTCCTGAAAGCGGTTTGAGAACTATTTTTCTAATGAAAAATACCTTTTCTTTTGTTTAAAGTTAAATAAATACTGAGGAATTGCCACTGAGCATCTTAAAACTGTACTCCACTAAAATTTTGTTTAAAAAACTGCCGGCTCCACATTTTATACTACTATTTACATGAAAAATGATTAATAACTTCTAAATTACATGCACTAGCTATACGAAACTTTGAAAACTTGTAAGATAGTTAATTTAAAACGGCACATTTAAGTTGAACCTACGCATCCGGGTTCGATCCCAGGATTGTGGTGGACTAAGGGGCATCTGGGAGAGGTATCTACGGCTTCCTTTGGCATTCATTGCACCAAATCATTCTTTCATTCATAGAGTGCATTGTTTATTCATTCGCATTACTGAACAAAATACTGTTTTCAGTAAATTAAATGCCAGATCAGGAGATGGCGTGACGACCATCTTGGCAAAATGCAACAGATACTGGCAGCGGAGAATTAAGGAGGCTTTGGCGATTTCCTCTGAAAGGAACACGTTTAATCGTGATGCTGGATTTCAGTTCAGCTCCTCTTGGAAACCGGCCTTAAAAATGGAAATACGTCGATTTAAGAAGCAAAGATCAGTACAGCTTGATAATCAAGTTAAGTAGTTACGTTTGTTTGACACAATTTTCTATACTCACTCCATCTCCTGACCTGACATTTAATTTACTGAAAACAGTCTTTTGTACAGTAATGCGAATTTTGATAGTGTTTTTTCTTTGTTTATAGTTGTGTTATATCCAGTATTTCATTTGTGGTTATAACATTTTATAAATATCCTGATGATGGGAGAGATGTACACTCTCGAAACGTTGATATCTAATCATCTTTTCACCTGGCTGGCTGTCCGAGAAGAAAGTGAGTGTAAGTCTTCTTTATGAGGAGGGTACAAAGGAAACGAATACAATTATTAAAACTTAAAGAAATTTAATATTGCATCATTGAATTGCCTTAATTGCAATGAATTATAATTAATATGGATTAAGTAATGAATTTATTGTAAAGAATTGATAGAACCTGATGTACATATGAAAGGAATCAATGATATATTCTGATATGCATAGCCCAGTTCACTAAAAACCATTGATGCAATAAACAAAGGAATAACGTAGATTTTATACCACTGACACTGTTTGTTATATTACCACAAGAGAGCCCATTATTCAAGAGTCTATCAAGACCCAAATGCTGCTTGTTCCACTGTTGCAATAAGGAGGGGTGGCTGTAAATACCGATTTACTCTGCAATTCATTACGGCAATAGAGCAAGCTGCCGGCTGTACCAAGGCTTGCTTGCTGTATCGATGTTCTGCTTATTGCTCTATGGTCTCCCGGGGAACTGAACCGAGGAATGTGTAATCTTCACTTCTAATGGGTAATCATCCGTAAGACTCGAACTCTAGAATCGATTTGTTAATTGCGAAGCCTTCACTACCGTTCCACATGTCCTCAGAAAATAACACATCGCATTCGCCCCAACGTGAACGACATTCCGTAATAAATTTTACATACTTTCCGTAAGTGTTACTAACTAATTTTAGTCAATTTTCTGCAAACATTTCAAACTTCCTTCCCGTCAGATTTATTTATTTCGAATACTTATAAAAATACTTATAAAAGTACCCACTACACAGAATTATTGGAGAGCAAGAGAGCTAAGGGCTTCATTGCCGAAGCCTAGCATTTGACAACAAATATGGAAACTCATATGGAAGTTGTAGATCCGCAACTCAAACGGCTGAACGTACAGTGGATATCTGTCGTCAGCTTATCCATAGTTATTGAGTCCAGAGGTTCTACTCCCGTCAGTCCTGGACCCGTAGGACCAAGACCCGGGGCTCTTTCAACCAGGGAGTATCCGAGCTGTCCCAAAGGGCGCCCAGCGTCCTCCATGGGGCTTTCCATAGGGCAAGACCTGGGTTGCTAACAAGCCCCCCCCCCCCAATGTGGTCCAAGGACTCAAGACGGGATGGAGGTGGATACGCCAGTCACGCGTGCCAAAACCAAACGGTGAAGGCTACCGATATGACCTCGGTGGGGCCGCCTGGCGATCTAGCACACCTTATCCATAATACCGTGGATGATAGATTTGTCAGGAGAATTTTCACTTTTGACGAAAAATGAAAGCCTGGTGCCTCGAAATAGTGACTTGATCCACGCCAACCTGCCAAAGTCATTGTTAACAAAAAAACAGTTCGGTCCCAAAGTAATGTTGGGTGTCTGGTGGAAGTTTGAAAGTATCATTCACTTTTACTTTGTTCCAAATGAGCGGGGAATCGATGCGAATATTTATTCCCAACGACCGGAACCACTTTATGAAACTTTGAGTCGGAGATAACCAGCAACACCCCATGCAACACCCCATACTGCACGAACAAGCATGGAAAGCATTAAGGAATTCGTAGGAATCGACCTGCTACCACACCCAGCATACAGCCCTGATCTTGCAGCATCAGATTATCAAAATTTTTGGATTCATGACCCATTTTCTACGTGGAAGGTGTTTTGACAATATTGAAGCAGTGCAAGTGGGTGTAATCGAATTCTTGGCATCAAAAACCAGAGAATGGTACCATCGTGAGATAATCCTCGCTGAACGATGGCTCAAGACCATAGAATCTAATAGTCTATACCTTGAAAATAAGTTAATTGCTTGTCAGGATGCCACCAAGATAATATGTTTATAAAAAATTATCTAAGAGAGTGCCTTGAGAAAATTGTATGAAGGCTCGCACAGATGTGGGTATACATAATAATGCACCTAATTTGGATTTTGTGCTGGGGCCAGGAAAGCTTAGGACAATGTAGGATAATACTGAATACTCGTTTGGGAAACATATGGGACAATATTTTTCAAACAGTTGATTTTATAAAGACTAGAAATTGTTGGAGGGAAGCGAGAAAATGTTATTGTATATAGCCTAACAATTAAAAACATCCACCAGTTCTTATTGTCACGGATCCATTATTACGACTGGCGGCGTAGGGTTCGGCGCGGAACGATCACAGACAGATAGATAGGGCCTGCAAAAACAGATAAAGAAACCCCGGGGATAAAAGGCTTGCCGACACAGATAAATTAGAGGTCTAGATCGTTCGTGTTTTATCTGGTGACGAGTTAGAGAACATTCTATAACTGTCTGGAATCATGAATGGTTGTGTATAAATAGAAGCCATGGCTAGTTTATCTGACAGTCATAAACAGAGTCGAAAAACGGAGTTGTAACGAGAGCTGTTCCGGGAGGGTACCGCATTCCCTGTGAATGTGGGACATCGTATATAGGACAAACCGAAAGGACCATCGCTACTAGAATAATCGAACATGAACGGGGCATTCGTTTAATGCAACCTGAGAAGTCTGGGCTGGCAGAGCATTGTTTTGATAACGACCATAGCGCCAACTTTCGGGATACGACCATCTTGGCAAAATGCAACAGTTAGTGGGAGCGGAGAATTAAAGGAGGCTTTGGCGATTTCTTCTGAAAGGAACAGGTTGGATTTCAGTTCAGCTTCTCTTGGAAACCGGCCTTTAAAATGGAAATCCATCCTGGCATTTAATTTGCTGAAAACAGTATTTTGTTCAGTAATGCGAATTTTGATAGTGTTTTGTCTTTGTTTATAGTTGTGTTATATCCAGTATTTCATTTGTGGTTATAACATTTTATAAATATCCTGATGATTGGAGAGATGCACACTCCCGAAACGTTGACATCTAATCATCTTTTAACCTGACTGGATGCCCGAGAAGGAAGTGAGAAATGTGTGGTGTTTAACGCCCGCTTTTACTACATATGGCACCGCAGGCGGTGACACTGATGATGCATGAGATGAGGATGAAGCACCGGTGGAATGAGAGGGCGGGGGAAGGCGGCGGTCCCGGAGAAAACCCGCCCCAACGCCGTGTTGTCCACCACAAATCTCACTTTGCGGTCGCCTGGGATTGAACCCGGGCCGCCTTGGTGGGAGCCATGGCGTGGCCATAAGAAAGTGAGAGAGTTGTTGTAAACAGAACTGAGTATCGTGCAACGGTGAACGCTGTTTGTTTGTGGTCAACGACCTTGGTAGATTGTAATTGTGTATGTGACGTAATTCTGCTGCTGTGTGAGGATTGTCCAAAGTGTACTTCTACGGAAATAAGGAACATATTGAATTTCTGCAAAGTTGTGGGTCTATTGAAAAGGAACTGTACAATGAAATCAATCAATGAATGACATATTATGAAATAGATAAAGTAAAAAAAAAAAAAAAAAAAAATGTATTTGAAAACAATGCTGGGCAGTGTCCTTAGGTACGGATCCGAATGCTGGATTCTGAACGGCAGATGGAAGACAAATGCAGAGTATCGTAAAAGTATGAAAGTAGTAAAGTATCTGCATTAGAGTACGCATCGAATATTATTAAAATACATATTGAAGCAAAGATTGTAGATAAATAGAAAAACTAAACAACACATTTTTAATTGATGCACATGAGCACAAAGATTGTAGTGGAAAATGTGTTCATTGTTCTGCAATAGAAGAAAAGAAGTAAAAATGGAAGTACTTGTTTAAGTCGATGCGGACGTGTGGAAAAATATATGGGTAAATTTTGCTTAGTTATGACAGATCATCTCATATGATAGATATTTCAGTTATGATAAATCCTGGTCAGTATTAATAACTTGAAAATTTACAGCTTAATTGAAAGAAAGGTAATAAAATTTAATTTGCACTGCTTTACAACCATATCCTCTGCATTTTCTATATTAAAATCCTTAGGTACATTTTGATCTTTTCAGAATGAAAGGTTGCGTGCACAAAGCATGAATTTTGAAACCAGTCCGTTTGGGATTTACATGTTCTGGTATCCCGATGCGATGATAATGTGTTTGGAAACGTCAAATGCATTACGAGTACGTCCATCCATCCTGTTATGAGAGCATGTGGCCCGCTGGTTGCAGTTTGTGGGGGCAGATAATAAAATATCCGGTATCTCTCGCCGTTCAGGAAGAACAGCTAGCCCTTGTTCATTGTTCTCGCCCCGGGACATGACCAGCAGCTTCTGCGCCAAATGGAGCCCAACAGTATCTCTGGGTGGTGGATGGACCACTTTGTTTTAGCTTGTATTAAAATATAGCAGTTTCACACACCCAGTATCCGTTATTAATAGGTAGAAGCCAATCTTTTATTACATTAATGACACTAAAAACAGTTGAAGACTGTTAAACACTGGGACAGCCCAGTCATAATCCGACAGGGTACAAACTATAGATATTTGTACAATCTCATAATCCTTATAGCAGGAATTAGTTTAACTTTGCTGCCATAAGCAGCAATGAGGACTTTTCAGCAGTTGGATTCAAAATATCAGCAAGTGAGGCCAAGAATCACTAACGGCATTTAAAAATCAGTCCTGAACACCAACAGTTTTGAACGTGATTTGTGGGGGATGATAGCTTATCTGCAATTTGCTTGCATATAAATCCTACTTCCATCCGTTTTTATTTTAATCCTTAGAAATTGGCATGTTTGGTCCTAATTGTAGCAAAATTCTGTATTCCAAACAGCAAGTGCGGATGTTTTCCAAAAGTACATTTTTTTCTGTGTTTTAATGGTACTCACAGCATATATTTCAGGTTAAACTCAAATTTGTTCTTCTGGAAGAAGTTTAGAAGTGACACTCGATAAACCAACCTTACTTTTAGGAAACTGATTCCAAGTTTCTTTACTGCGTTGAGTCAAAAATATTTATTCGTTTCTCAGATGGAAAACTCCTATTACCTATTCAATTGCTTGCCGAACTTATCTCGGTAATATACGTACAACCCCGATCTTCAATTATCGGTTTTAAATTTTTGCGAATTTCGAGGCATTCAAAATAAGAAGGAACTTGCAATAATTTGGGTACTAAATGGCAAAAGGATAGAAGTGGTCAATGAATTTGAATACTTGGGAATGAGGTTGAATAACAATGGAAAGTGTGGAGCACACAGTAGAAAAATGGAAACAAAAGAAAGGGCTGATATGTATGGAATAAGAATATGCAAATATAAGCTAAAATGACAACAAAATGGTTAGGAAGAATGTATGAAGTACTAGTATCCAAAATGTTATATGCACTGGAGATCTGGGGGGCCGCAGAAGTGAACAGAACGGTGGACCAAAACTACAGAAGGTTTTGTAAAGAGCTTACCAAGGTCAGCACCTAGGGAAATAGCTTTAGTAGAATTAGGAAAGACAAGAAGAAATGCAATAATAATGGAAAGAATAACAAAATTTTGGTATAGGTGTTTGGTTACAGAAGAAGGGGAAGTTATGAAATTATGCATGAGAGAGCAAAAAATATTAGAGAACTCAAATAGCTGGTAGGCAGAGATAGGAGCAATTATGGAAAAAATAGGAAAGGGAGATATATGGAGATTAGAGGAAAGGAATACAAGCGATGTGGGTAAATTGGTAAAATGCAGAATAGAAGATATAGAAACACAGGAAATATGGGGAAGTCTAGAAATATGAAATCATTACAATTTTACAAACAAATTAAAATAAATTGGGGACGAGAAGCATATGTAGATTACTTCAATAGACAACAGAGAGAAGGGTTAGCATGGATGAGATCAGGAACAATATTTCTAAGAGGGATAAGAGTTAGGAGAAAGGGAATTTGTGAATTGTGTGGGGGAAAAGAAAGCATAGAACACTATGGAACAGAATGCGAGGAAGTTGCAATATGGAGAAAAAAGGTTTTGGAGGAAAAGTGGGAGAAAGTAGAGAAGAAGATGGTAGCTATAAAAATGTTAACGGGCAGGGAGGAAAAGAAGGTAAGAAGTATTGGTGAGTTCTTGCAGAAAATAAAAGAAAAATGGGTCAGAGATGTAAGGAATATAAGAAAGGAGGATGAGGGGGAAGAATGGGACTAATTAAGTAACAAGGAGGCATGGAGGTTAAGAGCTATCTGGTAGAGCAGAAGATCAGGGTGTCATGTAAGTCAAGGTAGCAACAAGGTAAAAACAAATAAATGTAGCCTAAAATTATGAACTGTAAAATTTTGGGATATGCACAATAAATAATCTAATCTAATGCCAGAGCTGCTATTACTCTGCAGTTAAATGTGATAAGGTAAGGCTACGTAAGCTTCCATACTCGTGATCAAATATACGGTAAAAAAGAAGTTTTATGGGAACCATTAGATGCTACAATAATGTAGTATCACTCCATAGCAGTTTTGTTATATGTGATGACCCTTTATTTAAGCTATTACGTGAAGTTCAGCCTAACAATGGCAAATGTTATAAAAGAGTGACAAATGCCCTTAT
The DNA here is from genome assembly GCA_030765055.1 of Mantis religiosa. NCBI lineage: Eukaryota > Metazoa > Arthropoda > Insecta > Mantodea > Mantidae > Mantis > Mantis religiosa. Next base: position 21,454,461 of record CM060954.1, read on the forward strand.
TGTAGATGTACATTTGTTCTCCTTTATACATTTGTCTTGTCCTACTGTCTAATTACTTTATTTAAACAAACCACTAAAAATGAAAATTTCTTACCAACTATTTGATAGAGCAATCAAGACTTGTTATTCATATCACCTCATAATTTAACCAAAATCGTAGTTGTTTTCAGATGATCAATATAAAAGGTAGTTAGAATGAGGGAAGGATTTGTTGAAAAACTTTGCCCTTTTCATGTAATTTTTTGTGCTATTTACGTCCTCCAACGTTGTCATATCGGACGGTGAATGAAATTGGAGAAATGATGCTGAAATGAGTCTGGGGTCCATGGAGCTTAGAGTTACCTGACATTAGTATTGCAGGATAAGGGAAATCCCGGAAAAACTCTTATCCAGGTAACTCACCCTGACCGAGATTCGAACTCGGGACCTCTTGTAATATTCTAAAATTAAATACGGAATTTAGTACTCATCCAACTTCTTGACTTTGAATTATGACTTTGATAACAAATTAGGGATTTAATAAATAAAACATCATAATCGATGAGATATGAACATTTGATATATTTGTTAAATGTGAAAAGGATGTTATTTTAGCAGCTCACTATGTGTTAGCTGGCTTCTAGGTGGCTCCAATGGGCAACATTTGTATAAAAGGGCTTTCTTAGACTCTTCCTTAGTAGCTGGGCACCGTAAACAAGATACAAAACACCAGATGGGTAGACAATTCTTATGCGTGAAAAATATAGCTTCTTGAAAGGAATCTCAGACACAGCTGGACTGGTCGTCCAGGAGGGAAGACGTGACACGAGAAGGAAGCTCCTGTGTGAATAAAGAATTACGTGTTATCACGTAATCTGCTGATAATCTCCTGACAATATAGATTGCTGTATATTGGTCGGCAACTTCGCGATTTCCATGAATATCATAACAAATCAGTTATTAAACAAGTCTTAAATTTGGATTCCAGTGTCATCCTTACTCTTATGGACGAGAGCTGACCAACAAAAACTGAGACTGATTTTTTTTTTCACAGATGTTTATTACTCCAATTCAAGTTTTACATGACCTTTTTTCAAAATAGTCCCCTCCTACTTCAATGCAATTATAGCATCTCTGTCAGTCCTAGAACACGTGCTGTAGACCATTCTTTGTCAGGTCCTTGAGAATCGCCTCACTTTTCTTGAGCAATGCTTCAGAGTTCTTAAATCGAATACTCCTAAGCTTTGCCTTTAGTGATGGGAATAAAAAATAGTCACAGGGTGCAAGATCGGGGCTATAAGGTGGATGTGGTACTCAGATAATGTTGAATCGAGCCAGAAACTGCATACTGAATTTGCGACGTGAGGCTGTGCATTGTGATGATGAAGTCGTCACCCAGTCCGAGAAAGCTCTGGTCGTTTCCTTGCAATGTGCTTCCTCAGTGTAGCCAAAACTGACGTGTAATATGCTGCTGTAATAGTAGTGTGAGGGGAACTGCATGCTGGTAAATCATTCCATTACAGTCAAAAACAGTGATCACCGTCACTTTCTCTACAGATGGAACGAATTTTGCCCTTTTGTTGTTGGAGAACCTGGCGATTTTCACACTGTGCTGTCTTGTTTTCCTTCAGGATCATAATGATGCAGCCATGACTCATCACCGGTGATAATCGATTTAAAAAATGCATCCCCTTCATCAGCATAGAGACGCAGCACCTCACGGCTTGTCTCCATTCGCACAGCCTTTTGTTCAGGAGTCAACAGACGTGGCATCCAACAAGCACAGACTCGGGTCACACGGAGATGGTCGTGTATAATTGTAAACACACTGCCATATGAAATTCTCAACACTTCACTGAGGTTACGTAATGTTATACGCCGGTCCTCTCGGACAATCACAGCAGCTGTGTTGATGTTGACTTCAGTCACAGCAGAAGCCGAAACACCGGGCCCACCTTGCTTAACACTGACAAGTCGACCTTCTTTGAAGTCCTTGAACCACCTAAACACTGTTGCACGAGGTAGTGCATCTTCACTGTACGCTTGCTTCAGCTTTTTGTAGGTTTCGTTGGTTGTATAGTTTAAACGAAAAGAGAATTTGATTGCACCGTACTGCTCCTTTCGTGTCACCTCCACTGTCTGGTGTGCGAAATGCACGTAGGGTCTACAAAATAGAGCATTACTACCAACTTACCAACACGAGAGTGCTGCCGCCTACCGACGTTATACATATAAACCCGCTCTTTTCAAATATTTATGTTACAGATACGAAACTATCACGGAAGCTACAGAAAACAATCAGTCTCAGTCTGTGTTGATCAGCAGCGCATATCCTAGGAGAAGACTCTTGCTCAAGACAGGCTAGACGACACATTACTTCAAATTTCATAACGTTGCGGGAAAAGTGGTGACAACTTTTATAAACCAAAGAATTTTCTAGAACTTGGTTCAGTAGACCTCCTATTGTAAATACTCTTAGTATTATTTCAGTAGGAAATTTGTATAAGTATATTACTCCTGTAAGCAGAGATTATAGGCTTTAGAAAATAACAAGACACATCAGTAAAATATAGTGATTCATACTTCGAAAATTTTGACGTTGTGATGAAGGGAGAAAAGCATTAAATTTGCTGATAACGTGAACAACAAAGCGTGGAGGCTGAACCAGACAATCCCCCCCCCCCCCCCCCACGGAGTGGATATATCCTGAAGGATACTGCAACGATTTTGATGTAAACTATATTTACATACTAATATTTTGGTTCACATATATTCTTATGCTCTACTTTGAAAACTTTTATACATCATGTTTGTTCTATTGGCTATTATATGCATTTATATGAAATAATCTGATTTTTGTTTTAGTCATACATCTTACCTCTAGCAAGCCAAACGTTCTCGCATGTGTGAGGTGTAATGTAAGCAGAACTAAGATTAATTCAATTTTAAACAATGCTTAATATCTTAAAGCAAACTATATAAAAATTTGAGAGCTGTTCAATAAAGAATGCTCACAATTTTTTTGACAACTTATCTTTACTCATTCTCATAATTTTGATGGTCCTTCTCAAAATAGTCTCCCCTGAATGCGATACACTTGTTCCAGCGTTTCTGCCAGTCTTCAAAGACATGCTGGAAACCATTTTTTGAGAGATCCTTCACAATCGCCTCCGCAGCCATCACCACTACTTCTGATGATGGATAATGCCTCCCACGAAGGCGTTTAAGTTAGGGAATAGAAAAAAGTCACATGGGGCTAAATCCGGACTATAGGGAGAGTGAGGGATGCACTTCACGTTGATTTTGGCATGATATTCAGCAACAACTTTGGCAATGTGCGGCCGCACATTATCGTGGTGCAGCATCCAGCGTGCTTCATGGAAGTGTGGTGCGCTGCGCCTGACATGGGCTTGCAATGTTTTCAGGACATAGCTGTAGTATTGTCCAGTTACTGATGTGTGCAGGTACAACATACTGATAAACCATTCCATGAATATCAAAGAATGAGATGACTATAACTTTCCCCAGCAGAAGCAACCTCTTTCGCTTTTTGGGGGGTTGGTGATGAAGGAGTTTTCGACACTGAGCTTTGCTGTTTGCTCTCAGGATCAAAATGATGTAGCCAAGTTTCGTCAGCAATGATTACGTCTGAAAGAGACTCCGGATCTTCCTCTAACATCAACTTTAACTGCATGTTACCTCCATTGCAGCGGTAGGCGATACTGAACATGACTGAACTTGCCTGGTTCTCACAGGCGGGAACCAGGGGTACCAACAATGAAACTACTACGGCCAGTTTGTTTCACATTAAGCTAACAGAATATAAGTTTGAATTTTAGGGAGAAAAATTATGACCGTAAAAAATTTATGATTATTATTTATTGAACAGCCCACGTAAATAATATTCTTTTGCAGGCCATGGAACATACTTTTCATTTTCTCCCTTTTTTATTTAGGAAATAAAAAATCGCGTATTTTTGAAGTTTCTATAACTAATTTTTGGCTGGAATGCAATTGAGTCTGAGTCTGATATTTAATTGATAAAATAGTAAAAACAGCTGAATTGGTATACATAATTTTCGTAAACTCCTCTCATATTTTTTATTAATCACAATTTGTTACTACTTTTCGTTGCTTGTGCTGTCTCCATCAAGTTCAAAGTAGCATATTACATAAGCGAAAAAGTAGGTATAATTTTTAAATCTTTCACGTGGTGTATTGAAGTTTGTATTTTTGTAAGAGAATAATTATTTTCTAATGCAAGGGTTTCGACTTTTACGTGCCATAAATTGGGAAGTTTATTTCTTGAGCAGCAAAAGCCCGCAACACATAAAACGTCTCATTGAATGAGAGCGTGTAAAGACGGAAAACGGGGGGGATGATGTCCAGAGGCGGATGTTTTTGTATAGGTGGAGAAGGCGCACCGGACCCGCCCTCGACCACGGTTCGGTGGCCAATGGGGTGGACTTGAGCCTCCCACCATGCCAGGTGATTTGCTCCCCTCTTACAGGTGCGTCGCCACACCTACGGCATCAAGACGCTCGCCTCCTCAGGCGTCAGACTTACCCCTGCAGTAATAAACCCAGTTCCGATAGAGCGTACCTGCAGTGCCATTACCTTGAATCCAAAATACCTTCACTATTTGCGAGTAAAAAAACATATTATTCTGGAAATAGGCAATGTCTGCTTTCCTCGGGAGTAAAACTTCTCTTTATGCTGCATCTAAAGTGCACAGTGGCGCCAATATCCTTATATTCTGTCCAGAAATGTAATTTTAAAACAGGCACGTTACTGTGCCAAGCATTTGAGTGTATATAGAACTGCAGATTGAGAAATATAAATTACAAATCGCATTATTCAGGACCAATTAACAGCTCCATATGCTTTCAAACCTTATTAGTACAGCATTATCTTAATTTATAGGTCAACTTGCATATTTAGAATATACAAGATCACTTTCCTTACAGGTATTCTATGCACCTCGGCTCCATATTAATCATTTGACACAATTTCTTCGGCCTTCCTATGAGTAAAGGCCAGAGAGATGTGCGCTCACATGCGCTGCTAGTCAACTGGACGCGGAGTATGAATGACGTCAGATATACAGCACGGCCATCAAATGTGCAAACTTCCAAAACAACTTAACGTAGCACTCTGCGAAATAGTGATGCAGACGTAAGGTTTTTGTTTTCCTTCTTGCACTGAGGCGGTTGTTATGGTCAGGCTGCATATACCTGCAGTTGTTTACTTGGGAAAAACACATACGCCTCCGGCGTTTACTTAACTAATTAGAACAGAAAAATTTTAAATTTCATCCAAAATATACATTTTAAAGCCTCCATAATCAAATAAGGCATTTTTATAATAAGGTACACTTCTGTGTGTGTGGTAAAAGAGAGAGGAGAAGGGAGGGAGGAAGTAGGGGAGAGTAGGGTACTGGCGCTCAGTTAAGAAAAGTTCTTTTTTTTTTTTTTTTTTAATCTACGTCCTCCAACGTTAAGTCATGTCGGACGATGAATGGAATGGATGAAATGATGCTCAAATGAATCCGGGGTCCAGGAGCTTACAGTTAAAGTCTGTTTAGTTAACGCATGTGCAGTTCGGAGTCAAAGGAACCTCAGCCTCCCGCCCACTAATGACCGTCATAAATCTACCTCCACACTTCAGAAATGAAACACTGTCGTTGAGGACCAATAGCAACCCTGATTTTCTCGAAGTGACAGTCGCATGTTTACTCCACGAGAAGTCTCAGTTGCCAAAGTTCCAACTTCCAGTTGATCTGTTTCATTACGTGCAGAAATTCGTTGTGTGTCACGATGTGGAGACCGTGGGAGGGAAATGCAGTGGTAAATGCAAATGAAGTAGTAGATAACTTTCAGTCAAGTGAAAATAATCAAAGTGAAGACAGTGTGAATAACTGGGCCGAGTTATGTTACCGGAAAAGCCTAAAAAAAATAAAAGTTATAACGGGAACTGTTTCTAAGCAAATTCAAGCGTTTGTTTTGAACACATATAAATATGTGCTGACAAATAATCTTGGTAAGGGGTGGTGCAATGAACCTGATGATAAATTCTGGGTATTCACAGAAATACAGTAAGAAATATTGTGACGAAAGGAATACCAAAGACACCGATTAAGTGAAATTTATAGATTCTATGCAAAAGGGAGAGCGCCCACCTTAGACGAATTGGTTGCACATTTGCAAGAAATTTGTGATTTTCCTTATGGGCGCTTCACCTTGCGCGGCCTCCTAAAGGAGCTGGGTTTCAAATACCGCACTTTGAATAAGTTACGAGTTATTATGGAATCCAGTAGAATTGTATTTGTCAGAACTAAGGAAGTTTCGCAGTAATGGACATAAGATAATTTATTTAGGCGAAACCTCGTACTACACCCATGACGTATCGAGAAAGGTGGCAACCTTGCAGAAAGATTTGGGAGAAGAAGGGTCGGCGGCTGTAAAACGATTATAAAGATTCATCAATGGCAGAGGCCGACGTGCACACGTGTTAACTAAACAGACTTTAACCGACATTCGTCTTCAAGAATAAAGGAAAACCGCGGATAAAACCTTATCCAGGTAACTCACCCTGACCGAGATTCAAACTTGGGACATCTTGAACGTCAGGCGGACATGCTACCACCACGCTACCGAGGCGGGCAAGGAAACTTTTTCAACAACCTTAAGTATAATTACAGAAATCGGTTTTAAAACAATAAATTGCTAGTTACATAAGTAGCCTCTAGAAATGAATACAAATCAAGATATTTATTTAAACAGCAAGCAGTGAAAATAAATATAAAATGTTGGGTCTAGCGGTATTGCCTGCCATGTGCGGTTAATGGCGCTAGAAACTGAATAGACCAATTTTATATTTCTTTATGCAATTATCGCATTTATGATTATCAGATGCATTAGCTCCACTGCATTCCTCATGTGTCAATTCCGAGCAGGAGACACAACGTAACCACAGTTCGTTATTTTGTACAAAAACAGATATCTTTTGTCACCGGTTCTAAATCGTCAAGTATGTCATCGTCACATATATTTAATTAGCTGATAGAATCTTTGTCACTGGAGCTATCAGGAAAATTGATTTTCCTTCCTGTTTTTCATTTCTTGGTATTCTTATTTTCGACGCTTTTGGTACTATTCCTTTAAGGTCCCGATGTTTTTGTGCAACCTCTTAGGGATGGCCGTCTCTCTGCTTCTTGCACTTGTTCCTTTATTGGAGAGGCTGATAGAATATGATACCTCATTTTATTTGGCTTTTGTCGAGTGGCCATCTTGGAAACATTTGAGGGACCTGGAATGGGAGAAATATCTGCGACGGAAAATTTTGTAGAACTTTTGGGTGTCTCTGGCAGATAGAAGTGGTTGGTGCGGAGAGGAAAGGCTTAATTCTGGAAACCTTAACAAGGAATTTGGTAGAGCACTCTGATATTTTGCCTCAGTGGCGGTAGAACTGGTTGTTGCTGAGGTCAAGTCCAATACAATTAATGCAATTAATGGCAGAGGTTCTACTCCCACTAGTCCTGGACCCGTAGGACGAAGGAACCGGGCCTCCTTCGAACAGGGAGTTACCCAGCTGCCCCAGAAAGGCGCTCGGCGCTTTGTGGCAAGACCTAGAGACTAACAAGCCCCCGCCCCATCTGGTCCTGTGGACTCAAGATGGGATGGAAATGGATACGCTACTTACGCGCGCCAACTCCAAAATGGGAAGGCTACCGATATAACCTCGGTGGGGCCGCTTGGTGATCTAGCACACCTTCTACTAGCTATGCTGGCTAGTACGCTGGAATATTAATGGCTTCCCTCAACCCCGTCCGGAGACGTGCCCGATCTCCCACGGGTATTGGGAACCACTGCTCCCTCGAGACCAACCCAATCCGAACAACTCCCAATCAGGGAGGGGCTCGAATTTTCGGCCCGAGGTTCCTCTAGTAACGTCAGTGCTAAGGGTCCGCAGCGCCCGCCCCACGGCAGCTGAAGGGGACGAATCCCCTCCTCTACGGGAGGTCATGTCCAATACAGACGTTTCTTGATGAGTAGGTCCACTAGGCAACGTCTCATGATCTTCGACCGCAACAGAAAATGCTTGTTATTCTCTGATTGTTGGTATCCCACGGGTATCGGTAACCACTGCCTCTCGAGTCCAAGGCTCAGTGGTTAGACCGCTTGGCTCTCACTAAGGGGGCCCGGATTCGATCCCAGGTGGCCGCAAAGTGAGATTTGTGGTGGACAACACGGCGCTGGGGCGGGTTTTCTCCGGGATCTCCCGTTTCCCCCGCCATATCATTCCACTGGTGCTCCATCTTCATCTCGTGTATCATCAGTGTCACCGCCTGCGGTGCCGTATGTAGTAAAAGCGGCCGTTAAACACTACACATTTCATTTTCCTCGAGTCCAACCCAATCCGAAAAACTCCCCATCACGGAGGGGCTCGGATGTTCGGCCCGAGGTTCCTCTAGTAACGTCAGAGGTACCACGAATGCTAAGGGTCCGCAGCGCCCGACCCACGGCAGCTGAAGGGGACGGATCTCCTCCCCTACGGGAGGTCATGTCCAATACAGACGTTTCTTGATGAGTAGGTCCACTAGGCAACGTGTCATGATCTTCGTCCGCAACAGAAAGTGCTTGTTATTCTCTGGTTGTTGGCCTAGCGGTATTTGTAAGCTATCTGAGAGGCAAATTCCAGTGCACTGAAACCCATGAGCTGCTATTTATTTGTATTATCGTATAAGATTAATGGAAAGTAACAAATCCCATATCTCTTTAAGGCCTGGTTACATAAAGGTCGCTAACTGCAGTTCATTTATAATTGAAGATGAAAATTGAACTAAGTTTGCGAACCCGCGTTGGTTTTAAAATACTGATCTTAGATCAGATGAAAGCCGTTCAGTACTGATCTGAGATCACAAAAACAAATGCGGCAACATCGCCAAACATGTCGCAACTTTCGTGTTGTATCGAAAGGATTCGAGAAGTATCGGAACTAATCGACTCTTTAATTAAAGTGCACAGAGTAGCCAATCTAGACATAACAAAAACTAAAGAAATGTTTCGATTTATGGCTATTTTCCCTAGAAATAATGTTTTTTTTTAAATAAACAGTATAAGAATGTACTCCATATTGAAACAGTATCAAAAGTTAACCCTTTCGCTTACTTTATCCCGATTATAAGCCCATTGTACATATTTTTCATTTTCATCTGTTTACAATACTTTGACCCGGAAAATATAAACAAAAAAGAGAGATAAGTGAAGTTTTAAGTTACAAATTATTATATTTGTATATACAAAATGGAAGCAAAAGATAATATGCGTTCCGCTAACTTTAAATCTCTCATAACCCTTCTTATTTCACGATTTTCCATAGACATCCTGATGAAATGAGATCTTGAAGCTGCAATCTCCCTTGTAACTTTGTGTATTGTTCTAAGTGCAGTCCCTTTATTTATATTTGAGTTTGATTTATGAGTCACTATGTTTACACTCAGTCTTCACTTACTTGTTGTTGTATAATTGAAACGTTTTCAAGATCATTCGAACTCATCCTCAGCTGTTTGGTGACTAAATGAACCTTCCTTTTCTTCCACTACTACGGTGCTCCGATCACTCTGCCATCTGGTGTTAGGGGCACTAAGTTTTAATACTTCATTTAATGCCGGGATTAAAAATTTATAACTTTATCACGGTTTTTGTTTATGAATATTTTTTATAAATATCCAATTCTATGGGTGAACTTAAAGATTTTAACAGTTTAATGTTGTGGCCAATGTTGTGGTTTTCTTTCTAAAAATAGTGTGAAACTGCAGATTTTTAAAGCTTTATTAACCGATGTGATACTTTTGGATAATGGATTTTTTGGAATTATTTCATATTCTGGACTGTCTAACATAAGGTTTACTCTCTGAATATAGTCTTCTGTCTCCTTTATTTATATTAAATATATCCCCAATCACCAAGTGGAAGCTTTCAGTTGCATAGAACCGTAATGTGAGCAGGATCATAAATATTGGATTGGGTGCATAATTCCTCAGGGTTTGTGTTCATAACTGTACATGTAACCTATGCTCCAGTTCTTCAACTACATGCTTTGATAGTCGAAATCTCATTTTGAATTTTCTGTCATTTAGATCTGAGATGGGATTTACTCTTTGTTGGAACACATGAGGAGACCTTTCAACTTGAAAATTCTAATCAGCAGAGATATCAGAGTAAGCTGAATACCGAAACTAATAAAAATGTATAGGTTATGAACACAAAAATGCATCTTTAACATGCATTTATACAAGTTACCACAAAAATGATTTATTTACTATTTATTTAAAGCTGCACTACTTATTTCTTCTCAGGAACTATTGTATAAATTCTGCAGTTCTGCTGATCTAAGTTCAATCAAGTTAACTGGAGAAAATTTACCAGTTAGGTTTGATCTTAGATCAAGAGGCCATGAACTTAGATCAATGTTTATACAACCAAAATTCTAAGCTCAGCTTGACTGAAGATCATTTTCATATGTTTGAACTTAGATTATCTTTTACGCAACCGGTCCTAAGTGATCTGTTGGATAAAATAATTCTAACATTCAAATATGTGTTGGACAATGACAGTCGCCTGGTGGATAATAGTACTAAGGATTGAGTGTCATTACCCGTCAGTTGTTTTCTCTAATATCTCTTTAACAATATTCTTACAGATGCTAATCTTTCAATTTCCGTTTAATTATTTTGGGAAATAATTTTATTACATATTTACTTGTAAAGATACCGGAATAGGGGAATACAGTCGAGACGTAAGCGATGGTGAAATATTTTTAAGAGTAGCGGTGTGATGGCTTTGAAGTTCAGTTTTATTTCTACGATTAGAAGTGAAAAAACAAAAGAAAAACAACTTTGTATCTGAAATAGTATAAACTCTAAAATGCAAGACATTAATGAAATATATCCCCCAAATTATTGCCCCCCCCCCTGAAGAAAGAGTAAATGTAAGAATAAAGAACAGTTTAGTCATAATAGATTCATTTTGGATAATATCCACATTTTTTTCAAAACTTTTCCGTATAAAAGATACGAGGGCTGTTCAATAAAGAATGATCACAATTTTTTCCGGCCATAATTTTTCCCACTTAAATTCAATCTCATTATTTTCTGTTAGCTTAATGTGAAACAAACACGCCGTAGTTTCATTGCTGGTACTCCTGATTCCCGCCTGTGAGAACCAGGTAATTTCAGAAATGTTCAGTATTGCCTATCGATGTAATGGAGGTAACAGGCGAGGAACAATATGCAGCTTTGAAATTCTGCTTTCGTCTCAACAAATCTTCAGTTTAAGCCTATACAATGTTACAAGAGGCCTATAAAGAGTCTCTGTTCTTCCTACAGCACAGCTCGAAGGTGGTTTAAAATGTTTAAAGAGGGGAAACAATCAATTTCAAAGGAAGATGGACCGGTACTCCAGTTACTACTCTTGCGGAAGAAAACATCAACACTGCTGCTGCCATTGTGAGAGAGGATCGACGAATTACCTTAAGACCACTTTCTAAAATACTGAACATTTCATTGGTCACCACCCACACATTGGTGAGAGAAACATTATACATGAGACGAGTTTTTGCGCGATGGGTTCTAAGACTGTCGATTCCCGAACAAAAAGACATTCGCATGCAGCTCTGTATGCAGTTAAAGTTGATGTTAGATAAAGATCCGGAGTTTCTAACAAACGTAATCACTGCTGATGAAACTTAGCTACTTCATTCTGATCCTGAGAGCAAACAGCAAAGCTTAGTGTGGAAATCTCCTTCATCACCAACCCCCAAAAAGCAAAAGTGGTTGCTGCTGCTAGGAAAGATATGGTCATCTCATTCTTTGATATTCATGGAATGGTTTATCAGCATTTTGTACCTGCACACACATCAGTAACTGGACAATAGTACAGGGATGTCCTGAAAACATTGCAAGTGCGTATGAGGTGCAAAAGACCATATTTCCATGAAGTAGGCTGGATGCTGCACCACGATAATGCAAAATAAACGTGAAGTGCATCCCTCACCCTCCCTATAGTCCGGATTTAGCCCCATGTGACTGTTTTCTATTTCCTAACTTGAAGAAACGTCTTTGTGGGAGACAGTATCCATCATCAGAAACACTGGTGAAGGCTGCGGAGGCAATTTTGAAGGATCTCTCAAAAATGGAATCCAGCATGTCTTTGAAGACTGGCAGAAACGCTGGGACAAGTGCATCGCATTCAGGGGAGACCATTTTGAGAATGGCCATCAAAATTATGAGGATTAGTAAAGGTACGTTGTCAAAAAAAAAAAAAAAAAAAAAAGTGATCATTCTTTATTGAACAACCTTCGTAATTTGGAATGGCGGGCCTTTTGAAAATCCTCGAATCACAACCTCGGAAGACGATTGGACATTTAGTAGACGTCTGCAGTTTACTTATAGGTGAGCTGGTCTAATGCTGCTTCTATATCTACGTAATCTTCTTGGGAATATGACTGAGAGTGTCGCAATATGGTGTTGCGTAGTTCCCGGGAGGATACGTGGTCCATAAACCTGCAACATCTTCGTTCCTATGGATGTCGTCGCGTGGCCGAGTCCAGAAAGTTTGACATGTTTATCAGATTCATTTAAATAATATATAGTAGTAATACTGAAGATCTGTAAACATTGGTTGACATGAAACTACTTTTTATGTATGCTGTTGATTGGTTACACCTTCTTTTTAAATTTTCACTGTTTCTGAAAAATTAAGTATAAATCTGGCTGTAACAAATATATTTATGTTAGGGCTCCGAAATCTGATTCATGGAATAACAGAGAATAGGACTTAAAAGGACTGTGCTTGAAACAATCCAATGGCCGCATATTTACTGTGAAATCTCTACTGCAGTTTTGAAATGGATTATTAAACTTCTTCTAGCTATCAAATGAACCTTCAAATAAAGTAAAAATGTCGTTAGAGAGTTTTGCTATATCATCAGTGCTTCCCACATAAAGACGCACTAGAAAATACGTCATAAATCACCCCTGAAAAAAGTTAAATTTGGTTTGTATAGTGATCATATAAATTTTGGAATTGCTACCCTTAATAATGAAAACACATTACAAAACTCTTGTTTTAACAGAGATATCAGCACTTCGTAGAATTTCAACTCTCGCTCGAAAATTATGTTTTTCTTCCATATTACATTAATGCATAAGTATTTGCCTAACTTCAAGGCAAAATGATTGTTGGATTTGACGCTTTTCTAAACGTGATCACTTCTTTGTTTTCGGTGATGCTTCAAGATATTGATATAAATCTTAATATTCTACTGAAGCATTTTAATGATTACAATGTATGCCATACTTAAAGACATGTGCAAATTATTGGACTCAATAGTGAAATTTTTAATATATACCATTTATTTTCTATTTATTTAACAGAAATAATAATACAAAATACTTTTTTCAACTCTTAGTATTTTATATGGATTCCTTTAGCCTTTATTACCATTTTGATGCATTTAGACATGCTCTCTACAAGGGTGGAGCACTTTTCCTTTATTTCTTCATCTCTGTGCCAAATGCTTATCAGGCCCTCAATAAACTGAACTTTTGTTGTTATTTTCAATTTTTTCAGTCTCTGTTTAACAATACCCCACAGATTCTCTATTGGGTTTAAATCAGGGCTATTCCCCGGTCATGGTAGTACTTTTACATTGTTTTCTTTGAGGAACTGTGTTACAGATTTTGCTCTATGGCAGGGAGCACTGTCATGCATGAACACAAAATCACCATTTGGAAACCATTCTTTACTTTGCGGAAATAGTCTTCTTTCTAATACACGTCTATACTTTTTCTGCTACATAGATCCCACAACTATGTATAATCGTCCAGGTCCATGGACAGACATACAGCTACAGACCATTTTTGATGTTGGGTGCTTTACTATTTGATCGACACACTGAGAGGAAAATGCTTCTTTATCTGTCCTTCTCACATATTGGCTGCTCTATTCACATACTTCAAACATGGATTCATCTGAGAAAATTACCTGAAACAGTAAAAACCACTATTAATATTAAACAGTTTTAAAATTGCTCAAAGATAGTGTAACAAAACCAGCAATGAGAGAAACAAAGTTTAGGCTGTTTATTTCATTTCCATAAAATGTACATGTAAATATTTTAATTTTATGCTATATACAATTTTCATACTATTTACCTTTTTCCAAAATTCCACTGGATGTTTCTGCACCTCTTTGGCCCATCCTAAACGATTTTTTGCCATTGCAGGTGTCAGTTTAGCCTTTTTACGAGACCTGCGTGCTAGTAAACCTCCTGCACATAATCTTCTGCGAACTTCTAAGGCTGATATTTCTGTACCGTACTGCTTTAGTTGATTACTGAGGTCAATGCTGGTTGCTCTTCTATTTTGTTTTGCCACGTGCACAAATTTTCTTTGCATCCTTGGTGATAGCTTTCCTTTCCTCCCGCTTTTTCCATCCCTTTGTGAGGTCAACGTCTCGCCGAATGTTAAAGCTTGATTAATGCGACTAACAGATTTTTGTTAAATACACAATTTCTTAGCTATTTCACGTTGTGAATAGTTTCCTTCAAAAGACTCTCAGTTACAGCTACTTTCCTTGGTGGTAAGTCAGCAGTTTTACCCATAACCTCACTTTTGAATCAATGTGAATGCTAAGGATAAGATACACGATGTTACCTGGCTTGAGATCAATTAATAATAAATACTGAGGGTATATTAAGACATAAAACAGAATAAAGGCAAATATTAACAATATTCAGTTACTACATTCACCAAATGAAAGCAATATCACCAAACAGTTGGATAAACAGACATGAAGAAAATGGCTGCTCTTAATTCAGAGCTACCACCATATTACTGTAAGTAAAAGAAAAATCCCCCAACTATTATTAAGAGAGAAATTTCATTGAATATGCTTCATATTATAGCAAGGAAAAGAATTACGACGGTAAATACTATTATTTTGAATGTTAAACAGAAGCAAAGTAAACAAGCATGAATGAGTCTAATAATGAGTCTAATAGAGCGGCTGGACCGCAACCACAAGATCCGTAGTTCAAATTCCGGCTATGGCATTAAAGTTTTCTACGTTTCCATAATATTAAGAAGTTAAACATAAAGCATTTGTAGGAATATTTTTTTCAAAAGTAAGCAGACAAATCAGGTTTTGTAATGCTATGCTTTTGAAATGTTTACATCTCCTTTAATGTGCAAACCAGTATGTATAATACATGTATTTATAACGTCTAGAGCTATATACCGAAGTTTGTTATTTATAAGTATAACAACAAAACAAGTTTGAAAACGTAATGCTTTTTAAAAAGCGGAAACTTTTGTCATTTCCCGAATTCAAATACCTAAGTATTCTCTAACAATGTTTACAGCTTCTCTTGAAATAATCACTGACGTTATAAATATTCCCCTCTCCATTTCTCAAGTGACTTGTTTTTCAGTCTATAATGGAAACCTCCCAACTTATTTACAGCACTTTCAGAGGAGTACAAAAGCTGCCTTCATTTGTTCTACTTCAGAGTAATCTGATATTTGCAACCTGCATGACAAATATCTTTCCAACGATCTTCTCAACAAGTTAAATAGAAATATCTATAATATTAATTTTATTTATAATATAATCAAAATGCAGAACTTATTATGAAATTACAAATCCATAAATTTATAATACCTTAGTATATCTCAATTTGTGTTAATAATTGACTTCATAAAGAAAGAGGTCAAATTCACACAGAATTACTAACATTTTCCTTCGCAAATAGATCAAAAACGAAGTCAGGTTTTGCACCCTACACCCCATACCAGGTATGTATGATCACTTAAACTCACAAATATATATCTCAATCATTCTATACATTTAAGGTTAAATTAAAGGTTTGGGTCTCAAGGAAAAGATAATTTGTGGCCAAGGTTCATTTGAATAAACTCATTAAAAGTCATTACCAAATTCATTTTCGAAATAGACAGAGGCAACATTCTTGCATTTGTTATTTGTACAGCTTCCTCCAAAGGGTTAAATAATTGTAAATGAAAAGTCGAATGTGAAGACTATTTCATTCATTATCTAACAGCTAACACCTAAAAGGCATACATAGAAAATAATTATATTAATATAAACGGTATAATGTATTATTATTATTATTATTATCATCATCATCATCATCATCATCATCATCATCATCATCATCATCATCATCATCATCATCATCATCATCATCATCATCATCATCATCATCATCATCATCATCATCATCATCATCATCATCATCATCATCATCATCATCATCATCATCATCATCATCATCATCATCATCATCATCATCATCATCATCATCATCATCATCATCATCATCATCATCATCATCATCATCATCATCATCATCATCATCATCATCATCATCATCATCATCATCATCATCATCATCATCATCATCATCATCATCATCATCATCATCATCATCATCATCATTATTATTATTATTATTATTATTATTATTATTATTATTATTATTATTATTATTATTATTATTGTCATTTCAGTTGTTAATTTCCTCTTGACACAGCAGCTATGTACAGGTTTATCGGAAGGTTTACGCCGACCATTTGGAGATAAGCAGGCGTGGTAATTCTCTCTGCTTACGTAAATGGCAGAAGCGCTATCAGTCCATAATTAGAATTTTCTGAAGCTTCCCTTCTTCCGCCTTCAGCACATGCTAGAATACTTTGTGGGAAATTCCAGCGGCTATATTATACAGATTGATATGAGTGGTAAAAGGGCGGTTCTACAAATGGGCTTTTAAGAACAGGTTTTACGTACAGCGATTGAATTGTTTAGTCTGTTAATGATCCGGTAACGAGGCCTGCTTCGCACGTATTTCAGTATGTGTTTACGTCACAAGAAATGAAGGGGCGGGGAAAATGATACTAGTGATGTGACAGTGTGTGCTCAATGAAGTCATACTGAAATTTGACTTTGGGTGACAATGATAACTGGACGAATACGTAGAGTAGATTTGTGATAAGCGAATTTTCATGAGTCAGAATAGGAATGATAATATAACGTTTTAAAACTAGACAGAAAATCATTGAATTCTGTAGGGAAAGGAAAAGCTAATTCTATTAATTAACAATTAGCAGACGTTTATGCTAATGTTCGTCATTTTTAGACGATTTTAAGTATAAAATAAAAGACACATTTGTTAAACAAGCAGTGTGGTAAATGACCTAAGATTTCCAAAACAAAACACACTCAAGATGAGATGTCTGTTCGTTATCTGGTTGCATCACATAAAAAAAGTATCAAGAAGCTAAAATATTTATAGCAAGCTGTGTACAATACAAGCTCAAGAGATAAAAACTATAAGACATCATGATGGATGCACCTTCCATCGTCATTTTAAGAGATAGGTTTAAAACAAAGGATCCTTCTTGATCTAACATTTTCCATATACTGTTTCTATTCTTCTTCGCGTTGCTTGGTGTCATGCTATTTTGCTGAAGCTAACTTTCTTAATCAAAAGACAATCGCAAACAATTAGCTAAAACTAACACTAATCTCTGTTTCATATAACTTTGCCCCGCTGACATGTATCACTCCGTGTGCAACTAACTTCCCCCTCAACCTAATTGGCTAATGCCTTCTCGCCATCGGCCATAAGCGGTGCCTTCCCGTCACATTTAAACCTGCAGTAAACGTCACAATAATTGCCAGGAAGATAGATAAAATCATACAAATAAGAATATGAAGGTATGCAAAAATAGAAGTTTATAATGACACTGAGCAAGTTGAAACTGAATGAATGAGCAATGAAACTGAAACAAGTTTATAACGAAAGGCCTTCGGCCATTTATACTGGGATTTTTTTTAAAACCAGCACACATACCTTGCAAAAATGCTTGTCTGTCAGTCTTAAAGTCGTGTCACGCCATATTTGTCGTGTGTCCCTCACTCACCCAAGTCTCGTCAAGGTAGTATATTTTGCGAGTACAGTCTGATTATCCTTAAATAACGTCTTCGCCATATAACAATATCGCCCCTGGTGTTGTAAGTCTTCTTGTTGTCTCAGTTTCATGTCGTGATGTTAGTGCGCATCTAACACACCTGTAAGTTCAGAGCACAGCTGTTCGGCTTCTCTCACTGACAAAGACGGATTCTTCACTGTGCCTGTATTAAACACGTGTACCACAATTCTTTTTTCGCTGCTTTGTAAAGGTTTTCCCTTGCGATGCTTCAGAGAAAAACTGGCGCTAGACTCTGTCATTACACATATAATAAGTACACGCGCAATAAACGATCAATAAAATAATTTAGCTCTCGCACTCGCCACAACACACCTTCGAATTGCGATATATGACTAATCCAGTTCAAAACAAGGTCAGTGATAAAAGTCATATAAACAAATATGTCATCACTACCGCTAAATCACGTGCTATCGTGTCATGTACTTGAGAGCAAAGGGACCTCCTCTTTACTTCGTTTAAGAATTAAAATGCATTTCAGATAAATCAACTCTGTTGCGTAATATATTTAATTAAAACAGTTACGAAAATATAAATTTGACAATTCTCTTCCAGCATATAAAGATATATCACCATGTTAAATATCGAACTAATTTTTACCGCACAACAGCCTATACAACAATAGCTGCTAATGAGAGGTGGTAAGGTCACGTGACCCGTAAGGGATACGGGGCAAGCTTACGTGAAACAAGGATTAGACAAACACTAAGTATGTGATAAAAACAAGTGCTAGGGAGATAATAAAATGATAAGGGATAATTAACTATGATTCTTTGAAGCATGGCATTTCGTAGGATCCGATTGGCCAAAAATATTATGACGTAGAAAAAGTTAAGTAAGAGACTGTGGTACAATAATGGACTTCACCACAACAGAGAAGAGCTCATATGTATGTCAGAGTTAAGAGATACCAGCCAAAATTATGTTAAAGAGCGTTGTATTAAAATATTGTTTTTCAGCTCTATCAAAACATTGGCTCAGACAGGTATGCCAATTTATGGACAACAAAACTGTGTAACAGTAACCATATATCATGATTTGCTTCTAAATAAACGAAATTTAACAAGTGCTATCTATCGACCACGTGCAGAAGAGTGATGCTAGCGTTAGGCTAGCAAATAGGCAAGACACCCAGTCTACATTTATTGGTTTGTAACTTGTTTCCACAAGAGTATACACATGTTGGTAGCGGTAGGTAGAGACCTGCCTCTATTGAAAACAGCAATCTCTGGCCCCTCCTGGCTTCAAGTGTAGGGGAGGTATACAACTGCAGGAGAAAGAACCAAATCTTTGCATTCATGCTTCACTGCGTCACAAAAATTCCGAATGTATAGAAAAGGAAGACAAAGAGAGGAAGGGGAGTAACAAAAAAGAGGTGGTGAGAGAGAAAAAGGAGCGGGAAGCGAATAACAAAAGAAATCTTATTTTTCAGCATAGGAAAGGCAAGACAAGCAGAACAAATAGAATCCTATGCAAGGAAAGGGGTTGTGCAATATGTGTATGCAAGCAAGTGAAACCTTTTGGAAAAGTATCGATACAAGTCCGGCAGAACATTCTAGCAAAGTGACCCAATGTCAAAGACCGAATGTATACATACTTGAGGACAGAAGATAGTGGAATTCCCCCTAACCTAACCATCTCCCATTCCCACATACCAAGTCCAGTGTCTTAACTGAGTTGTCATGGCTTTTTATGCTCTAAAATAGTCTTTGACAGTGTAGTGAAGTTGTAAGTATGTAATATTGTGAGGAAACACAATTCTCTCAGCGATGCTCCCATCGCAGTAACCCGTCCTAATAGTACTCGGCGTTTTTCAACATAGTCTCCTTGTAACTCTACACACTTCTCTCAGCGATGCTCTCATCTCTGTAACACGTCCAAATAGTACTCGACGTTTTTCGACATGCTCTCCTTGTAACTGTACACACTTCTCCCAGCGATGCTCCCATCTCTGTATCCCGTCCAAATAGTACTCGGCGTTTTTCAACATAGTCTCCTTGTAACTCTACACACTTCCCCCGGCGTTGCTCTCATCTCTGTAAGCCGTCCAAATAGTACTCGTCGTTTTTCAACATAGTCTCCTTGTAACTCTACACACTTCTCCCAGCCATGCTCCCATCTCTGTAACCCGTCCAAATAGTACTCGGCGTTTTTCAACATAGTCTCCTTGTAACTCTACACACTTCTCCCAGCGATGCTCCCATCTCTGTAACCCGTTCAAATAGTACTCGACGTTTTTCAACATAGTCTCCTTGTAACTCTACACACTTCTCCCAGCAATGCTCCTGTCTCCGTAACCTGTCCAAATAGTACTCGGCGTTTCCCTCTGCAAAATAATGGTTCACGAAGGTGATTCCCTCTTCATTTGACGAAAATCTCTGTCCTTCGAGCGCAATTTTCAGATGAGGGGACAAAAAGCAGATGATTGGGGCTAGATCTGGTGAGTAAGGCAGATGGTCAGGCAGTTTAAATCATCATTCGTTGACTTTTTCCATTGCAATCACTAATGTTTGAGACGGTGCGTTGTCTTTTAGAAACAGGATTTTTTTTATGTAAATGCAGCCCTTTTATCGCAAGTTCTGCCATCAGCTTCTCAAGTAATGATGCGTAGTATGCTCCTATAATGTTTTTTTCTTTTTAAAGATAATCAATTAAAATAACTACATGGCTATCCCGAAAAAACAGTTGCCATTATTTTCCCAGCTGAAAAAAGAACAGCTTTTCCAGTTTTTGGAGCCGGATCTCCCTTTACAGTCCACTGTTTGGACTGTAATTTTGTTTCGGGCGTATAATAGTGTATTCAATTTCGATCTACAGTAATTAATCGATGCCAAAACTCGGGTTTATTGCACCTAACCTGCGCCAAAAGAGCTTTGGAAATGTTCATGCGAACATGTTTCTGGTCTAAGGTGAACAAACGCGGCACCCAACGCGCAGACAGATTTCTCATGTCTAAATGTTGGTTTAATATGTTTTAAACACGTTCTTTTGACATGTTCGTAGCCTCTGCTATCTCTCTCACTTTAATTCGCCTTTCCTCTAGCACCATTTGGTGACTTTGGCGATGTTTCCGTCGGTATTTGCAGTTTTTGGACGCCCCGAACGTTCGTCTCCCAAGCCCTTACGGCCACGTTTAAATTCAGTGGCCCCAAATTTCATTGTGGTAAATGATGGTGCAGAAGTCACCATAAACAGAATCCAACTCATCTTTGATTTGCGTAGGTGTATTGCCTTTCAAAAATAGATATTTAATGACAGCTCGCCCGCCTTGGTAGCGTGGTGGTAGAGTGTCTGCCTCACGTTTAAGAGGTCTCGAGTTCGAATCTCGGTTAGGGTGAGTCACCTGGATAAAGTTTTTCCGGGGTTTTCCCTTATCCTGAAGGACGAATGTCGGGTAACTCTAAGCTCTATGGACCCTGGGCTCATTTGAGCATCATTTCACACATTCCATTCATCGTCGGATATGACAACGTTGGAGGACGCAAATTAGAAAAAAAATGACAGCTCGAGATTTGATTTTGTTCATTTTCATAGAGACACTTACATCAGCTCACTCAAACGACTGTCACATAACAACTGAGCGTCCAAAATGGCTGAAACTGTCAACAGATGAACAACGATATAACACTAACTTTATTTACGAGTGCTGCCATCTTTATGTTGAGGTCGGAAACTTTAGAGACTACCCTCGTGCCTACAGCTCTTTCTAAAAGGATTTACTTTTTGGGCCAGTGAGCTAAACAGGCATTTATTTCCAGTGAAATTTTGATGTGGAATGTTTAGTGGAATGCAGTATTTTGCTTAGCAAAAGAGGATGTCAATTGAGGTACCCCGTTTTAAAAAATAGTTTAATATTATACCTATATTATTTATTTATTTTCTACTTGTGTAAGTAAACCAAAGTAAACCTTCCCTTAAGGGTATGTATGACTGAAATTTCATGAAATTCGCGAAAATAACGACTTTTTTTATTTTAATTCTATAAGATAATTTAGACTTTCCCGAATGTGAAAAATGCATAATTTGCCTCCGAACGCCACTTTTAAATGCTTATTTAAATGTCGGTGGCCTTTAAACTCTGTCAGAGTCACGCCCTCTTTTGCCTACATCCACATTCTTTGTCTGTTTTCCGTTCTTAAATTTTCAATTCAAGAAAAGAAAAATAAGGCTTTCTGACAAAATAGTTCCAATATGTTGTTCCAATAGATATATGTTGCCAATATATCAGAGGCTGGCTTCTACAACATTACTAGAGAGGTGCAAAACAGGAAAAACACAGAATGCCAATGAATCTTTGCATCATGTCATATGGAATAAGTGCCCAAAGGAAGTTTTCATATCAAAACAAAAATTGGATCTTGCTGTTATTAAAAGCATCAGTGAGTTTAACATGGGTAGTCTTAAGTCATTGGAGCTGCAGCGAAATATCAGAGGTGAAAGTGTAGTAGACTCAGCAAGGAAAACTTCAGTGCAGCGAGATCAGATTCGTATCCTGCAAAGCAAAAAGCGAAGTTGTGCAGAAGAAAAGCAACATCTAAAGAAGAAAATGGTGGAAAAAGCAGCAACAGAAGAGAGGAAAAAGAAATCTGAGGGTCCAACCTATCAGCCTGGTGGATTTTAATGTGAGTTATGCAATCAAATCTTTAATCGCTGTTTTCTCAATGTTCATATTTTCAGCATTTTCTTCCTGTAAAATGCTCCTTGCGATGCAGTTTTTGTACTACATTCATGAAATTTCCTACACAGGTTCAGAATATCATGAGGAATGGAAATTGCCCTAGGTTTTATTGTGAAATGTATATAAGTATATTTTTAATTTTCAAACACAAAACTTAGTTTTTTAGACAAAAAAAGAATATTTGTAAATTTAAAAAAAAATTTGTGACCTAAACTAAAGGAGACACAGAAAAACCCAGAGCAATTTCAAAAAGTATGTGTATTATGAACATAGGGTTAAAATAATAGACCAAAATTCAAAATATTTTGTCGCAAGGGACTTTTTTAGTAACGTAACAAAAACATACAAAATTTATCATAATTTCTAAACTGCTGGAGAAAAATGGTTTAAATTTAGGTAGTAACATGTTTACATTATACTACACCTATGGTATAAATTTGAAAAAGCTAGCATTATTAGTTCAGAATTTGAAAATTTCAGTCATACATACCCTTAAAACACAAAAATAAATACATATCAGCGACTCCTATGAAGAAATACTCTACCACATTATAAAACTTTCCAAGTTGCTAGAAGGATATTAAAATCGGATTGATACTCCGCACGTTAAGCAAGAAGCTCATCGGTCAATACTTAGCGTGGTGTCAGGAAGCTAAGGCAAAGTATCCAAAACTTCCGTTAGTTCAGGAGTGTGCGTGCCATAAGACGTATTTGGCTTATTTTGAACGCAGCGGCTGAGTTCTGGTAGATACAGGAGTTCCTTCTGTTACTTCTTTCACGAGATTTTATCCACGGTCTGAAAAACGTGCCACGTCATCATAACTTTTCCTATATTTGGCATTCCATCAACCTCGTGCATGTTTCTTATGTTAGATATGAAGTTTTAGGCTCCTTAACTGATTATGTCTTAGATTAGATAGAACATTGGGAACATGCCAATTTAAAATTAGTAAAATATCACAAATGTGAACATTTTATCTGAGGATGGAGGTGTACATTATAAAACAGAAACTGATATTACATTCACATGACCTTCTCTACTCACGTTTCAACAAACTATTCTTAAAAGCATATATTCTTCTATCGAAATAAAAGAAAACACTATAGAAATACATTTACCGAAGGAGGCCTTGGACGATATTTTGAAAGATGCAACTTTTGTTTATTCCCCAGTGTTTAAGAGTTTTAAGGTGTATATTTTCAGTTATTCTTGTGCTACGAGTGAGATTAAAAGAGGTTTTGCAGGATTTCTCCATACACGTTCCGGGTTCGAATCAGGCCGCTTGGATTTCAACAAAAATCCTGGAAGTTGCTGTCATGTTATGTTAAATTGATTTTTGGTTCTCACAGTGTGATGTAATATTATTGTGATATTGTAATTTTCAATGTGGTCACTATAAGACCTAGGAGTTCTGTGACCTAAAATAAACTGAAAGAAATAAAATATCATATACGGCAAGGACGGTTACTCGGAATGGCAAATGACCCGGATTAACTTTTCAAAATCTGTTCCCTAAATGACGGTAGTGTATTGTTATGTTGAAACTATCTTTATGGGCGAAGAGGTTAACTATAGTCCGGCCGCTCTATCTCCGGCTTTGACGTTTAGTGGCTGCAGTAGGTGGAGGGGGAAGCTTAATAGTACCAACATATAATAATGAGTAATTGAAAACATATCGTCTGAATTATCTTTATAATGAGAGTATAGGATTATATTAGCTTCAAAGCATTGAAATCCAACTAGTAATTTCATTATCATTCAAGATATTCTTTACAACATCACTCTATTCGAATATTTCGTTCACACCTTTCACGCACACCAACTGCTTCTGTTGGTGGCACTGGCAGTCTGTACATCCGGTGTCGTGGTCAGGGTGTTAAAACTGTCTGCTAGCGCCAATCAGCGTTGTCGCTTGCAAATCCAGCACCGTGCTGCCGCTGCAATTTTGTGTGGCTTTTAGTTGGTTTTGGATCCCGCGCTGGTGGTTTGTCTGATTTTTTGTGTGTGCGTGAATTCCGATTTGTAGCGTCTGTAAGTCTTAGTATTATCACTATTATAGTAATATGGCTACTGGTTCGTCAGAATTCAAGAAAAAAAAATCGGCTCTTATAAGAGCCAAAGCCGTGAATTTATATTCAGGCTACGTGAGTACTTCGAGAAGGAGCGGGACAATGGTTGACCTATATTACCTGTTACCAAGGTGCTGGACAGAGTTTGTGACGCCTGGAAGGAGGGAAAAACCACCGTGAAGAATGTGACCAAGGAAAAGTGCCAGCTGATTTAAGTTCGCCGTCTGCAGTTCGACGTACACCGGGAAAGCAAAGGCAAGGAGGCAGCCTTAAAGCTTCACTTGATGCTTTTCAAAAGGATGCTGTAAGGCGACATGTTTATCAATATTATATGAGAAAGGAATTTCCCACTCGTGCGAAGTAGCTTTTTGTTATTTCTTTTCCAGTAAATGGTATATTGTCTCCATATGCAACTATTCTGGGATCATGTATATACACATTGTCCACGTACATTTACGAAGTTACGATCTGCAACTGCTTGAAATTGCCGCTAAAGAACTGGCAACAACGCGCTTCCCCCACTCGAGAACTGTCAGAGCCGGAGATAGGGTGGCCGGACTGTACCTGAGACATGACACAGCCCCTGTCATCTAGGAACACAGAGACGACATATAACTTGATACCAGAAAGACATTAACACAAACAAACGAATAAATATAAGTAAATGACGTATACCAGAATAGATATATGTCATAATGCTAGTATATTCTCCGGAGACCGCCATAGTGACAAGGCCACTCTACGAAGATCAGTAAACTCCCTTTGCAATCCCTGTAAACAAACAACCCTACTCTATTATATGTTTTGCCCTCTAGGCAAATTTGGTACCTCCCAGTCGGAAACCAACCCATTGTTAAAATCCCATGCGTGCTTCTGACAACAGACTATAAGATTTTGACCGTCGCTCAGAACGCATGCTTGCGCATAAATTTTTGCATGCGGACCGTTAGAGAAAGCGTCACTGATGTTAGGTCCGAAACTGGAAATTCTGAACACTGATCTCAAGTGGGGATAGGTACCAGCCAATGAAGAATTGATATTTGTTCATGTGATTTTGCAAACTCCGAGAAATATCTAGAGTGGGGGTAATTCAAGGTGATGGCGGAAAGTAGGTTTTGATAGTAAGAACACTTCAATACTGAGTTCTACGTGAGACGTACGCGTAATCGGCGACCCCTAACAAGTATACTTCCACGCCATGCACCGAGACAAAGTGCAATATCTAACAATCTCTCCAGTGAGAGTTAGCGCAAAGAGTAATATATAGGGAAGACGATAAATGTATCCAGTTCGACTACGCAGTGCTACTGCCTCCGTGCTTCACATCACAATATTGACAGTGACGCTAAACACAGCAACCACACCGACGAAGGCTTTACAGTGACGAACAAAGGGGTCTAAGGACAAAAATAAACTTTACCAGATTCCAGGTGTCATCATTCAACCCACAACCAGTCAGGACGCACCCACTCCTGAAGTACAGATGAGCGTTCTCATGCGGGACCTACATGTCACCTCAAACCGGTTACAATCTCCCTTTGCTTAACCTCCTCACGCCACCAATCCTTAATTGTGAGGCATTGAGCAAAAGGGAGAGCTCGACGTGGTTCGCTACGGGCCGGACCACCTCAGACAGTTAAGTGTGTAATTCGATTGCATTTCTTCAGTCTAAATGAGAAATGAATTTCTTTTCCGGAAAGGTGGTATATAATTGCTCAATTCCTGGTATTTTGTTATTTTTATGTTCATTAAAGATAGATTAATTTCTCCAGAAACTTGTACAATAAGAAGATTCACATTTTCTTACATCCATAACCCTCCTTCTTATCGCGCGCCTCGGTAGTGTAGATGGTAGCCTGCCTGCCTCACGTTCAAGAGGTCCCGAGTTCCATTCTCGGTCAGGGTGAGTTACCTGGATAAGGTTTTTGCCGGGGTTTTCCCTGATCCTTCAAGACGAATGTCGGGTAACTGTAAGCTCCACGGACCCTAGACTCATTTGAGCATCATTTCACCCAATTCATTCACCGTCCGATATGACTTAACGTTGGAGGACATAAATTATATAAAAAAATACATTCCTGGTTGTTATGATGGTTACTTAATCAGTACTGCCAACGGGCAAAAATAAATACCGTTACAACAGCAGACGAAGTGGTTAAGGTAAGAGCGAAGGATTCAAATCCTTTTATATGAATATACAGATGTAGAAATGTGTTATTTTATTTTCATTATATTGTGTTCTGAATTGAATGTTCCACTGTTTTTCTTCGTCCGAGATGTCAATCCTATTTAACCTTCAATAGCGGGCGATTAGCATTTGTTTCCGCTCGGAATAAAAATGTAAACGGAAGCAATCAGAAAATTATTCATCGAAAAACTTAACATTTAAAGTAATTTAGAATATTTAGGTTTTAATATAGGGTAAAAGCTTGCATATTTACGTAACAAATAGGTTTGTTGGGAATGATGTTCAAAATTTTGAACCGATTCACACGTGTACCTTACTGATTTCTGATCGTCTAAAAGGGTATGGCTGAAATTACCTCCTTCATTCTTAGCTCATCTGTTTTAAGAACATTGATTCCATGCTTCTTCCTACTTCTGCCCAGTAACAGCTTGCAATAAGTGGTACAAACTAGTATTGATCTTATACACAGCAAAAGGCGTGACAGCATATAAAACGTGGCGATTAGTTAATAAAATGAAATAATGACGTCATGAAGCACCCTAGAAGTGTAGTATAGCTAGTAAGTAGGGTTTATGGATTTCTTTCTATCACTTCTGTGCGATTAAGGATTAGAATATAAACGAATGCCTTAAAAGCTCATGAGTATGTGTTAGCTTTGAAGAACTGGCATGCTTTGCATGACAAGAAGGAAATAAAAGAATAACGTATTCATATTTGAGAGATTATAAGTATTGGAAAAATCAAAACATACATGCAATATCTGGAAAATGATTAACTCCACAAACACGTAAAAAGTAGAAGCATAGCTCTATAACTAATTTCAGTTATAAAAAGTATGTATATAGATACAAAAATAAAAATAAATGAAAGAGAACAGGTGATAGTTTAGAGCAGTGTAAGCCTAGGTTTCATTTATCAACTGCATTTTTTAATTTGTATGTTGACGAAATGTTAACAATTTGGTAAAATAACCATTTATTTTGTATTTATTTGTCATCTTCCTTCTACATACATTTTCATTGATGCATTGACATGTGTAACATTTCTTTCACACAATAACAAAGTTACTTATTCACATGTAACATACCCTTCCTACCTGCTTGCCCCAAGTCTCGGTCTCAGTACACATAACCCCTGGTTTTCCGTGTATTGGTGACCCTCCCCTTCCTTGTATCCCTCGTTCTAGTTTTTCAGCCCTTAATTGTTAGTTATTCTTCATTAGTCTTAACCATTTCTCTCTAACTTTCCCCAGATATTCACCTATATTTCGTAATTCTTTTCTCCTTTTAACAATACCATTTTCTTTATTATTAATACCTCCCCCATCCCTAAAACTGTCCCATTTTGTTACCAAATTTGTTCTCTCTATATCTTTGTTTGTTTGCAATAAAGTATACTATGCCAAACTGTATCCTCTTCTCCACACATTGGGTACTTCCCTGTATCCTTTTCATATCTAATATCTTTCAAATTTCTAACTCCTGTCCTTGCCCAGGCAAATCCTTCTCGCCCTGACTTATTACACACATCTATGTACTTCTCCCTCACCCACACTGTCTTTATTTCCCTATATATCCTCAATGATCTTTTCTCCCTTACACTGGTAAATATAACTTGGCTATCTAAATCTTCCAGTGGTCAAATAAAGTTAATGGAGGGATCAAAGTTTTAGGAATTAAACTGAAAACTGTTATATGCAGATGATCAGATACTGATGGCTACAAATGAAAATGACGTGCAGAAAATGCTGCACTGTTTAAATAAAATTGTTATTGAATATGGAACGAAAATATCAGCAAATAAATCCACTACTGTTGTCTTTAGAAGAATTACCCAAAATAGATAATGTAATAATACAGCATATGTCACAATTCAAGTATTTACAATGTTCTCTCGTACCAGGGAGAAACCGATGAAATAAAAACATTAAAAGGAACATTAAAGAAAGCTCCGTAAAGATTCCATAGAAAAATGGTACAAATAAATGGTAATACAACGTGTCAGAAACAGAAATTAACAAAAAGAAATACTACGATAATACATACATCAGAAGTGAAATTTGTAACAACAATAGCTGTCAAGATATTACGAAATAAAAACAGAACAAATAAGTCATATTATTAATAGGAATATAAATCAGCATTTTCAAAGAATTATTAATAACAGAATACCTAAAATAGCCATAAACAATAAACCGAAAGGTGCAAGAAACCATGGAAGACTTAAGAAAAGATGGGCAGACCAAACTGCAGCCGCAACGGATTAAAAAGTCCAAAGTCCTGAAGTAGAAGAAGAAGAAGTGTTTTATAATAATATATTATGCACCGAAACTAATATGGTAGTAATTAAAGCGCGAGTACTATGTGGTATTATGATACGAGAGTTTTAATTGCCATTATAGAGAAGTGTCATACGACTTTTTATGCTCGGTCATGTATCTAAATCAAATAATTCATTTCAAAATATTCATTTCTGATTTGAGTGATATGTCACAATCATTGTTTTGTCTAAAATGCGACGTAGTACGCAGTACGCAGTTGCAGAAATATTGATTACACCGTTTAACCTAAAAGCATTAAAACAAAATAATGGTAACATTAAAAAATAAACTTACTTTTACCATTAGGTATTTAGCATCAGCTGCTTCATTTATAAATGTTTTCAACTCATCAATTGTTTTGGCCTTTTTCCCCCTAATCTATCCTTCTGATTTTCGTTTCAGTAGGCTGTTCAGTTTTGAGTATCGTGACTTTGTGGGTTCGTGAAATAAAAAGTCCAATTGCACAAACTCATAAATGTTCTTTACTTCCATCGAATTACAGTTGGAACACTTGCCGATTACATAGAATTACTTAGCGCACACAATTACAATTCACCAGTTCGTCTGTCACAGGTCCATTGCACGCTCACAATTACGTACAATTCCTCTGATACACGAACACCGTCTTCCAGTCCGTTCGCTCACTCGGCGCTCCTCCGGTTGCTCGCCAAGAAGTGACTCTCCTCCAGCCTGACGCGTCGCTTATATAGGACCAATTGGCCAATCTAGAAGGTTCCGGGTTAGATGAAATATCCTGGATGTTCCAGAACTCAGTGGGAGGGGAATGAGACGGCACAGTGGCCTGCGATCCCTTCAGTTGGCGCTACAAGATAAATGGATAGGCGTTGGCGAATGCTTCCCGGTCCTCACTCCGCCGTCAGTTGGTCGTGCCTGAGCGACAGTATTCAGCTAAGTCAATTTGGTGTTGATTTCAAAATAGAATAGTGAGTCCACAAGGTCGATGATTTCATATTTTAACATAATTCTTCGAAGTACACTAGAAATAAATTTTCTGAGAACGAAGTTGTATCTTTTGATACTCTCCAATTTATGAATTGTGAGTAGAATTTCTCGTACATCTTTATTGACTTTTGTGGCAACAAGCTATTGGTAACATTGAGTGCTGTTGCCGCAATTTCTGGGTTGTTAGTTCAATACCACTGTTATAGTGTCAGACATTCTGACTTTCTTCTAAACTGGCGCTAGTACCGTTGTCTTCGATACTTGAACTTTCACAGTGTTACCTGATCACTGCTGATTGGTCGAATATCAATACTTTAATGAGCAGGTGTACTTTAATGAGGCCCATTAAAGTACTGCTACCAGTCATATAAATACTGAAGTTTGCATGGTTGAGGGCATTAATTAGGTTAATAGATAGATAGATAGATAGTTTTATTCACCTTAGGAATATACAATATTCATGGCTTCGTCAAATTTGTACCCATAAGAACAATACTGTCACCCGGGCTTTGGAACACCCTGTGGAAGCAGCTGAGAGCGGAAGACAGGGGAGGTCCGTGTTAGCTACGCCTCCCCCTCGTCCGTCTTATAGTGGTGACAGGGACGGCTGAAAAAGAAACATGATTGTGCGGTCTGTTTCTCTTTCACCTGCGTTCTGGAAATTACGGGATCCTTCATCTCTGGAACCTTCCCGTGAAAGCCAGAAGGCTGCGATATTCCTATAAAAAGGGGCTGCCGGAGCGAAGTGAAGTCAGTTAGTCAGTTTAGTGTGTGAGTGAGTGACAGTTCTTGGTGTAAGAAGGCAGTGTTAGTCAGTGACGTGTTAATGAACGAAAGATTGTGCAACGGAAGACTGTACGTAACTGTGTATGAGTAACGGAGTTGATGTAATCGCGAGTACAAGTGAAATTGTAACGGACGAACTGGTGAATCGTAATTGTGTGCATTACGTAATTTTGTGTAATTGGCAAGTGTTTAACTGTAAGTCGGTGGAAATAAAGAACATTTTTCAGTGGTGAAATTGGACTTTTCATTTCACGAACCCACAGTCACAATACATTTCTTATGAGTAATACAATTATGAATAATACAATAGTGATTAAATAATACAATAGTAGTTTAATAATACAATAGTGATTAAAGTAATGCAGTAGTAATTAACAGAATAATAATACAAATAGTAATTAAGAATAATGCAACTTAGGTCACATAATAGTTTAATGTATTACATTTTTAAGAACTAGCTTGTAAGAGACATAATTTTTACCAAGAAAAAATCAATATTTACTTTATTATTTAATTTTACTTCTTAGAAACTCATCTGTTGTCTGTGACATTACTTTTAGTAGGATATTTTTTACAGCTTTTCAGAATATTACAAGTATCACCTCCGAAGCTGCACAGGTATTTATTCACAAACATCATTTTAGGAAGCATTGATATGTTGATCATGTTTTAAGTATTCTTCCACTGAATAATAGCAACCTTCTCTTAAAAATGATTTTACAGTCAGTTTAAACGTTTTTTCCGATGTTTTACTTTTAATGCCATCGGGTAGTTTGTTATATAATAATACTGCTTTATGTTCGAAGCTATGTGTGAATAAAGTTGTATTGTGGCTTATAATGCGTAGATCTGATTTACTTCTTGTATTATGTGTATGTATCTGCGAATTTGTTTCAAATTAAGCAAGTACAATTCTTGTCCTAACTAGAGCTTCATATATATACACACAGGGTAATGGAAGTATTTTTAGTAGTTTAAAATATGGTTTACAGCTGGTGGTGAAAGGAATATTTACTATATAACGAATAGCCCTTTTCTGCAGTCTAAATATTTTTGATACATCTTTAGCATTTCCCCAGCTAAGTATACCATAAGACATTACAGAATGAAAATAAGCAAAATAAATAATTCTCAACACATTTGTGTTTACAGACTCCCTCATTGATTTAATAGCGAATGTAATTCTGCTTAGTTTCGATTCTAGTTGCTGAATTTGTTTTTCCCATAGAAGAACTGCTGTAGAATTTCAAATGTAAACAACCCTATTTATGTTAAAAATGATGTAATATTATTGCTCTATTATATATTCATATTGAAGTGGAAATATTTTGTTCTATTTTTATCCTCTGACGAACGTTTAATGAAAATGAATCTCGATTATCAAGAAATAGTTGAAAGAATAAGCTTTTTTAATAATGGTATATAGAAAAACGTTAATGAAAGCCATGTTAATGTAATATATGGGTTTTTGCTAATATTTTACCTAAAAATTGGATATTTTAATCGTCTTATTTTGCAGCAGCACCTCTGCTGAAGAAGGCTTAAAGCAGTTAGTGATGGAAAACGGATGGATAAAAAGTGAGCATCGCAGGGTAATGAACTCGCTTCGACGCTGGCAATCGATTCTGGGGAGAAGTTGGTCTCTTAACAGCACAGCGATCATTGAAGGACGTCATGTGCTGCCTGAAACAGTGCTTCATCATACAAGTGAAGCGGTCCAAACCGGAAATGATGTGCGATGTGTTGTCGACACCGCGAAATGAGGAAATGAAATGCGGGTACAGCCGCCGTACATCTCTCAGCTCTAATCAAGTTGAAAGCATGGGAAATATGGCCGTTTTCACTGAATTTTAAAATTGGGATATGCGCGATCTTTGTGCTTATGCTGGGGGAAGACACACTACTCACAAAAATTATTATCAACGGATGACACGTATTCATAGAGCCTTTTTAATGTCATCTCTTGGACTTGGTTCCCTCGGGTCTTTGCTGACCAAAGCTTCCCTGAAATTTCCAAATATTTGGTAGATTACTTGGGAAGAGAGCTATTTTCTAATAAATAAATAATATCACTGTTATAGTGAATGCTTTTTCATGTTGAAAATATTGAGGTTAAAGAGAGAATTCCAAATCAACTTTTTATTATTGCAGCTCTCAAATATGATTTGTGGTAGACAAAGTGGCATCTAGGCAAGTTCTTGTTTCAATCACTCCATCGCCATTTTACGAGAGCTGGCTGATAAGTCCCGGTCTACAATAGACATGGCGCTACCAGGCCAGTTTGACGGAGAGCATCATATAGTTTATAAGGTAGCTTGTATCCATAGTTATAGGTCAATAGCTTGCTTAGTTCTTGAATTACAGTGTTTTAAACAAGACAAGAGTGGAGGCTTCACGAAAATGAAGCATTTGGAAAAAAAGAGCAGTGATTAAATACCTAAATTTGAAAGGGTTAACGCCTGGAGAAATCAAGGAGGAAATAAACAGTACATCATATAAAATTATTAAAAAGTGGGTTGCAGAGTTTAAAATGGGACGTACGAGCACTAGTGATGAGCCTAGCTTTGGACGACCTGTCTAAGTCACAACTCTAGAGATTCAGTGGAAAAATTCTTCGTTTAGTAATGGAAGACCGCAGATTAAAGTTGTGTGAGATAGCAAAGGCTTTAAACTTATCAAAAGAACATGCAAGTAATACTTTAAGTATTGTTTGGGCTTTCACAGGGTCTGTCCTAGATGGGTGTTGCGTTTGTTGACACCTGATCAAAAGTTGCAAAGAAAAACTGTTTCTGTTAAGAATTTGGAGCTCTACCGTAAAATATTAGTGCATTTTTGAGTCGACTTATTACCATGGATGAAATTTGGATACATCATTACCCCCCAGAAAGTAAATCACAGTCAAAACTGTGGATTGCGCTAGGTGAATCAACTCCAAGTCAATTTTGTCAGCTATCAAGATTATGTAGGTGTTTTCTGGGATGTACAGAGATCTATTTTTATTTATTACTTGGATAAACTGGTGACTACTGAGCCGACCGCTCCCTACCTTGCCGGTCGGGCGCCCTAGCCGGGTGCTGCCGCGTTTTTTTAGGCACTTGCCGGCGCTGGGGTGCTTGAGCTGAACCTTGCTCACGAGTGTCTCGGTACCCTAGAGTTAGGTCGGTGTAAGTGGGCTCTCCGGGTGGCAAGTGGTGAGTGGCGCTCTTCTACCATGTATTTTTTGTGAAATTCTGCTCCTTATTTCGGGCCTGTGCTCATTAGTTCAAAACTGTTGAGAATTTAATATCCGAGGGACTAAACTCCTGCTTAAGGAGTCATGATAGTATAAAACAAATAATACTTAGAAGATACACACAAATATTTAGTTAGGCATATCTGAAAGGGGCACAGGCCGCGCCGTGGCTCAGTGGTTAGACCGCTTGGCTCTCACCAAGGCGGCCCGGGTTCGATCCCAGGCGACCGCAAAGTGAGATTTGTTGCGGACAACACGACGCTGGGGTGGGTTTTCTCCGGGATCTCCGGTTTCCCCCGCCATCTCATTCCACCGGTGCTCCATCTTCATCTCATGTATCATCAGTGTCACCGCCTGCGGTGCCATATGTAGTAAAAGCGGGCGTTAAACACTACATATTTGAAAGGGGCACACCTTCACCTAGTGTTAGGTATTGCCGCGTGCCTTCCTAATTTTCTCCATCAGTACCTCGTTCTCTACCTGTTTTCCTGCTTAAGGAGATGCAGCACTGAAAACCCCAAATCCGGCAATTTTCAACCAATATTGCTGAAAGTTTTACCACTTAGTTGTGATGCATAGCGGATGCAGAATTAAAAATTTGGTTTCTGTATCTTCAGTAGTTTTTGAGTAATTAATTTGTGAAATTCAAAATTTGGGCAAAATTCAAACCGCTTCACGTGATGAAAATTTTAAAAATTTTAATTTTTCTATTTCTTAAAATATTCAGCTGGTTATGAAGAAAATATCTATTATATAACTTTCTTATACTGCCTTTAGTACCAGAGGGGGGGAAATTTTGTATGGAGCAGAAAAAAAGCCCCAAAGTGATTAAACCTTTCACTTTATATATCAATAAGTTTAATAATATAATGGATATTAAAAATTCATATGGTATTAACCTTTTTTTTTTCTTTCTAAAAGCATGTGTTGAACATTTTAGAGGGAATGAATCAAAGTTGCATCGTGTGGAACATTTTGAATGACAAAAAAGTTGAAAAAACTATAACTGAGTAAATCAAATTTTACAATCCAAAACATTTTCCTTCTCAGCTACATGCCTTGAAGTAGACTAACACCCTCCAGATAGGTAAGTTGGACGCTCCTGCCTCTTCCTTCTCTCTTCTGCAGCAGTTTTCTTCAATTTCAGTTTCCTTCTGGATGTTTTAGAAGTTATCTTCGCAGAAATTGCTGAATGAAGTAAGCGTAATTGGTCCTTCCCTTGGCTAATTTTTAGAGATGCTGTGGAAAATATGCGTCCATTATGTCTGACTGCAGCCTGAGTGAGGCAGAACAATCAAAATAGAATGCACTGATGGTTGATGTTACAGTAACCTGGAGTCTCTTCTTTGACACAAGTATTTCCTTTAGTCATTTACGCCATATCATGCTATGTAAACTTTCATTTGCATTTTGTGTCCTAACCAAAGTACATCTCCTTAGGATTTCATCTGCTGCCAGATTTTGGTACACAAGCATTAGTTTCCTTACCACATCAGGTCTCAAGTATGTTCCCATTGTTGTGTTATGTTTAGGTGTTTCTTCCCAAGTATCTTTTAACCTATTCATGATCTTAACGACATACACAGTCAACAAAACGTCAGTTGTTTTAAATAATGTTTTACCTATAACCTATATTACAGTTATATGCACGTTTTGATGTATAAAATACCTTTATAAATGTTAAATGACACACTAAAACTCCTTAATTATATACAAACAGTATGCAGTTTTTTCGAGAAACACTAGAAAATCACGACTAAGTTAGAAACTCACACAAAAGCAAAATATAAACTTAATATTAGCTCTCAATGTTTGCAGCCAGTGCTTTGTTTCCATGGT
Source organism: Mantis religiosa (assembly GCA_030765055.1). Taxonomy (NCBI): domain Eukaryota; kingdom Metazoa; phylum Arthropoda; class Insecta; order Mantodea; family Mantidae; genus Mantis; species Mantis religiosa. The sequence continues at coordinate 21,490,589 of CM060954.1, forward strand.
GCCACAAACTGTGAGAAATAACCAACACACAACATTCCACCAGAAACTTTGCCCGCTAATTTCAAATGTATTAATTTAGTACATTCAATCGAACACTGACAGACTTCTGTGAATCATAGGGCCAGCATGCCCCCTGCGCAAGGGCATTTAAATTGTCATGTGAGGGTATATAAATGCCTGAAACTCATAAATGTAGTTGGATTATGTTTCAAAGTACTTTATTAGCTCCAAAACAAAAATAAAATGATTTTTCCCATATTTTTAGCCAATTTCGGTCCTGCATTCCCTTAACATGTTTAAGGTTTGCACTTTCCCTCTGACGAGGATCGGCGCACTACTACGCAAGCTTACTGCAAAGTTTGAGTGATAAGGTGAAAATATAGACCTTATTTGGCACAGAAAAAGTATTGTTTCTTCAGAACAATGCTTCGATCCTCGTTAGGTCACTGCAATGAGAAAAATTTGCGAATTAAAGTTCGAAGTGCTTGAACTTCCACCCTATTTGTTTTTTTTATTTGTTTTTATTTGTTTTTTATTATTTTATTTATTTATTATTATTTTTTGTAATTTTACGTCCTTCAACGTTAAGTCATATCGGACGGTCCACCCTATTTGCCAGATCTAGCACCCAGTGACTACCACCTGTTCCCACACCTCAAAAAAAATGTTGGAGGACTAAGATTTCACAACAACGAGGTCATTAATGCGGTAAACAGGTGTTTTGAGGACCATGATAATCGCCTTACAGAAATGGTTTAATTAAATTAGATAACGATATGACAATCGTATAAGCCTTTCTGGAGATTATGTTGAGAAACAATGTAAAACAAAATTAAATGTATTAACTGTGTATAGTTAAAAGTTAAACGGCAATCCACTCATCACAGAACCAGAAGTACAATTGCCTATTACCAACGTCTCTGTGCACACTAGATGTAGCAACATGGTGTAATAGAATTGAGACCTAGAAGGTCCACCACACACCGCTCTATGAGGTGTCTCCTAAAGATTTGTCACGATATAATTATGTTATTAAAGAGAAACAAAAGAGAAAGAGAGAGACTTACGACAAAGATTTTTGAAAATAAAAACAAATCTCTAAGAATAATATTTTCATGGCAGGATGAAGGTTCGTTCACATTCGAGTCTACAAAATTATGGGAACTTATTGAAATTTATGGGTGGGAGTTAAAGGAAATGGAAATCCTGATGAGGAAATTGGATTTAATGAGGTAATATTGTAACCCCTGCTTGCCTACCCCTACCCAATTAAGATGAGTGTTAGAGGGGTGGTAACTGCACGTTATGTCCGGGGTAGAAACACAATCAGCTGGGACATTTTAGGAACACTTGTTACACTGGTAGCCTCCTACAATGGTCTGATGACCCACATTTTCTGTTCAGTGAACAGTGTTTGATAAAGAATTAGGTAGGTACTTTGGGAACAGAAACTAAGTGCTTTGGAGAACAAGTGATAAGCGGCAATAAAACCCTTTTTAGTTTGTCTAAATTCTCCCTTAAGATAAACTGTGCTATCTTTTCTCACTTTAACCTATAAATCCATTAAATAGTGTGATCTGCTGCGATATGGATAAATACGAAGGCTGTACAATAAAGAATGATCACTTTTTTTTTTTTTTTTTGACAACGTACCTTTACTCATCCTTATAATTTTCATGGTTCTTCTCAAAATAGTCTCCCCTGAATGTGATGTACTTCTCCCAGCATTTCTGCCAGTCTTCAAAGACATGCTGGAAACCATTTTTGAGAGATCCTTCAAAATCACCTCCACAGCCTTCACCACTGCTTCTGATGATGGATAATGCCTCCCAAGAAGGCGTTTATTCAAGTTAGGGAATAGAAAAAAGTCACGTAAGGCTAAATGCGGACTATAGGGAGGGTGAGGGATGCACTTCACGTTGCTTCTTGCAAGATATTCGGCAACAACATTGGCAATATGCGGCCGAGCATTATCGTAGTGCAGCATCCAGCCTGTTTCATGGAAATGTGGTCTTTTGCGCCTGATATGAACTTGAAATGTTTTCAGGACATCCCTGTAGTATTGTCCAGTTACTGATGTGTGTGCAGGTACAACATGCTGATAAACCATTCCATGAATATCAAAGAATGAGATGACTATAACCTTCCCAGCAGAAGCAACCACTTTTGCTTTTTTGGGGGTTGGTCATGAAGGGGATTTCCACACTGAGCTTTGTTGTTTGCTCTCAGGGTGAAAACAATGTGGCCAAGTTTCATGAGCTGTAATTACGTTTGAGAGATACTCCGGATCTTCCTCTAACATCAACTTTAACTGCATGTTACCTCCATTGCAGCGGTAGTCCACACTGAATATGTCTGAACTTACCTGTGAGAACCAGAAATACCAACAATGAAACTACTACGACGTGTTTGTTTCAGATTAAGCAAACAGAATGTAAGATTGAATTTAAGTGCGAAAAATTATGACCGTAAAAAATTATGATCATTCTTTACTGAACAGCCCTCGTGTGAATTTTTATGTGTGATTTTACCGCGCAAAATTTGACGTCATCAGTAGCATTCCTGATGGAGCGAGCTAACATTCTATTCCCCTAGTGGCTTGCGATTGTATTTGATGTGCTGGCAACAGCTTTGAGGCCTCCCTCCACCGGAAGGTAAATATATTATTTGGGATGTGGGTCTACCCTTGTTGTATGAAGGTGCGTAATTTCGCCTGGTGCGTAGACACGATATCTGTTCTTAAAACGCAATATACTGCAATGCACTGCCCTGCAAAGCTAATTATGCAGCCATAAAACAATACCATGAAGGATATACGAAATGATAAGTCAATGAACACTTATTTCACAATGAACTTCTGTAGACATATATGAATATTGTAAACCTGTGACATAAAGTAGAAATATTTCAATTTGATCTCAATTCTTTTCTATCACCCACAGTTTCCTCACAATGTAACTTAATTGTAAACCAGAAAATTAGCAGAATATTTGATGGATAGAGTCAACATGAAAAATTCAATGCCATGGCCGGGATTTGAACCACGGATTTCCTTTTTTCCGTCCAGTCGCTCTTAACCTTTGAGCTACCATGGCCAACGTGCCGTCCTGACATTAAATTCTCCAGTTGACTCGTATATGTCCCTGGTAGACCGAGATGGCCATGGTAGCTCAAAGGTTAAGAGCGACCGTGTTCAAATCCCGGCCATGGAATTGAATTTTTCATGTTGAATCTATCCATCAAATATCTTAGCCTATATAAGGCTAGTGTGAAGAAATGATAAACTTCCATCAATTAACTAAAATTAGCAGAATATTTTCTAGGAATGAAAAATAAATTAGTGTTACAATATGTACAATGCTTTTGTCCAAGTCTAAACAAGAAAATATCTCTAGTACAAAGTCTTATGTGTCCATTTTCTTATATTTCCTTTCTCTCTTCCCCTTAAACATTGTCTGTATTGCGAGAAGGTATGCTTGAGGCTTTTCTGTCATAACATTATTTATTGCTTCTAGATTGGGACCAGTCACTTTATAGCGTCCAGTGTCTCTTTTTGCGAGTAACTGATCCCGTATCTTGGAAATATTTGATGTAGCTATTGGTTTTAAAAGACATAAGGATGATTACACTAATAGACGTTTTAATTAAGCGTGAGAATTAAAAAAAATTGTATCATATACCGATAAAACTTAAGACGTTTATGTTGCAAACAAAAGTATGTCAATTTGATGGTACTTGGACACTTTTGACAACATTAAGCTCCAAGAGACTTGTCTAAATGCTGGATAGCGTTGCACAAAATACTATATGCAGTGGCTTAAATTATACTTATATGTCGCACCAAAAGTGCATTCAACCATGAAGACGCGGTACTCTGTATTCATATCCAGGGGGAGTTGGCTGTATTAGTTACAAACGCAACCACACTCAGAGCGCTGTAATTTGCTTACTGTTCCGCAGAAATTACCACTTCTTCTCCGTAGAGAGCACTATGATTTCAAGACAGACTCACCAGTCAACAATGACGTCATTCTTGCTCAATTAGAGGGCGGAAAATAACGAATAAAAATTAATACCATGTAGTGGGGGTTATTTATGTTGAAACTTGGAATTTGCAAGCTTGAAAAATGACATTATGCTATCTGTACTATTCATAAAGTCGATGTAATTCAATGTGTATATCTTTCATGTCGAATATTTCAGTGGAAATTGTGTTTTGAGGGCCTCTGAAGGCCCCGTCCCTAAAAAGTATTTTTAGAAAGCTGCCCACACTCATACGAGTGTGTATCATAACTCAAAGAGAAAGTCAATTAAGTAAAAAACTTTTTATTTAAGTTCGCCATTTTCTGAGAATGTAACATGTAAAATTAAAGATATGCATTCATTGGTCACGAAAATATCTTAAACATATGCAGGCCTCGTAAACCCGGTTGCTTGGATAAAAGGTTTAGAAAAAAAGATATGTTGTATAGCGTAGTAAATTGCTATTCTTGGTAAAGAATTCTAGAATTCTCTTGCTAGCAGGCGAATTCATTCCGCTTAACCCAAATGCCTGGAACAAGGTTGAAAGAGAAACTTTGATAAAATCATGGAAAGATTTGTGGCCTGTTGTGTGTGACTTGCCAGAAAACTAGGCTGGGGAAGAAGAAAAAGTAAGTGTGGAAGATGGGTGCTCCAATGTTGATGAAAGAGACAGTTGGTTTCAAATACACAGTGGCGGAGGTTACAAACGAATTACAGAGGAAAACAGAGAAATTTATGCTTTATTTCCAGATTCAAGCCGAAACATTGGTAAATGAACTTCTGATGTTACAGCGGATGGAGATCGCCCTGCTAGTAAGCGATACATTTTACTATGGAAGAAGCTCACTGCCTTCTTTACTTACGAGGGGGGACTCCCCCCCCAAAAAAACTGAATGTTGTCATAAAAACTTTATTGATGAACCTTTTTTACAAAATTACTTCAGTCACCTTTCAAATACTCTCCATTAAATGCGATGCACTTGTCAAGTCTCTCTTCCCACTGTTCGAAGCATGTTTGGAACTCTTCAAGTTTGATACTGTCCAGTGCCCTTTGCGAAGCTGTTTTTACCGCCTCCACATCGTCATAACGCTCCCCTTTTAGCGTTTATTTCATTCGTGGAAATAGGAAAAAGTCACATGGGGCTAGATCCGGCGAATACGGAGCGTGGGGAACGACAGACCACATATGAGATGCCAAATAGTGAGTCACTCGTAAGGCCGTGTGTGCTGGAGCGTTGTCGTGACGCAGAAACCAGTCACCTGATCGCCAAAGTTCCGGGCGTTTCCTCCTCACATCCTCTCGCAGACGCCTTAAAACATCCCAGTAAAAGTGCTGGTTAACAATCTGGCCAGGGGGTACGAATTCCCGATGCACAATTCCACGAACATCAAAAAAGACAATGATCATCGTCTTCACATTTGACCTCACTTGCCTTGCTCTTTTGGTCTGGGAGAGTTGGGAGTCCTCCACTGGCTTGACGCTTGCTTGGTTTCTGCGCCATACCCATAACACCAACTCTCATCCCCTGTAATGACTTTGTTCAAGGAGTTTGTATCACGTGCAATTTCTGTTTTCAAGTCCTGACACATATTCATGTGGATGGTTTTGTGTTCCTGTGTGAGAAGGCGCGGAACAAATTTATCACCAACACGTCTCATGTGCAAATCCTCCCTCAAAATCCGCTGGCACCAGCTCCAATTGATTCCTGTACCTGATGAAATTTGGTCGTACGTTTGACGACGATCCTCGTTGATCTTTTGGCGGACCTTTTCAATGTTCTCCTCATTTCCCGATGTGGAACAAGCTCGGTCTTCAACACACATCTCACCACGTTTAAAGCGCCCAAACCACTCGAAAATCTGTGTGCGGCTCATAGCGTCATTCCTGGAAAGCTTCCTGAAGCATTTTCTGCATCTCCGTTGCAGTTTTTTTAAGCAGGAAACAAAATTTCACACACACTCTTTGTTCTTTTAAAGTTGCCATAACGACTTCGCAGAGGTAACCCGCCAACAGTCAGACAAACACAATCTCACTTGCACGTTCAGCTCTGCCCTGACGCCGTCTGCACAGCTGTTTCATGAAGGTCTCTACTAACACCATCTAGCGTGAGAACGCTGCACTACATCTACGAGTGGCAGCGCCGTCGGAGTCCGGTTTCTTTTGGGCCCCCCCCCTTGTAGTTTGTAGCAGTATTGTGTACAGTGCAAAAACATAGTTCATTAGGGTACATACAGTGTGTGAGCTTTTAGGTGAAACTATGGCATAGTAATTTATAAATTCTATTAAATATGTTTGGATGATATTGTACATGTTTCTATACCTCTTTTCCATTCATTCTCTGGATAACCTGGATGATCGTTAACTCGGATCGTCGCTGGTCCCAGTTGATCCTTATAAACGGGGTTCTACTGTATATTGTAATCACATACGTAGTCACTTTTTAGGAATCTTTTCTTGTGTAGTGTAGTTTGTGGTGCCCTTATACCTACGTGGCACTTCATAGAAGTTGTACTAATATATCTTTATGCAGTCTACAATGATACAGCGTGCCTGAACCTTTTTCTAAGAATAGCTTTTAAGACTCATTTTTTTTTACAAAAATCTACCCTCTTTACCTACTACGTGTGCATTAGAGAAAACAACTGTTGTTTGTCTCTTAAAAGGTGTAACTGCTTGGAAATTCAAAACATAATTCAAATGGCTAACGTTAAAAAAGGGCAAAAACTGTGTATATTAAACGATATATTTTTATCCCATTTCTGTTTCATATAACCTTGCCCCGCTGACATGTGTCACTCCGCGTGCAACTACATTCCCCACGTCCTAATTGGCTATTTTTTTTAATTTACGTTCTCCAACGTTAAGTCATATCGGACGATGAATGGAATGAGTGAAATGATGCTAAAATGAGCGAAAGGTCCATAGGGCTTAGAGTTACCCGACATTCGTCATACCTTATCCAGGTAATTCACCGTGACCGAGATTCGAACTCGGGACCTGTTGAACTGAGCTACCAAGGCGGGCTAAATTGGCTAATGCTTTCGCGCCATAGGTCATAGGCGGTGCCTTCCCGTCACATTTAAACCTGCAGTAAACGTCAAAATAATTGCCAGGAAGATAGATAAAATCATACAAATAAGAATATGAAGGCATGCAAAAATTCAAGTTTATAATGAAACTGAGCAAGTTGAAACTGAATGAATGAGCAATGAAACTGGAACAAGTTTATAATGAAAGGCCTTCGGCCTTTTCCACTGGGATTTCTTTTTTTAAATCAGCACACATACCTTGCAAAAATGCTTGTCTTTCAGTCTCAAATGTCGTGTCACGCCATACATGTCGTGTGTCCTCATTCACCCAAGTCTCGTCAACTTGCATCCCGGTACAGTCTCACTGTCCTTAAATAACGCCTTCGCCACACAGCAATATCGCCCCCGGAGTGGTAAGTTTTCCTGTTGTCTCAATTTCATGTCGCGATGTTCCTACGCATCTAACACTCACACCTGTAAGTTCAGAACTCAGCTGTTCAACTTCTCTCACTGACAAAGACGGATTGTTCTCTGTGAGTACATTAAACACATGCACCACAATTCTTTTTTCGCCGCTTTGTAAAGGTTTTCCCTTGCGATGCTTCAGCGAAAAACTGGCGTTAGACTCTGCCATTATACATATAATAAGTACACGCGCAATAAACGATCAATAAAATAATTTAGCTCTCGTACTCGGCACAACACACCTTCGAATGACGATATATGACTAATCCAGTTCTAAACAAGGTCAGTGATAAAAGTCATATAAACAAATATATCACTACCACTAAATCACGTGCTGTCGTGTCATGTGCTTGAGAGCAAAGGAACCTCCTCTTTACTTCGTTTAAGAATTAACATGCACTTCAGATAAATCAACTCTGTTGCGTAATATATTTAATTAAAACAGTCACGAAAATATAAATTTGACAATTCTCTTCCAACATATAAAGATATATCACCATGTTGAATAACGAATTAATTTTTACCGCACAACAGTCAGCAGCCAATGAGAGGTGATAAGGTCATGTGACCTTAAGAGATACGGGGCAAGCTTATGTGAAACAAGGATTAGTAAGATATTGTCTTTAACGCGCTGGGTATAATGTTGAGTAACTGTATGGACTCTGGACTCATTTGAGCATCATATCACTCATTTCAGTCATCATCTGTTGTGGCGTTGGAGGACGTAAACCTAAAAAGAAAATAAGAAGATTCCTAGAACAGACAGACATGCTTGTCATTTGCCATGAAAATACATTAAACACGTAGCTGTTTGATTAAAATCTTCAGAGGAATTTAAAAATGTTCCCTCTATAGGGTAGTTAGGGTTAAAGGAATTCTATTTTATTTTTTTTCAAAATATTTTTATCAAGTCTTTGGGAGATAGACTTAAATATCAAATTTATATTTAACCGAAAGTTGATTTTTGAGTTGCATACATTCACCTACAACAACATATTGGGGACGACTTTCTAAAAATAATTCTTTTTGGGGAATGGGCAGTTAGGAATTTTCGAAATACATCAAATGAAATATTAGTATTTTTGGTTGGAATATTTACTGTAAGGATGTAGTTGTGAAAGTAAAATTAGAAGTCATTTTTCTGATAGATACCTTGGTTGCAGCAAGCAGTGAATTTGACTACCATCCAAATGCATACATTTAACCGGCTTTGGTCCTGGATGTGTCTGGTGGGGGCGGGAGGGAGCGGTCGATATTTCTGCTGCGTGTCGTTTGTAGGAGCCTTAATTGAAACTGTATCTCTATGTCCGCTACTCTTAAGACCAGAAGTCCATGTATGTGGGACTGTCCGCAGCGATCGGTTCTTATCAGGGGGAAGGAGGGGAATGATCAAGCTGCATGTGACGTCACATCAGATAACTGAACATCATCTCTCAGGACGACTGCAATGGAAAGGGCGTCTTTGCAGAGAAGCTCTGAGCTTAACAAAACCAGGAAATGTGGGAAGGCTACCTTATGCAAGCAACCGGCTCTATTATATTCACAATATCCACAAAAATGAGGTTCCTCTCCTCTTGTCTCTACAGTTAGCGACATATTCTACGCCATATTGCACATTAATACATACATCTTTTTATCGTTTATCGTTGTAGTTCTCTAGTCAATAGTTACAGTAAAACCGCTCTGAAACAGAACACGATCGCCCGGCATTCATTTTCCATTTACACAGCTTTCTGTCTTACAGAGGGTTGTATTGTATTTATTTCTCATCTTTCTTCTACATACAATTTCATTGATACATTGACATTTGTAACATTTCTTTCACACAATAACGAAAAGATTTATTCACATTTAACATACCCTTCCTACCTGCTTGCCCCGAGTCTCGGTCTCAATACACTAACCCCTGGTTTTCTGTGTATTGATGACCCTCCTCTCCTTTGTATCCCTTTTTTTATTTTATTCAATGATCGATCAGCAGTACATGCTTTACAAATCCTTGTTGGCTAATTGAATCTCTATGAACTATATAATAACATGTAAGGAAAACCAAGTTGGCTCCTATTATCTTCTTAACACTGTGAAACAAGAGAAAATAAGTTAATTAAAACAAACAAGTAATCAAAGAGATAAGAACAACAGTCATTGTGAAACAATATTCATAGTTTTTTCAATTAGAGTCACTAAGGAGGAGATCCTGTGGGAGTCGTCTCTTCAGGCGCGTGGGCTGGCGGGTTCGTACGCCGATGTCGTACATCACAGCTCCTGGAACATCTGGCAGGTTTGAAAAGAAGCGGGAGGCGATCTGACGTATGTACTGGTGAAGAGGAAGGAGACCAAGTTCTTTATGCAGTTGTTGATTTCTTACGTACCAAGGGGCATCCGTGGCGATGCGCATAAATCGATTTTGCAGGACCTGTAGCCTTCGGAGATGAGTGTTGCTAGCCGAACCCCATACCTGGGACCTTGTATCCCTCGTTCTAGTTTTCCAGCCCTTAATTGTTAGTTATTCTTCATCAATCTTAACCATTTCTCTATAACTTTACCCAGATATTCACCTATATTTCTTACATTCTTTTCTCCTTTTACCAATAACATTTTCTTTATTATTAATACCTCCCCCCATCCCTAAAACTGTTACACTTTTGTTGCCAAATTTGTTCTCTCCATATCTTTATTTCTTTGCAATAAAGTATACTATGCCAATCTGTATCCTCTTCTCCACACATTGGGCATTTCCCTGTATCCTTTTCATATCTAATACCTTTCAAATTTCTAACTCCTGTCCTTGCCCAGGCAAATCCTTCCCGCCCTGACTTATTACACACATCTATGTACTTCTCCCTCCCCCACACTGTCTTTATTTCCCTATATGTCCTCAATGATATTTTCTCCCTTACACTGGTAAATATAACTTGTCTATCTAAATCTTCCAGTCTTAATTCTACCTCTTTCCAAAAGCCCCTATAATAATACTCCTCGTTTCTCCAAATATGTCTCATACCTATCTGTTCCATCAGTTCCCTTAACTGTTGCGCCCAAGACTCTCCCCATTTGCTTCTTATCTGCAAAAGAAAACATTCCTTGATAATATTGCTTTCCTCCAAATTGGCAACACTGTACAGGTATTTCAACACCCTTGAGACAATTTTAACCCTTGTTGAATGTCTTCCCCAATCTAATTGTGCTGCTCCATTGGGTGAGGCTACCGGTGAGCCCAAAATATATTTACAGAAAGATTTGTTAATAACATCCACCTCTTCCCATGCTTCATCCACTCCCCATGTCTCTGCCCCATGCAACATCTTATTTTCTACTATGGCAGTATAGATCCTTTCCAGCCATTTGATATTAATGTCAGGTAATATCCTTAAACATGCTCTTATAATACTCATGGCCATTTTACCTTTTGATAGAGCCATACAGCCCTGACCTGGCACCATCAGACTTTCATCTGTTCGGGCCACTAAAGGAAGCTGATCGTGGGATTCATTTTGAAGATGAGGAGGCTGTGAAAACGTCCGTGCGTCAATGGCTTAGGAAGCAAGACCGTGTGTTTTACCACACTGGAATACATGCCCTAGTTAAAAGGTGGACCAAAACTGTGGAAAAGGACGAAGATTATATTGAATAGTGAAAAATTAATCGTCAATGTTGTAGTTTTCAAGCTATGAAATTAGATACAGTTTTCTTGGCAATTAAAAGAGAAAAAATAGGAGGCAATTACTTTGTGACCCACCCTCGTAATGCAGTAAAGATTGGCCTGAATTTTGAAAGACACACTGTGCAATTGGCGGCATTTTTAATGATAGTTTTTTCTGAATAAAGATTACTACATGAAAGGAAAAAGAGAAGAGGCTTTCGCAACAAATCGACCTCCGGATGACGTCACCAGCAATGTAAGTGACGTAACAGGGTGATAATGGGCCGTACTGATTGTTTCCACCTCTCTTGCCTGGCTCCGTCGTGAAACTCCTCACCCTTCGCAGAGTTCCTACCTTTTAACTCTTAGCCATAAAACCACTTAAGTACGCCCGTGACACATCAGATGGCAGCACATTATCGCAGTTGCTACAGAGAAACTCCGGTATTACAGCACTATGTCGTCATAAATATGCTACGTATAACCGTCGTGTTAATCACGTCACCAGAATCGAATAGGGAAAGTGAACAGCCTTGAAAATTATTACAGATGCCACATTGTTGTCTTTATTGCTGCAGAGATACTCAAGGGATCAACAAAACTTCACTCAGTAGATTTCACAGTAGTGTATTTCTCTACCTCAATCCAAAACACAATTGTATAATTTATAAAGACAAATGGAATCTAACTAATCCTCTTTCACATAAGCTTGCCCCGTATCTCTTAACGGTCACGTGACCTTATCACCTCTCACTGACTGCTGTTGTAGTATAAACTGTTGTGCGGTAAACATTATTTTGTTGTTTAATATGGTGATACATCTTTATATGTTGGAAGAGAATTGTCAAATTCATATTTTAGTAACTGTTTTAATTAAATATATTACGCAACAGAGTTTTATTTATCTGAAATGCATGTTAATTCTTAAACGAAGTAAGGAGGAGGTTCCTTTGCTCTCAAGCACATAGCATAATAGCACGTAGTTTAGCGGTTAGTGATGACATATTTGTTTATATGACTTTTATCACTGACCTTGTTTTGTACTGGATTAGTCATATATCGCCATTCGACGGTGTGTTGTGTCGAGTGCGAGAGCTAAATTATTTTATTAATCGTTTATTACGCGTGTACTTATTATTATGTATAATGGCAGAGTCTAGCGCCAGATTTTCGCTGAAGCATCGCAAGGGAAAACCTTTACAAAACGGCGAAAAAAGAATTGTGTTGCATGTGTTTAATGCACTCACAGAGAAGAATCCGTCCTTGTCAGTGAGAGAAAAAGAAAGAAAGAAAAAGAGCAAGAGAGAGGTAGAAAGAAAGAAGGAAGGAAGGAAGGAAGGAAGGAAGGAAGGAAGGAAGGAAGAAGGAAGGAAGGCAGGCAGGCAGGCAGGCAGGCAGGCAGGCAGGCAGGCAGGAAGGAAGAAGAAAGAAAGAAGAAAGAAAGAAAGAAAGAAAGAAGAAAGAAAGAAAGAAAAGAAAGAAAGAAGAAAGAAAAGAAAGAAAGAAGAAAGAAGAAAGAAGAAAGAAAGAAAGAAAGAAAGAAGAGAAAGGAAGGAAGAAGGAAGGAAGGAAGGAAGGAAGGAAGGAAGGAAGGAAGGAAGGAAGGAAGGAAGGAAAGAAGAGAAAGAAAGGAAAGAAAGAAAGAAAAGAAAGAAAGAAAGAAAGAAAGAAAGAAAGAAAGAAAGAAAAGAAAGGAAGAAGGGAAGAAGGAAGGAAGGAAGGAAGGAAGGGAAGGAAGGAAGGAAGGAAGGAAGGAGAGGAAGGAAGGAAGGAAGGAAGGAAGAAGGAAGGAAGGAAGGATAGGAAGGAAGAAGGAAGGAAGGAAGGAAGGAAGGAAGGAAGGAAGGAAGGAAGGAAGGAGGAAGGAAGGAAGGAAGGAAGGAAGGAAGGAAGGAAGGAAGGAAGGAAGGAAGGAAGGAAGGAAGGAAGGAAGGAAGGAAGGAAGGAAGGAAGGAAGGAAGGAAGGAAGGAAAGGAAGGAATGAAAAGGAAGAAGAAAGAAAGAACGAAAGAAAGAAAGAAAGAAAAGAAAGAAAGAAAGAAAGAAAGAAAGAAGACAGAAAGAAAGAAAGAAAGAAAGAAAGAAAGAAGAAGAAAAAAAGAAAGAAAGAAAGAAAGAAAGAAAGAAAGAAAGAAAGAAAGAAAGAAAGAAAGAAAGAAAGAAAGAAAGAAAGAAAGAAAGAAAAGAAAAAAGAAAGAAAGAAAGAAAGAAAGAAAGAAAGAAAGAAAGAAAGAAAGAAAGAAAGAAAGAAAGAAAGAAAGAAAGAAAGAAAGAAAGAAAGAAAGAAAGAATGAATGAATGAATGAATGAATGAATGGAATGAATGAATGAATGAATGAATGAAAGAAAGAAAGAAAGAAAGAAAGAAAAAGAGAAAGAAAGAGAGTAAAGTAAGATCTATTGTTTATTTTATAACCATTATAGGATAATATTTAGGATTCACTACGGAGAGGATTCGGTGTTTAGACGACCTTATTGGGGCCACTGTGCATAATCCGCCAAGTGGACACCCCCCGAAGGAAAGATTAAGCGAGAGGGGACAGTGTATAGCCACCTAACTTTACTGGGGCGTCCTTAATTTATATGTACGTACCTATTGCCAAACTACAAATTTACAAAACATTCATATTGAATTTGACTGTAGATTTTATTGTAGTGATTTGTAGTGATACATTGAGAACCACAGCAGTTAAAGACCATCTATAAATAAAATAAATAACACATGAAAAATGATTAGGAAGTTGAAGGAAGGGAAATGATATAAAGCAATCTGTGATAGGAAAATAAACACCTTAACAGTTGCCTAAGTGATAGGAGCAAACCACGAAAAGCAAAGAGTGCTCGGTTGACGTGGACAGAACCTGTGGCCTCCCAAATGTGAGTCCACACGTTATGGCGGCAAATTTACCGACACTATATTTCGCTGTTGCATGAAAACGTTCGCAGCTTCATCGCTAAAGGATGTATAGTGGGGGAATAGGGTTAACTTAATACCGAACAATGCTGTTGTTAACTAATCCCACTTACTCCTCTCTCCCCTTGCATGTCTAGGATTTGCTACCCGAAATCTACGTGATAGTCTCTTTCTCTCGGGTTACCTCGTTGTTTCAGTTTTCACCCCCTGCAGTGTTTTGTTTCGCATTAGCCGTCACCAACCGCTGAAATGGTGCATTAGAAAAGGAGTGTACAAAGTACAGAAGTGTCGGTCAAAGGAAGTCACTGGACAGAACTCAAGTAAATAGTGACCGATCTACAAACTGACTTATCTGAGATATGACTATAGATGTTTTAAAAAATTGTCAATGTTTCATGTAAAGAATCTGACATTCCATACTCTTCGCATGGCCAGAAAATAAAATGAACCGAGTAACGATTTCGTGTTCGAGAAAATAATAAGTATTTGAAAATTTAAATTAATAACAAGGAATATTACCATTTACCGGTTAAGGAAGGATCATTCAAAACACATATATGAGGAGCCTAGGTTCAAAGATGGAAAAGAGCTATTGGCATTATTTTTCACTAGAGAGGTATTTGTCGTTTACTATCACAGCTTCACTTTGTTAACCTGAAAATTTTTGTGTTGAATATTTGCAGCTCTAATAGCACAATAATCAAGGTCTCCACTTAAAAATATTGTCTGAATACACTATAAAACCAGATTAATATATGCAAAGTCCACACTTGAAACTAAACTTTGCTTATGTCCATTTTTAAACCAACTTAGCTGCAAGTGTCCTTTTCTGAAGCAAATAATTCCCGGGTTAAGGAAATGAATAGTGATTGAATGCAATGAATGTTAGTGTTTTATTGCAATGATTATAATAGCCTCAGTTATAACATTATAAAATGAAAAACATATAGTTCTTTTTAATTTTGATATATGACATATACTTTCCATTCTTATAACTGTATTTCTGTGCAGATAACGCCTGGTTCACTGCAAGGGTTTTCAAAGCAGTCACATTCAACAGTATTTTCTGTGTCATTTTCAATACTTTGAATAATATCAGAATAAACTTAAGATGGGCATTCTCCTTCCATTCACTTCCAAAATGCTTGGCTAGCAGCTTTCCCACATTTACAAGTTTGGCAGCTAATTTCCAATGCATTTTGCTCCATATTAGGCTCACAAATTGCCCCGAAACAGTTATATTTCAGTAAAATATGCGAGCAAACTTAAAACACCACAATCACGTCAAAATGTAGCCATAAACTAGGGGCTATGACAATTTTCAATGATTTCCAGCGATTTGATTGGTTCAAACGGCCATGTCCATCTTTGATACTGAGCACTGATGTGTATGGTTTTAAAACTAACTATATATTTCAACTGTGAAAAATACATACAAAGGTTCATTTCAGGAACAAACGGACTGCAGATTAAAAAAGAGCAGGCCAAATATGAAATAGATTGATTCTTAACCCAGTTTCGAATGTCCGATTTTGATACTAGGCACCTCATCTGTACATTTCATTTTTTTATAAATTATCCTTAACATAATATGTTTTGGAAAGATAGAGCCAGACTGAAAAAATTCAATTCTCCAACTGAGTCGTGGCCATAGTAGCTCAAGGGTTAGAGCGGCTGGATGGCAACCACACGATCCGTGGTTCAAATCCCGGCTATGCCATTGAATATTTCAGTCTGGTTCTATCTTTCTATTCTTTAGCCTACACACGGCTAGTGTGAAAGAACAATTAATTTGCATTAATTGTACCTAATAGTGGTTAACTATAAAGCCCGGGCCTTAAAGTACTTAAAGCATAGTAAGTCGTCATAAAGGTAGTTGTCTCGTGTGTTTATGAGAACTCCTAGTGGTTTACCGGGAAAAACACGAGTCAGTTGCATAACTTAATGTCATGTTGGCAGGTTGGCCATAGTAGCTCAAGGGTTAGAGCGGCTGGACAGCAACCAGAAGATGCGTGCTTGGAATCCCGGCTATAGCATTGAATTTTTCATTCTGACTCTATCTTTCCATACTTTAGCCTACACACGGCAGTGTGAAAGAACAATTAATTTCCAATAATATGTTCTTTTATTGAAAATCTTAACCATTATTTTTGAAAACCATAATTTTTTAAAACTATTCCGTGTAAGGGATTGTTTGGAGTGGAGGACGCCTTTTAAAATCTCTAGTCGTATTCTTGGGAAAATGTAGAATAGTTTTATCATTACAAAACATTTAGAAATTAAACATACCGCTATAGTAATATACCGCAACATGAAGTATACTTGAAAGGCTGTGGTCTAACCCTCTAAAAAGTCGAGTGTGAGGGGCCCTGCCATCTGTTGTCATTAACCTTGAACTATTACAATCGATATATAAATTTTTGTGCATTGGCATAACTTGATTTCTTGCTCTCAAGCTATTTTTTTTGGATGCGATCAACTCTGCAGTACAATATATCAACTTCTTTAAAACATAGGATAGACCACTGTTGCACTCAACCTTCACATCCTGACATTTAAGCATTTCAAACTGTTTGCCCCTAAACTTAGCTTAGCCACAAAACACCTGTCGCAATTCCATTTGAGAACGCTTATTTACTGGTATGTCTGTTTCTATGGTATTTATTTAGTAACACATTCATTTCAGCTCAATAATAAAAAAATGACAAACGGGACAGACATGTAGACGCTATCTATAAAGCAGGAATTGTGCTGCTTTTCCGGTTCAACAAAGCATTTTAGCAAACGCGGGAAAAAAAATCTTTAACACGAAATGCATAGCGTTCTGAAATATGGTTTCGTATACCTTTTTAGGATTTCCTGTTTAATTAAAATAATGTATCAGATAAAAAAGAACTCCTGAGGCTATTCATGATAAACCTGCATGAAGTGCTGTTATAGCACCTGCGAATGGTGTTAAAATACCATAATGCCAGCAAAATAAATAAGTGACGACTATAATATCCCCACATTACTCAAATTAATGAAATAAACATCACCATTCAGATTTGATGAAGAGCAGTACAAAATTCATTTTAATTAGTCTGGTCTATCCAACGGAAATTAAGCCCGCCTCGGTAGCGTGGTGGTAGCATGTCTGCCTCACGTTCAAGAGATCCCGAGTTCTAATCTTGGTCAGGGTGAGTTACCTGAATAAGGTTTTTTCCGGGGTTTTCCCTTATATTCTTCAAGACGAATGTCAGGTAACTCTAAGCTCTATGGACCCTGTGGTCATTTGAGCATTATTTTACCCATTCCATTAATCGTCCGATATAACTTAACGTTGGAGGACCTAAATTACAAAAAAAAAAAAAAAAAAAAAAAAAAAAAAATGGGAACAATAACTGCGTATGATACACTGCTGAAACATTCTGCGGAAATTTCTGATAAACCTAGAAATTGTGAGTTACACGAACACCTTAAGAGCATTCAGACACAAATACCATCCGCGGCCAAATTACAGTACAATTCAAGTGATTGTGTAGTAGGGAATAAACTCAGCAGCGTTCAAAATTCTAATCAAATTAGGACAGAAAATTATAAAAGAATTGGAAACACAGACTTTAAAATAATAATAATAATAATAATAATAATAATAATAATAATAATAATAATAATAATAATAATAATAATAATAATAATAATAATAATAATAATAATAATAATAATAATAATAATAATAATAATAATAATAATAATAATAATAATAATAATAATAATAATAATAATAATAATAATAATAATAATAATAATAATAATAATAATAATAATAATAATAATAATAATAATAATAATAATAATAATAATAATAATAATAATAATAATAATAATAATAATAATAATAATAATAATAATAATAATAATAATAATAATAATAATAATAATAATAATAATAATAATAATAATAATAATAATAATAATAATAATAATAATAATAATAATAATAATAATAATAATAATAATAATAATAATAATAATAATAATAATAATAATAATAATAATAATAATAATAATAATAATAATAATAATAATAATAATAATAATAATAATAATAATAATAATAATAATAATAATAATAATAATAATAATAATAATAATAATAATGATGACGATGACGATGACGATGACGATGACGATGACGATGACGATGACGATGACGATGACGATGACGATGACGATGACGATGACGATGACGATGACGATGACGATGACGATGACGATGACGATGACGATGACGATGACGATGACGATGACGATGACGATGACGATGACGATGACGATGACGATGACGATGACGATGACGATGATGATGATGATGATGATGATGATGATGATGATGATGATGATGATACATCTATTAAGTGTAATCAATACATAATCCTTGCAAGACTTCTTCTGGTTGTAAAAATGGAAAAAATGGATTCCAAATGCCAGCTTTGATTTTTCACTGATTTTTCCTTTAGGAATTCTGCTTATTTTTGGTTCCCTACAATGTTTTTCCTTATTTTTTAATAGTTGGTGAAAGCTTCTTATTATCGTGTTCTACATGGAGGAGATAGCTGCGAGCGGCGAGGAATAAAATTTATGTATTAAAATTTATGTGTTAATTGGAAGTGGAAATTAATTTTGTGTATTAAAATTTTCCTTGGTTATAAATTTTAATTGTGATATTAATTTTATAAATAATATTTCAGGAAGTTAGAGTAAAGTTGTACATATATTAAGTTATAAATGATTATATTCATGATTGTCAATAATAATTTTTAAATGTTATATAATTTCGTTAATAATATTTTTGTTCTTTTAAACTATAATGAATTGTAAGAATATTTTATTAATTTTTGAAAGTAATTGGTAATTAATCAATCTGTAATTGATAGTTTATGTGTTTAGGATATCTTTCTTTGGTTAAATAGTAGTGCTGGATACCAGTACCAATGGTGGCCCACGGCTGCCGGCGGCAATACTTTATTATGGGAAATTTTAAAATATAGTTAAGTTAATAACTGGATTACCAGTTAAGTATTACTGGAAACCAGTAGTATTATATTCTTTGTTTAAAATATTTTTAAGTATGTTTGAAATTTTTGTTAAAAAAAAATTAAATTAAGTTTATAAAAATTTGAAAGGGCTGGATTAGGAAAAATGAAACTTTTAATTATATTTTTGAAAGTTTTAATTATTTTTAGGTATGTTTATTAGAAATTAGGTGTGGATTATTGTTTGATTAGAGTATATTTTAGAATGGTTGTAAAAAATGTTTTTCTTATCTTTATTATTTTTTTATTTTATTTATAATCCGTAAATTGTGTATGTTTTTGTATATGTTTTTGATGTTTTAATAAATGAATAAAAAGTCCGAATATTTACCGCGGATTAAAAAATTAGGTGCCGGGGTATAGTATGCAGATGTTTATTTTATTTATGTACTTATGTGTTTATTTATTTATGTATTTATTTATGTATTTATATATTTATATATTTATTTATTTATTTATTTATTTATTTATTTATTTATTTATTTATTTATTTATTTATTTATTTATTTATTTATTTATTTATTTATTTATTTATTTATTTATTTATTTATTTATTTATTTATTTATTTATTTATTTATTTATTTATTTATTTATTTATTTATTTATTTATTTATTTATTTATTTATTTATTTATTTATTTATTTATTTATTTATTTATTTATTTATTTATTTATTTATTTATTTATTTATTTATTTATTTATTTATTTATTTATTTATTTATTTATTTATTTATTTATTTATTTATTTATTTATTTATTTATTTATTTATTTATTTATTTATTTATTTATTTATTTATTTATTTATTTATTTATTTATTTATTTATTTATTTATTTATTTATTTATTTATTTATTTATTTATTTATTTATTTATTTATTTATTTATTTATTTATTTATTTATTTATTTATTTATTTATTTATTTATTTATTTATTTATTTATTTATTTATTTATTTATTTATTTATTTATTTATTTATTTATTTATTTATTTATTTATTTATTTATTTATTTATTTATTTATTTATTTATTTATTTATTTATTTATTTATTTATTTATTTATTTATTTATTTATTTATTTATTTATTTATTTATTTATTTATTTATTTATTTATTTATTTATTTATTTATTTATTTATTTATTTATTTATTTATTTATTTATTTATTTATTTATTTATTTATTTATTTATTTATTTATTTATTTATTTATTTATTTATTTATTTATTTATTTATTTATTTATTTATTTATTTATTTATTTATTTATTTATTTATTTATTTATTTATTTATTTATTTATTTATTTATTTATTTATTTATTTATTTATTTATTTATTTATTTATTTATTTATTTATTTATTTATTTATTTATTTATTTATTTATTTATTTATTTATTTATTTATTTATTTATTTATTTATTTATTTATTTATTTATTTATTTATTTATTTATTTATTTATTTATTTATTTATTTATTTATTTATTTATTTATTTATTTATTTATTTATTTATTTATTTATTTATTTATTTATTTATTTATTTATTTATTTATTTATTTATTTATTTATTTATTTATTTATTTATTTATTTATTTATTTATTTATTTATTTATTTATTTATTTATTTATTTATTTATTTATTTATTTATTTATTTATTTATTTATTTATTTATTTATTTATTTATTTATTTATTTATTTATTTATTTATTTATTTATTTATTTATTTATTTATTTATTTATTTATTTATTTATTTATTTATTTATTTATTTATTTATTTATTTATTTATTTATTTATTTATTTATTTATTTATTTATTTATTTATTTATTTATTTATTTATTTATTTATTTATTTATTTATTTATTTATTTATTTATTTATTTATTTATTTATTTATTTATTTATTTATTTATTTATTTATTTATTTATTTATTTATTTATTTATTTATTTATTTATTTATTTATTTATTTATTTATTTATTTATTTATTTATTTATTTATTTATTTATTTATTTATTTATTTATTTATTTATTTATTTATTTATTTATTTATTTATTTATTTATTTATTTATTTATTTATTTATTTATTTATTTATTTATTTATTTATTTATTTATTTATTTATTTATTTATTTATTTATTTATTTATTTATTTATTTATTTATTTATTTATTTATTTATTTATTTATTTATTTATTTATTTATTTATTTATTTATTTATTTATTTATTTATTTATTTATTTATTTATTTATTTATTTATTTATTTATTTATTTATTTATTTATTTATTTATTTATTTATTTATTTATTTATTTATTTATTTATTTATTTATTTATTTATTTATTTATTTATTTATTTATTTATTTATTTATTTATTTATTTATTTATTTATTTATTTATTTATTTATTTATTTATTTATTTATTTATTTATTTATTTATTTATTTATTTATTTATTTATTTATTTATTTATTTATTTATTTATTTATTTATTTATTTATTTATTTATTTATTTATTTATTTATTTATTTATTTATTTATTTATTTATTTATTTATTTATTTATTTATTTATTTATTTATTTATTTATTTATTTATTTATTTATTTATTTATTTATTTATTTATTTATTTATTTATTTATTTATTTATTTATTTATTTATTTATTTATTTATTTATTTATTTATTTATTTATTTATTTATTTATTTATTTATTTATTTATTTATTTATTTATTTATTTATTTATTTATTTATTTATTTATTTATTTATTTATTTATTTATTTATTTATTTATTTATTTATTTATTTATTTATTTATTTATTTATTTATTTATTTATTTATTTATTTATTTATTTATTTATTTATTTATTTATTTATTTATTTATTTATTTTTTTTTTTTTTGTAGGCGAGCGCTAGACGCATGCCAAGAGAGAGAGAAACGGGGAGAAAAATAGACAGAGTGATGTGTGGATAATTCTTTCCTTCTCGTGCCGTCGTGAAAGGATCTTAAACTTCGGCAGTTTTCGAGAAACAATGGCTGGGGTAGATATAAATAAGCGACAAGGTGTAAGAACAGTGAGTTGTGAGTCGCAGTTGTTAATGGAGTTTGCAGCTGTGTGAACTTGTGGCAGACGACCTTCAGTACTGTGTTTGTGTGTTACGTCATTCTGCTGCTGGCAGGGCTGTACAAAACGCCGTTTTACTTTAACGTTATTTTGAGTTTCTGCAAATTAGTCTTTTATTTCTACGAACCCACAAAGTCACAATATGCTTCGTAACGACGGTCCCTTCTAGCCATTGGATGAGTCTATCCTGTATGCTTTAAACAAATAACTGGCACTCAAATATTAATCTGTAAACAAGGGGTGGTTTTAGGAGCAAATAAAAAGTGAGGAGCAAGAATAAGGGGAGTGACGGAACAAGTTAAAGAGTAGGGCTAGGCGTGGTAGAGATGGTTTAGTATATCCTTACCAACATAAACCTCTGAGTATTATTTCGGCACAATTCTATGCACAAGTGTATATATGAAAAGCTGCATCAGAGAACCTCAAATATGTATTTCTCGTGAAGGTTTGATATGGAGTTGTTAAGGACTCCTCTAGGAAGTGACAGAGAAGGTAAAAATGACGTAAACTCCAAACATGCAGTATATTATTTTTGCAGAGATGTGGTATTCCCTATTTTGAGTACATGCATATAATAAACAAGATCTCAAGAACAACGCGTATGTCCGAAGGATTGTGCGGGAGGGAGTGGCCTTCAGATAAAGACAGGTTTCGCATTGTCGCTGCGGTGCGGCAGGAAGCTGGAAGGACCAACAATGGAAGGTAGCAACTTCATCGTCTCGCTCCCTTCGGAAATGAAGGATCTTATCGCTGAGCAAAGACGACAGCAGCGACAGACTGCTCCAACAGACAGACACACTCGCTTGCGGGCAAGTTAACACATCTCACAGCATTATCTTTAATCATGCCTACGCTTCCGTACCCCTTTTTATCCACACAGCTGTACAAGATTTACAAACATCTGCACACAATGCAGGGAAATGGACTTCCTCGCTTTCATTTAACTTCGTCGAATACAGCAGTGTTTGGAAACGCCCGTAATTTCCTTACAGAAACCTAGAACATCAATAGGCATTTATTTTATTTCTAGCACTACAATTTACATACCCGCTTTAGATGAATTACAAATGCAGTAATAATATCAAACGCTTATAACTTAGACATTTAGGCTGGATGTCAATGAAACAGTGGGGGCATATGGAGCAATAGTGTCGTGATGCTGTGAAATTCATGGGAGACCATAGTGAGTACAACATACAAAAATACAGCTTTGTTAATTTTGAAAAGGCATTTGACAGAGTACAAAGAAAAAAAAAACTATGGCATATTATGAGATAAGAAGAACAAACATCAACACTTAATAGCAATTACAAGAAGTTTCTATATAGAAAATAAAATTACAATAGAAAAGGAACAGAACAATAACAAATAAACAGCAAAAATTAACAAAGGAGTTAGACAAGGTTGCCTCCTTTCGCTAGTGTTTTTTAACATACGAGGGTGGGTCAAAAAGTAATGCCTCCTATTTTATTTTTCTCTTTTAATTGCCAAGAAAATCCAATTTACATAGTTTAAAAACTAAAACATTGACGATTAATTTGTCACCTTTTAAAAAAGGCATGTATTCCAGTGTGGTAAAACACGCGGTCTTGCTTCCTAAGCTATTGACGCACGGACGTTTTCACAGCCCCCTCATCTTCAAAATGAATCCCACGATGAGCTTCCTTTAGTAGCCCGAACAGATGGAAGTCTGATGGTGCCAGGTCACGGCTGTATGGGGGGTGAAAAAAGACTTGCCATCCCAATTTCTCAATTTCTGCAGTGGTGTAACGGCTGGTGTGTGGTCTTGCATTGTAATACAAAAGAAGAATATCCACCATAGTTTTCGTTGGGCGAACTCGGCGAAGCCGTGATTTCAGCTTCTTGAGAGTTCTGGACAGAATTTATTGTGCATCCCTGCTCCAAAGAATCAACCATCAGCATACCTTCTGCATCCCAAAACACTGTCACCATAACTTTCCCTGCCGACCGCTGAGTTTTGTATTCTTTTTTTCTTCGCTGACGTTGTGTGATACTATTCCACTGACTGCCTCATTGATTCAGGTTCAAAAAATGAACCCACGTTTCGTCTCCAGTAAAAAATTTTTCGAGAAACTCCTCTCCCTCTAAATTGAAGCGCTGCAAGTGTTCGGAGGCTATTAATTTCCTTGTTTCTTTGTTTTGGGCGGTTAACATTCTTGGTGCCCAACGTGGACAAACTTTTGAGTAACCCAGTTGTTGAATAATCGTCATCACACTACCTTTACTGAGGGAGGTAATGCGACACAATTCACCTGTTGTTACCCGACGATCACCACGAATGATGTCATCGACTCGCTGAGTGTTGCATGGAGTCACTGCAGTCACCGGTCTGCCGCTTCGCTTTTCATCTGCCAATGGTGTTTGTCCTTCAGCTTCGTTACAGCGACGAACCCATCGTCTAACACTGCTGACATCCACCGTTGTATCACCATACACATTTTTTAGCATTTCGTGAATGAGAATTGGCGTTTCACCTTCCACAATCAAAAATTCAATCACAGAACGCTGTCTAATACGAATGTCAATATCAGCCATTTTGCAAGAGGATGCAGTGCTGCCACCTGTTGACTTAGGAAGTTACTACTGCAGGGGATTGGAGAAGAAGGTTTGAGGAATTGCGCCAAATTCAAAGTTTTCACATAACTTACTTATTTAAGGAAAAAAATAGGAGGCATTACTTTTTGACCCACCCTCGTACACAAACGTTGGCTGATAAGTTCCGGACCTCAAAATGAAAAAAAAAGAACATTTTAGAACTTCTGTTCTTTATTTCTTAACATATTCTCCAGAAAGACTAATTCATCGGAGCATTGTCGTGAAGAAAGAAAATTTTTTCTTTGTCAAATGAGGTATTTTTCTTTTCACCTTATCCCCCAAACGTTGCAGTAAGGTTGTGTAGTAATTAGTAGTTTTACTTTTACCCTTTTCTAAGTAATTAATAAGAATAATTCCCTGTGCATCTTAGAAAACACTTGGTAGCTAACAAACAAAATGGACTTAGCCATTTTGGAATTGGTTCACCTGGCGTAATTAACTGCCTTGACTGTGATTTACTTTCTGGAATATACTGATGTAACCAAGTTTCATCCATCGTAATAAGTCAACTCAAAAATTCACTAGTATTTTTACGCTAGAGCTCCAAGTTTTGATGAGGTGTCAACTAAAGCAGCACCGATCTACACAGACCTTGTGAAAGCCCAAAACATTACTTAAAATATTACCTGCACGTTGTTTTGATATGTTTACAACCTCTGCTATCTCAAACAACTTTATTCTGCGGTCTTCCAGTACTAAATGGTAAGTATATTTGTTACAGTTTTGTGAATGATATTCTTTTACAAAAGATGTAAGATATCAACATGTTTTCATACTACTATGATTGTGAATAGTGCGTGACAGTTTTTAACGGAAACATTTTTGTTTCATTTTTTGATTGCCAGGTCTCGGGACGTGCATGTAATGCTTCCCTTGTACTGTAAAATACATTATTACGCACATGAAATGAAAACCAGGAAAGCACATTCGTAACAAAATGAGTGGTGCTGTATTATAGCACGTTATGAATTCATTTCAAAAGGTGCACAAAATAGCCTCCATTTACTGCCAAACAATGCCGAAGTCTGTCTTGGAAATTAGTTTCCAGCATCACTGTTCACATGATCAGCTGAATTTCTTGACCAATTCTTCGCTTTAACTCTTCAAATCTCTTGGTGGATCCTTGTAAACCCTCCACTTCAATATCTTACCTAAACACAGCTCTGCCTGTTATGCTATCCGAGAGCTGGTTAATGTGAGTTCTATTGACACGCTTAAATTAGTATATTATGCATACTTTAACTCTATTATGGAATACGGAATATTATTTTCAGATAACTCAGTAGAAAGTAAATAAATATTTCTTATGCAAAAGAAGGTTATAAGAATCATTACTAACACCCACAACAGATGCTCCTGTAAAGATCTTTTTAGGAAATTGAAGATATTAACGCTTCCTTGCATGTATATATTCTCGGTCCTAAAATTCTTTGTATGCAATCCTGCCTTATTTGCAACAAATAATGTAATTCACAAATAAACACTAGACAAAAGTATAATATCCATTATCCCAGTGCTAAACTTTCGTTCTTCCAGAAAGGTGTGTATTATGAAACAATCAAAATATTTGGCGCACCTCCTAATGTTCTTAAAGAAAAAGTTTATAATTTCGGTGCTTTTAAAAATGATGTTAGAGAGTACCTTTGCTCAAAATCTTTTTATTCTGTATAAGATTATCTGAATGACAAATTATCCTGATAATGCTTCTGTAGCTCTGTAAGTAGTATCTAACTGTTCCAATGACAAATCATTACCAATTAATCTTTGATGCAGGCTGAAAGTTCATTTTTAATGTATATGTATTTAATAAATAACAAGAATGGTATCCATTGCAAAAAGGTCTAGACGTACTGGCATAAGACAAGTGAAAGCTGAATTAAAAAGTGTTTCATTTTGTATCATATATAATTATCCCTGTTTTGTTTTCCATAATGTTGTTCATATTGCCTGTATACTATAATATGTGTCTTATGTTAACTTTTGTACATATATATGCTATTAAACTTTATACCCTTGGATATGTTCAGTGTTCACAGCCTTTCCTGCTAAAAGTGAACCTACTGAACGCAAATCAATCTAACCTAATCTAATCTAATATCCCTACAGGAAAAGGTCTAAGGGGTTCAGGTCAGGAGAACTCGGTGATATTTCAATTCGTTGTCTTTCTGCAAGTTTACCTTCAGATGCAATGAAGTAAGCATTGTTGGCCTTATTAGTTTAGCTTTTGTCAGTATTTGTTTAATCCAAAGCCACATTATGAAGTAGCCTACTGTATTGTTTAATTCAAAATCTACTCAATTTGAAGTAATGATGTGTTTTTCTTTGCTTCGTGCACATGCAGTAAGATCCTAATAAATTTAAATTGTGGTTTGAAAGGTATTTGTTTGTACACTCTGAGACTTAAGGGCTGGAGGAGTGCAGCAAAACTCCATGTTCACTTCTAACACAAAAAATAGATCCTTTATTTAAAATCATAGTAATGTGAGGGCATGTTGATAACTTAAAGCTTTTCTAAAAAAAAATAAAAAAACATTCTTACTCATTCTGTATATTGTCGAGGCGGCGCGGGCTACGAGATCAAAGAGACGGCAGTGCACTGCGGAGATAAAAGCTCGCCGAAATGGTGGGCGGGAGGAGACGGATTTCTCGAGAGTTTGCCTTTGTTCTAGCCGGGTCTCGATTGTTTGAGAAATTTCTGGAATGTTAGTAAAGTATAAAAAGGCAGCCCGCCCTCCAAAGAGGGGTCAGTCGGTAATTGAACGCGTGCGGGTAAGCAGCTGTGTTTTTTGACCTTGTATGTTGTGCTGTGGATGTTTACAGAGCGTATTTCTACGGAAATAAAGTGCAATTTTTTGTGTTTGTAACCTGGACTTTTTATTTCACGAATCCATGAAGTCACGGTATTTAATCTATTAGTTTATAGAACTTCATCTTACTGTCTTCTCGAGTTGTTTTTTTTTTTATGTTTTCTTTTGTTCCACGTATCATTTGATATCTGTTCAGTTTATTTGTAATATCTTGATCAATATACAATGCCACAGCCTTAGTAATTATAACTTTAATCTCCCTGCAGGCATTTATGTTCTAATAAAGTTTTTGCTCTTGCTGGATATTACTTTTAGAAAGGGAGATTTTAAAGTTGATTTGTTTACAATGTGGTGTAATAATTAGACTGTTATTTTTATATATTTTTCCTACGTATGTTGTTTACGAGGTCGTCTATATATGCCAAAGCTTTTAATTTCGGTTCTTTCATTACAAATACCAGATGGTGCTTACATTTTTCATTTACTTCAAATATCCTCCAAATAAATGTTAAAAATAGTGTGTGATAATCTGTAGAAATGTTGTACACCTTGGTCTCTTAGTATATTTCCACCCGAATAATTGGGGTAGTTGTGTTTAAAAGAAGTCTCTTAAAGCTACACATTGAAATCAGCTACATCCCCTGTGGGCTTCTATATTTCTTTGAGAGCCCAGGACTCTAGAGACATCGCTCGATCGGAAGGAAGAGAATTTACGAAAAAGAAATTCCCTACCATGCGCGCTGAAACGCCAACCAGGTTCAAAGCTCAATGAAATGGTGAAACGGAGGGACAGTATGCTCAGGGAATGTAACGACCCGGGGAATCCCATGGGTCAGAAAGATTGCCCACCGAAATCGAACCCATCACTTCCCAAATGCGGGCCATAGACGCTAGCGCCTACACGACCCAGACACTTTTCTAGTTCAGTTCCCCAAAACTCTGGCAGCTAATTAGTGTTTAAGAGCACCATCAGAGAGGAGCATGTCAGGTTTCGAGGGTGACTGTACTTTGCCACGTCGCGTGTCCTCCCATCCCAGTCAGTCGATATTATAATTCATAGCCTTGCCTGGCCCCGCTGCCTAAACCCTATCACTTCCTATATCCGCCCTGCTGTAGAGCTTCTCCATTCACTTTCACGACATTATGTGCCACATAGCAACCTTCAGATTTGGCTGCGATGAAATCCTCAAGAGACACCTCAAGTCAACTAATTTGGAAGCGTGTTCGTTCAGGCTGTACTGCAAACCAACATCATGTATTATTCAACTTTTCTGTTATAACGATTATTTCAAGAAAAAATGTTGTTTTAAATTTCTTTCTTGCAACTTTTTTTTTTTAAATTTTACTCTATATACTACAGGCAAATCGAGATAATCGTTTGCAGAAATTATTTTATTAGGTATTGTGCGATTCATACAAACCTGAACCCAGTGGCGGCTGGTGGGTAAAATTATTGGTGGTGCTCAAATGAAAAATAAAATACAGAGTAGTAATGACTCACCTATTTATACAGATTCTCTGCTCTACTCTCCTTAGACCTGGCGAATCTATCGATAACTTTGGCGTTGAAGTCGCTGATCTTCATAACAACATCTCTCTCAATTGAAAGCATTGCTAATGCTGACAATCGGTCCTGTGACATTGTGTTCCTAAGGAAAGTTTTTATTCTTTTTAAAGTTGAGGAACAGCATTCTGCTTCAGCTGTAGACACTGGTATAGTTAACAATACTCGGAGGAGTTTGACATATTCGCTGAATGTAGTACATCAATTGTTTTCCTTATTGAAGTCCATCAAGCACAAAGCGCCGGACATTCCACGAAATTCCTCTCGACTGTAAATTACAGTCAGTTCTCTAAGAATTTTTGCTCCAATGATAAAAGGATAGAACCTTATTGTTTCTCTAAGGGAATCCTCTGGAAATGTCTTAGAAATTTTCTTGATGAAACAAAGTTGAGGCTACCAGATGCCCCGTGAAGCTAAATCTGACCTTTGCTTCTCTAAGAATGTCATACCTCAAGAACTTCTCTTCTTTTCACATCATGATCTTCTATTCTTCTCCTCTTAATTGCAGTTTCTTCGTGTTCCTCGATATCCACGCTATTTCTTACCTTTTGCACTTCCCTTTTAAATGCGTTTAGCTGGGCGATGGCAAACGTTGCATTGCAGTCTCGTTTCTGCAGCTGATTGTACAAAATGTCCACGTGTGGCATGATCTTGTAGAAGAAAGACAGCCAGAATACAAAATTATAATCTTTCAAAGTGGCCATAAACCCAGAAGCCTGAAAAAGTGTGGCGTTCTTGTTTAACAGAGCTCTCTTCTGAATAACCTCCATGCATTTAATTAAATTCTCCCTGTGTTCGAAAAACAGAGCACACAGAAGCTAAGCCTGAAGGTCACGCTATAGCCGTTGCTAAGAGTAGGAGGAGCTAGGTTTATAAACCTCCATTTAAACAATGTATAAGAAGTTCCTCCCGTCTCTTCACCTTCCCGCAACCTCCTCAGAGAGCCTACATTTGGGCGAAATCTTAGGTTAACACTTCGCTGCAAACCTGCGGCTCCTACAGCTAATCACTGTTTATTTCGACTTCTGCGGTCATGGGCAGCTACAGACAATAAGCGTAATTGAAAAATGTTTGTATATAAAACAATGCAAACAAGTACAGCTTTAATGTGCCAAATGCAGCTGTTGTATATTCAGAATCAGCGGGTGTAGCGCAAACCTGCAACCTTATGGAGGAACCGCCCCTGCCTGAACCATTTGAATAGGCCATAACTCTTGAACCAATAATAGGACACACGCACAACTTTGGGAGAATATAATACACATTTGGGAGATTAATTACACTAATTACATCTCAGAGAAAATGTTGGAAATGTCCTCCACCAGCATCTATACATGTTTGCACTCGTCTCACCATATTCTCTGAAGTTTTAGGGAGAGTATCCTCGCCAATGTTACTTATTTCGGTTCGAATGGATTCCTTGAGAACATCTGTTGTCCGTGGCCTATTCTTCTACACTCTATTTTTAGACACCTCTCAAGAAAAAATCCGATGAGGCTACGCCAGGTGATCTGGGAGGCCACGGACCTCTTGAGATTATTCGATTATCAAAAAGATTGGTTACAAATTTGTTTGGATACCCTTAAGTAATCCCAGAAGGCAGCAGCTTAGCGGTTTTATTGCACTTTCCCAGTGGGGGGGGGGGGGAGAATCGGTTTAGTGTTTTTGCCCCGTTTTGATTACGGGTGGCCTAACGCTTAAGCCATCAGGCGTAAAATGAATTTTGGAGTTAATGGGCTTTACCTTGGGTTAACCAAGGGGCCCCTGGACGTCTCTGGGGAGTTTGTATGATGGCAAGCGTCTTTGCTCCCTCTGGTCATATCTGCCCAGGGAGTTCACCAAAGGATTGCATGGGTTTGGATTTTGCCGTACATTGATCGTGCCCTCTCGCGAATGACATCGACAATGTATGGGATTTTTGAGTGTTCATGAAGTATCTGGGCTTGGAATCTCCAGCCTGTATCGTATATCACTCTGAGCGCCCTGTTCTGTAGCGTCTGGAGTCTGACGAAAGTGGTATTTACCACTGTTCCCCAGATCTCACAGCCTTACAAAATCATAGGCGGAATGATCGCCCGATGCAGCTGGAGTTTGAGACGGAGGGGCATGGTTGAACGGAATATTGGGTATAGACTCCTGAGCGCGACGTGTCCAAGCTGGACCTTGCCTTTGACGTGCGGAGCGTAAGTTAATTTGCGTTCCAGCGTCACTCCGAGATACTTCACCGTTTGCACCCATGGGATTCCACGGCGCTGTAAAACGAAGTTCTGCTGCAACCGGTTGGCTCTGGTTTTCGCCAGGAGAATTGCAAGCTCTTCTCCGGGTTAATTACCATTCACCAAACAAAAAATTTTAAACAAAACTACAACCAACCCCCAGCAGAGCAATAAAAAGCATTCTTGACTCACTTCGCAGGTTAAGCCGCAAAGCGGCTAGGTACGGCGGTAGAAGACACCCGGACGGGGAAAAAGAAAAATTGCCCCGCCCGACCAGGACTACCTCTGGACCTCTGGTTACAAGTTCCATGGTGTCATTAGAGGTATGACACATTACTCTATCTTACTGGAAATAACCCCTCAACTTACATCATCCAGCTGCTCCACCAATGTCGACACTTCCATCATTCTCTCTCAGATTTATATAGTGTAATGCAATCTCCCAATTGTGTACTATATTCGCCCAAATTTGTACGTGTTCAAAAATGGTTCAAAAATGGTTCAAAAATTATGGCCTATTGAATTGGTTCAGGTTTATTTGGATCGCACTGCATTTCCTCATTCATACAGGCACAATAAGGCATTATATAATAAGCCAAATGTGAACCGCTTTTTTATATGTTGGTATGCACACAATACTATATTTTAAGCTACTGTTGGATCATGTCCATAAAAATAATCCATATATTTGGTGCTCCCCAACTCAGACTGAGAAAGCCCGC
This sequence comes from Mantis religiosa, assembly GCA_030765055.1. NCBI lineage: Eukaryota > Metazoa > Arthropoda > Insecta > Mantodea > Mantidae > Mantis > Mantis religiosa. The sequence goes on from CM060954.1 coordinate 21,522,791, forward strand.
CTTTGTGGCTTAGGTGGGAGCGTGGCTACTTCACGTTCAAGAGGTCCCCATGTTTGAATGTAGGTCAATGTGAGTTATTTGAATAAGGCTTTTGGAGGGTTTTTTTCCTTATCCTGATATATGAACCTCTGCTAAACTCTTTTTTATCAATTGATCAGCACTCAGTGCTATAGAAATTGTGGAGCTACAGATACAAAATGAAAATTAAAGAATGCAGGGAAAAAGGATACTCGTATTGGAGTCCTCAAGCAAACTGATGTTATTAGTGTTAATATTAATTACATAACTTGAGCACTAAAGAATTAAAACTTTGTAGAAATAGTGTCCTGTGGCAAGAGTGCCTTCAGTCTTGGTGCTGCAGAATCCAGACGGCGTCCCAGTTAAAAATATTCTGCTAAACTGTAAGCTGTATGGACTCTGGATACATTTGAGCATCATTCTGCTCCGATATGACTTAACGTTGGAGCACGTAAATTTAAAAAAGAAGTACAATACTAGGTGCAACAATACTAGTTTACAACATGCCTCTCCGCAGGTGCTGACACTGATAATACATGATACGACGATGGAAAAATGTGTAGTGTTTAACGCCCGCTTTTACTACATACGGCACCGCAGGCGATGGCACTGATGATACATGAGATGAAGATGGAGCACCGGTGGAATGAGATGACGGGGAAAACCGGAGATTCCGGAGAAAACCTACCCCATCGCCGTGATGTCCACCACAAACCTCAATTTGCGGTCGCCTGGTATCGAACCCGGGCCGCCTTGGTGAGAGCCAAGCGGTCTAACCACTGAGCCACGGCGCGGCCCTATATGACGATGGAGTACCGGTAGAATGAGATGGCTGGGGAAACCGGAGATCCCAGAGTAAACCCGCTCCAGTGGGTTATCCACCGCAAATCGCACTTTGCAGTCGCCTGGGATCGAACACAAGCCACCTTGGTGAGAGTCGAGTGGTCTAACCACTCAGCCACGGCGCGGTCCTATGTTCTGTCTAGACTTTCACTGTCAGAGATGCACTTTATGATGCCACTACTTAGAGAGAATCTTCTAGAAAGAAATATTAAGTAGTTATATAAGAGCAAGCACTTAAACAGTTATCGTTTTTGCAGTTATGTCCAGGTCCGGGAGATGCTAGATGGAACCAGCGCTGAAAAAGGAGAAAGAAAAAAGGGAGAAGGGGGGAGAAGAAACAAATTGTGTCAAAGGGTGAAATAGCCAGGCAATTGCTCCCACCCCAGAATTTGTGAGTAAAGGATAGTAAAGGCTACAGAACACTGGAAGCTACTAAGGCAGTTACGGAATGAGGTCGCTCCGCTGTGACGGTGAAACTCAAGTTTGGAAGATATCGCGTTTGATTTCTCTCAACTGCTTACACTAGCCTTGGGTGTTTTAGTAATAGGCGAATGCTGAGGTGGTTTCACATCTAAGACTATTTCCTTTCCTTCTATTTCCTATCGTTGATACTTTTCATATTGTTCTGCAAGAACAGTATAAGAAGGCAATGGTGAAGGAACAGAAATAAGAAAGTCAATATAGTTTCCTTTCCTTTTAAGTTTAATACATTTAGTCAGTTACGTCATTGCTCATAAAGACCAATGAGTTAAATAATGTTCAAATCAGCCTGATCTCCATAGAGCTTATGACCGAGCGGGATGGCCATTCCCGTGGCCCATTTCCCTAAACCAAGGGCTTTCTCGGGGGTTTTCTCGGGTCGCTAGGTAAATGCTGGATGGGTTAATTACATCCCCGGAATTTCCTGTCCCTCCATTATCATTTCACATCATCTCTCATCTGGTGCTCTCAGGTAGAAGTGTCGGGGGGAGTCTCGGCGGTGCATGGTAGGATGATATGCTCTGAGGAAAACTACTTCCTCCTCCGGTAGGTCGGTTGCCGGTCTCCACTCCTCTGCTGGGACCATTTCGAGACCGCCAGCCAGGGACCTTTGGGGCTCGGACTGCCAGCCTTGGACTTTTGGGGCTCGGACCACCAGCCAGGGACTTTTGGGGCTCGGACCACCAGGCAGGGACCTTTGGGGCTCGGACCGCCAGGCAGGGACCTTTGGGGCTTGGACCGCCAGCCAGGGACCTTGGGGCTCGGACCACCAGTCAGGAACATTTGGGGCTCGGACAGCCAGGCAGGGACCTTTGGGGCTCGGACCGCCAGCCTAGGACCTTTGGGGCTCGGACCACCAGTCAGGACATTTGGGGCTCGGACAGCCAGCCAGGAACATTTGGGGCTCGGACCACCAGGCAGGGACCTTTGGGGCTCGGACCGCCAGGCAGGGACCTTTGGGGCTCGGACCGCCAGCCAGGGACCTTGGGGCTCGGATCGCCAGCCTGGGACCTTTGGAGCTTGGACCGCCAGCCAGGGACCTTTGGGGCTCGGACAGCCAGCCAGGAACCTTTGGGGCTCGGACCACCAGTCAGGACATTTGGGGCTCGGACCGCCAGTCTGGGGCCTTTGGAGCTTGGACCGCCAGCCAGGGAACTTTGGGGCTCGGATCGCCAGCCAGGGACCTTTGGGGCTCGGATCGCCTGTCTGGGACCTTTGGGGCTCGGACCGCCAGCCAGGGACCTTTGGGGCTCGGATCGGCAGGCAGGGTCCTCTGGGGCTCGGACCGCCAGCCAGGGACCTTTGGGGCTCGGACGGCCAGGCAGGGACCTTTGGGGCTCGGACCGCCAGCCAGGGACCTTGGGGCTCGGACCACCAGTCAGGGACATTTGGGGCTCGGACCGCCAGCCTGGGACCTTTGGAGCTTGGACCGCCAGCCAGGGACCTTTGGGGCTCGGACCGCCTGCCAGGAACCTTTGGGGCTCGGACCACCAGTCAGGGACATTTGGGGCTCGGACCGCCAGTCTAGGGCCTTTGGAGCTTGGACCGCCAGCCAGGGAACTTTGGGGCTCGGATCGCCAGCCAGGGACCTTTGGGGCTCGGATCGCCTGTCTGGGACCTTTGGGGCTCGGACCGCCAGCCAGGGACCTTTGGGGCTCGGACCGCCAGGCAGGGACCTTTGGGGCTCGGACCGCCAGCCAGGGACCTTAGGGCTCGGACCACCAGTCAGGGACATTTGGGGCTCGGACCGCCAGCCAGGGACCTTGGGGCTCGGACCACCAGTCAGGGACATTTGGGGCTCGGACCGCCAGCCTGGGACCTTTGGAGCTTGGACCGCCAGCCAGGGACCTTTGGGGCTCGGACCGCCAGCCAGGGACCTTTGGGGCTCGGACCGCCAGGCAGGGACCTTTGGGGCTCGGACCGCCAGCCAGGGACCTTGGGGCTCGGACCACCAGCCAGGGACCTTTGGGGCTCGGACCGCCAGCCTGGGACCTTTGGAGCTTGGACCGCCAGCCAGGGACCTTTGGGGCTCGGACCGCCTGCCAGGAACCTTTGGGGCTTGGACCGCCAGCCAGGGACCTTTGGGGCTCGGACCGCCTGCCAGGAACCTTTGGGGCTCGGACCACCAGTCAGGACATTTGGGGCTCGGACCGCCAGTCTGGGGCCTTTGGAGCTTGGACCGCCAGCCAGGGAACTTTGGGGCTCGGATCGCCAGCCAGGGACCTTTGGGGCTCGGACCGCCTGCCAGGAACCTTTGGGGCTCGGACCACCAGTCAGGGACATTTGGGGCTCGGACCGCCAGTCTAGGGCCTTTGGAGCTTGGACCGCCAGCCAGGGAACTTTGGGGCTCGGATCGCCAGCCAGGGACCTTTGGGGCTCGGATCGGCAGGCAGGGACCTTTGGGGCTCGGACCGCCAGCCAGGGACCTTTGGGGCTCGGACCGCCAGGCAGGGACCTTTGGGGCTCGGACCGCCAGCCAGGGACCTTAGGGCTCGGACCACCAGTCAGGGACATTTGGGGCTCGGACCGCCAGCCAGGGACCTTGGGGCTCGGACCACCAGTCAGGGACATTTGGGGCTCGGACCGCCAGCCTGGGACCTTTGGAGCTTGGACCGCCAGCCAGGGACCTTTGGGGCTCGGACCGCCAGCCAGGGACCTTTGGGGCTCGGACCGCCAGGCAGGGACCTTTGGGGCTCGGACCGCCAGCCAGGGACCTTGGGGCTCGGACCACCAGCCAGGGACCTTTGGGGCTCGGACCGCCAGCCTGGGACCTTTGGAGCTTGGACCGCCAGCCAGGGACCTTTGGGGCTCGGACCGCCTGCCAGGAACCTTTGGGGCTCGGACCACCAGTCAGGACATTTGGGGCTCGGACCGCCAGTCTGGGGCCTTTGGAGCTTGGACCGCCAGCCAGGGAACTTTGGGGCTCGGATCGCCAGCCAGGGACCTTTGGGGCTCGGATCGCCTGTCTGGGACCTTTGGGGCTCGGACCGCCAGCCAGGGACCTTTGGGGCTCGGATCGGCAGGCAGGGTCCTCTGGGGCTCGGACCGCCAGCCAGGGACCTTTGGGGCTCGGACCGCCAGGCAGGGACCTTTGGGGCTCGGACCGCCAGCCAGGGACCTTGGGGCTCGGACCACCAGTCAGGGACATTTGGGGCTCGGACGGCCAGCCTGTGACCTTTGGAGCTTGGACCGCCAGCCAGGGACCTTTGGGGCTCGGACCGCCTGCCAGGAACCTTTGGGGCTCGGACCACCAGTCAGGGACATTTGGGGCTCGGACCGCCAGTCTAGGGCCTTTGGAGCTTGGACCGCCAGCCAGGGAACTTTGGGGCTCGGATCGCCAGCCAGGGACCTTTGGGGCTCGGATCGCCTGTCTGGGACCTTTGGGGCTCGGACCGCCAGCCAGGGACCTTTGGGGCTCGGATCGGCAGGCAGGGACCTTTGGGGCTCGGACCGCCAACCAGGGACCTTTGGGGCTCGGACCACCAGTCAGGGACATTTCGGGCTCGGACCGCTGGCCAGGGACCTTTAGAGCTTGGACTGCCAGCCAGGAATCTTTGGGGCTCGGACCACCAGCCAGGGACCTTTGGGGCTCGCAATCGCCTGCCTGGGATCTTTGGTGCTGGTATCGCCTGCCTTGGATCTTTGGGGCTCGGATCGCCTGCCCGGAACCTTTGGTGCTCGGATCGCCTGCCTGGAACCTTTGGGGCTCGGACCGCCAGCCAGGGACATTTGGGGCTCGGATCGCCAGCCAGGGACATTTGGGGCTCGGATCGCCTGCCTGGAACCTTTGGTGCTCGGATCGCCTGCCTGGAACCTTTGGGGCTCGGACCGCCAGCCAGGGACATTTGGGGCTCGGATCGCCTGCCTGGAACCTTTGGTGCTCGGATCGCCTGCCTTGGATCTTTGGTGCTCGGATCGCCTGCCTTGGATCTTTGGGGCTCGGATCGCCTGCCTGGGTCCTTTGGTGCTCGGCTGCTGAGCTCCTTGCCGTCCCCCTGTGGGGGAGTGAGTTCGTTGTCCTGGCCTGTCGGGGGAAGTTTCTATCTAAGTAAACTGTAGGGCCCCTGCCCTCTGTACTGTCTTGGCTCCTTGGGTCAGCCGCCCTCTATCTCCCTCGCCTCATCCTACCTCCCAGGGGTGCCCCCCCAATCGGGGAGCATGGTGGCCTACTTACCGAATCCCCTCCGTAACGAAATCCCTATCACAATTCCATAGAGCTTCCGAGGGTCATTTGATAAGTCTTGTAAATTTCCTTGAAGTAATGGTACTTTTTTGTCGCAACTTTATGAGGAATAAGCTTGATTATTCAAAATATTGTGCAGAAAATTTAAATGTGTTACAATATATAGTTCGTTTTTGACAGCCATCTGAACTGGTCAATGTGATAGCTGCGATTGAAATTAGAAGAAATAAAAGAGTTTCGTGCTGTTATTAAATATATATTCGTTAGAAGGGCTGGACCGCCTCACAAGCCAAAACTGAATTAAATAAAGTTTACGTGAACTCTGTACCAACATTGAAGACCATTTACATTTAGATTAATGAATTTTAACGTGAAAATGAATTGCGCTCTGATCACACAATTGTGGTCACCACACAGGACACCATTGAAGCAATCCACCATCTGGTTATGCAAGACTACCGAATGAAAATTTCTGAAATTGCTGAGGCTGTAGGTATCTCAAATAAGCGAGTGTATAATATCCTGAATGAAAAGTTGACAATGAAAAACCTGTGTGCAAGTTGGGTGCCGCGATTGCTCAAAGTTGACCAAAAGCGCATCCGTTAAACACTTCTACCGAGTGTCTGGCGATGTTTAGTCACTGATTTGATGCCGTGGGTGAAACTTGGTTCTATCATTACACACCAGAGTCAAAACAACAGTCAAAACAATGTATAGAGCCTGGTGAAGATGTACCAAAGAAGGCAAGAACTATTTTGTGAGCTTGTGACTGTTCTTTTGGAATTATTAAGGAATAATCCTCATAGTCTATTTGGAAAAAGCAGAACCATAACTGGAGCCTATTAGCTTCACTGTTGCATTGTTTGCAGCATGAGTTGTCTGAAAAGAGGCCGAGATTGAAACACACAAAGGTGCTCTTTCACCAGGATAATGCATCATCACACACGTCAGCAATCGAAATGGTGAAGCCCGCCTCGGTAGCGTAGATGTAGCATGTCTGCCTCACGTTCAAGAGGTCCCGAGTTTGAATCTAGGTCAGGGTGAGGTACCTGGATAAGGTTATTCCGTGGTTTTCCCTTATACTTACAGACGAATTTCGGGTAACTCTAAGCTCCATGGATCCCGGACGCATTGAGCATCATTTCACCCATTTCATTCATCGTCCGATATGACTAAATGTTGGAGGACGTAAGTTACAGAAAAAAAGAGGTGAAAGTTCATGAAATGACTTTGAATTGACCCCGTAGCTGCCTATTCACCGAAGTTAGTCCTAAGTGACATATTCCTGTTCCCAAACTGGAAAATTTGGCTTGGTGGCAAAAACTTTTCATCAAATAATGAAGTGACAGTTACCGTCTACAAGAATTTTGCAGAACTTGACGGCACCTATTTTGTTGACGGAATGAAAAAACTGGAAGATCGCTGGACAGAATGTACAACCTTCATGCCGAGAATTAAGATGAGATGTTTACGAAAAAAGAAAAGTATATTCCTGGACTTTTACCAGACTTGTCAAATTACCTTCGTAGTTAACCCAACAGTCATCTTTCAAGATAACTGAAAACCCCAGCAAAACCATATCCAGGTAGCCGACATTTCAATGGCAGATACACATGCGCTTGCCTTGATAGCGTGGTGGTAGCGTGTCTGCCTCCCGTTCAAGATCTCCCGAAGTCGAATCTCGCCCAGGGAGAGTTACCTGAATACGGTATTTTCCGGAGTTTTACCTAATCCTAAAAGACGAATGTCGGGTAACTCTAAGCTCCATGGAACCCGGACTCATTTGAGCACCATTTAATTCATCGTCCGATATGACTTAACGTTGGAGTACGTAAATCGCACAAGGGCACACATGCTAGCCTCACACTACAAAGGTGTCCAAAACCAACATTTACCAAGGCAAATACTCTGTAAGTTTATTTGTAACCAATGTTTCTGTTCTTATAGAAGGGTGGAACTACATCATTTGATTCACCCCCGAGTCATTGGTATTCCACCCTCATTCGCATTCAGTCGCGTGGAGGACCTACCTATGCTGCATTTCTCAACCTCTCTCAAGCATGGACTTCACTTAGGAAGATTTAACGCTGCAAAACCTAGGGCTAAACTATCTTCCTTCCACAATTCAACTGTTTAAACTCCTGTGCTGGTAAACACTCAAACAGCTCTGTTACGTAGGCAAGCTTGAAGTTTCAAAACCAGAACTTACCTACTTTTTGTTTAAAACATCCCATGTTTTATTTTGCTCTACAAGTAGAGCTATATAGTGCATCTTTTAAAATGGCGTTTATGTTGATGAAAGGATAAACTATGTAATTCAAATATGAAAAATAAGAAAAATGAGTAAGTGTTCAGGATGTGACAAAAGAACATCGAGTTTTTCAGCCTAAACTCTGTCCCAACCAATTTTGCTTCTATTAACTATCACATGATTAAGTCATGGGTACTGTTCTGAAATATGTTGTTTTTTATAAAAAAAAAACAATTACATTGCATGATTATTTATCTTAATGTATTCAAAATAATTCTCACATATACATTTTGTATATATATATATATATATATATATATATATATATATATATATATATATATATATATATATATATATATATATGGATTGCACTATACGTCGTGTTATGTACGCTGCGCTGATGTTTTAATGGTCAATCTCACTGCAATGCATTCCCAACTTCTCTGACTTCTCTTAGCCGAGGCCTGTTACATCAGCGACCTCTCCAAACAACTACATTCATTCGTTAAACAGGTAATGCATATTTCACAATAGTGTGTTTATTGTATTGCACACGGTTTGTTTGACATTCGGAGGCGTATATTAGCCAACTGAGGGAGAGGGGAAGGGGACGTAACACGGGGGGCGGCAAGGTTATAAACACGGTTTAAGTTCGGTCAATCAGCATCCCACCGTAGCATCCTCCTTCTCTCGTGAGTATAGAGAACCACAGCTCCTCCGAGAGTAACACTTCCGGACAGTCTCTCGTGGGTTGCTTGGTTCAATGTACTCCGGTAACATCAGTTCTCGCACCACCCCGTTTAAAGGGGCAGCTCCATTATGGACATAACACTGTAGTTCGCTAACGTGGAATAAATACTTGCAAATAATAATACATTTATCAGAATATGCACGATGGTCCACTTAATGTGTTAAAGGTACTTAAATAATACCTCTTAACCGCCTCGGTAGCGTGTCTGGACACGCTCAAGAGTTCCCGAGTTCGAATCTTGGTTAGGGTGAGTTAACTCGATAACGCTCTTCCCTTATCCTGAAAGATGAATGTGGGGTAGCTCTAAGCTCCATGGACCCCGGACTCATTTGAGCATCATTTCACCTATTTCATTCATCGTCCGATATGACTCAACGTTGGAGAGTTACACAAAAATAATATCTCTTAAATGAACAGAAAGAAAAACAAATATTTTAGCATATTAAGTCTGACTAGCATAAATATAAAATAATTCAAGGTGGATAAGGAAACGTACAGAAATCATTCAGAGAATAGCATATAACATGGCTGCAAAATTAATGTTTCACTATTCTGTGACTTCTCTCAGATATGACCTTCCAATTTGACCAAATATTATCTGCTTGACGAATATGTTATCCTAAATAACCTGCAAAGTAAGGAAGGAAACTCATTTAAATACAGCGCAGAAAAGTATACCAATAAAAATTGTTAAAGAAATATTTTGGTCATATGTACACTGCTTTTCGTCATCATCAAATTAGAAGGAATGTTCTCAGCATCCACGTCATCCAACATCTCAGTCAGTACCAACTGGTTTGTATTCCTTTATCAGTACTTCCTTTGGGATTAAAAATATAGATGCTTTTATAGTCTTGAATTTGTCGTTAAAATAAAATATTTTCAATTGTTCTCTTTTGTTTATTAAATTTATTTCAGGTCGCTTCAAATTCCTAAGTCATATCGTGGCCATCTTAACAGTATAATACAATTAGTAAAATTTATAAAATATTACATTAAATACACAGGTTTACAACAGACATAAATTACACATTAATTACATTAATTAGGAAAACATTTACATTAAATACAGATTATTATTTGAGTTTCTGGATATAAATCGAATTTGAGAAACATCAGTGAGTTCGCCAATAGCATAAATATATTCTTTAAGAGGGATACCATCTTGTGCTTCAAATACAATGGCCTGAGCTTCAGTCGGTCCATTCTTAGAAATGTAGGAATAACTTTCATTTTGGTTAATCGTTTGAGAAGACATTTTAGGTTACCTTACTTTGTTGCAGGTTTTTTGTTAAAATCCAAGCGGCCCGGGTCGAAAACGGACCGGGTATGGAGAAATCCTTCAAAACCTCTTCTAATCTCACTTGTAACACAAGAACAACAGATACTATACACTTTAAAACTCTTAAAAACGGAGGAAGAAACAAAACTTGCACCATTCAAACAATCATGCAAGGCCTCCTATCATTATTCTCTTATTGCTTCATTTTTAATGTTGTATATTAATGTAACTCGATAATTTAATTTCGGCTGCTTCAGTTATTGTTTATACAATTCCTATTTGCGGCGCGGGTCTCGGCTCCGTAAAGTACAAACAAATTTGAAATCCTATCATCTTGCTATACTCTTCAGTGCCTATTTTTAGTGTCAATATGTGTGAATATTTATTTACCCTAAAAAGAGTTAAGACCATGAGGCCTTCTCTTTCATTCTACCAGAAAATAAATAAAACAGAAAAAAAAACAAATACAAATAGGGTTAATAAGTATATTAAAACTCAGAAAACAACAACGTTTAACCATTATGCTTTTAAGAATCATTCATGTACCTATAGATAAAAAAAAAAAAAACCTTCCTCTAAATAGTTTAATATTTAAATTTTAATAATTAGTTGCTAACGCGTAAATAATGATAAAAATAAATGAAAACGGCGAGGTGACTATCATATAATAGGATAACAGTTTAGATTGGAATATAAATAGGAATATATGACCTATTTTTCTTGTTGAACTGTAAATCAGAAAAGTCTATTTTCACATCCTACCATCTATATACTCTACACTGATAATTTGAGGGACAGTTTTTGTGGACCCCTAAGTTAAATAAAGCATTTGTAGAAGTAGGTCGGTGTGTGTGTGTGTGTGTGTGTGTGTGTGTGTGTGTGTGTGTGTGTGTGTGTGTGTGTGTGTGTGTGTGTGTGTGTGTGTGTGTGTGTGTGTGTGTGTGTGTGTGTTTGGACACCTTAGTTAACTGAAAAACAAAAATATGGTAAAATAAGAAACTACTAACGCAATTTGTGAATTATGTGAGTGGAAAGAAAGCATAGAACACTATGTAACAGAATGCGAGGAGGTTGCAATGTGGAGAGAAAAAAGGTTTGGGAGAAAAAATGGAAGAAAGTAGAGAAGAGGATAGTAGCTATAAAAATGTTAACGGGCAGGGAGGAAAAGAAGGTAAGAAGTATTGGCGAGTTCTTACAGAAAGTAAAAGATAAATGGGTCAGAAATGTAAAGAATATCAGAAAGAAACATGAGGGGGAAGAAAGGGATTAATTAAGTAACAAGGAGGCATGGAGGTTAAGAGCTACCTGGCAGAGCAGAAGACCAGAGTGTCATGTAAGCCAAGGTAGTAACAAGGTAAAGAAATAAATGCAGCCAAAAGTTGTTAACTGTAACATTTTGGAATATGCACGATAAAACTAATCTTGAATCTACTGTTAAGTATATCTTCCAAGGATGCAAAGCTAAAACTTTCAAAAAAATATCCTCTCTTGATTTTCCTTTACAATGAGCCTTTTATTTTAAATTTTACATTCTCAAAATAGTTCTATTTTAATCACAATTCTAGCAATAGTGATTAAAATTTCTTAAGGTTAAAATATTTTCACAACAAATAAGATGTATGTATATACTGAACCCCTGAGGGGGTAGGGGGATGTCCACAGAGGTACCTTTTATTCGAGACTATTTTTCTATAATAACTGGTAAACCTAAGAGATTTACAAAGTCTTACTGCATCAGAAATGTAGAACTTGTTAAAGCACCATTTGTATCAAATACTTTTTGAGTTTATCATATCGAGCTAATTATTAATCTTATTTGTTTATTTTTGGAATTTTTCAGTCTTAATAACTTTTTCTAAGGAGAAGTAGTAATTTGTTTTAATATATCTTAGCGATGCAAAAAGAATGAAATTTCCAAGCCATCGCAGAACGACCAGCGCTTAAATGGTTGAGTGCCATAAGGCTTACTGTATTCATATATCCCCGTGCACGTACAAGAACATTAGTAATAAGATACTGTTTATCTCAGTTAAGATGAAGTAAAGGGTGAAATAAGCGTTTATTTGAAAATTAATTGTTCTTTCACACTAGCCGTGTGTAGGACGCATTATGAAAGGGCAGAGTCAGACTGAAAACTTCAATGCCATTGCCGGGATTTGAATCACGGGTCTTCTGGTCTCCGTCCAGCCGCTCTAAACCATTGAGCTACTATCGCCAACGTGCCGATATGACATTAAATTTTCCAACTGACTCGTGTTTTCGACGGTAAACCACTGGGAGTTCTTATCAACACATGAGACAACTACCTTAATGGCGACTTACTATGCCGTGTGTAGGACGCACTATGAAAGGGTAGAGCCAGACTGAAAAATTCAGTGTCATAGCCAGGATTTGAAGCACGGATCTTCTGGACTCCGTCCAGCCGCTCTAACCTACTGAACTACTATGGCCAACGTGCCAAGATGACATTAAATTCTCCAACTGACTCGTGCTTTTCCTGGTAAACCACTAGGAGTTCTCATAAACAAATGAGACAACTACCTTAATGGTGACTTACTATGCCGTGTATAGGACGCACTATGAATGGGTAGGGCCAGACTGAAAAATTTAATGCCATAGACTGGATTTGAACCACGGATCTTCTAGACTCCGTCCAGCCGCTCTAACCCACTGAACTACTATGGCTAACGTGCCGATATGTCATTAAATTTTCCAACTAACTCGTGCTTTTCCCGGTAAACCACTAGGACTTTTCATAAATACATGCGACAACTACCTTAAGTTCAGATAATACTTACAGCATAGTCAGTCGCCATTAAGAACACGAGTCAGTTGGAGAATTTAATGTCATATCGGCACGATGGCATAGTATCTCAATGGTTTAGAGTGGCTGGACGGAGTCCAAAAAATCTGTGGTTCAAATCCCGGCTATGGCATTTTATTTTTCAGTGTGGCTCTACCGTTTGAAAAGTTTTACTGGAGTAAAGAAAATCATGTAGGTGTAACACATGATAAGTTCTAAAAACATGGCACTGAATTTTTCATGTTGACTCTATTTATCAAAGACCTTAGCCTGTATATGGCTAGTACGAAGAAATGATTTATTTCCATCAATTAACTAAATTAATAAGAGTTAAATGATGAAGCCTGGGACTCAAGTACTTACGATAGTAAGTCGCCACAAACGGCGAGAGAGCCTCTAGTGGTCTATCGGGGAAATATATGAGTCAAATGAAGAATTTAATGTCGTGACGGTCATGGTAGCTCAATGGGTTAGAGCGACTGGACGGAAACCAGTAGATCCGTGGTTAAAATCCCGGCCGTGGCATGGAATTTTTCATTTTGACTGTATCTATCAAAGACTAGCCTGTATATGGCTAGTGTGAAGAAATGATTTATTTCCATCAATTATCTAAAAGCATATTTCATATTCATAACTACATAGGAAATAAGATCATATTGGTATTTACTAATAAAGGCCAGCTCTTTTGTTTTCTCTGCGAAAATAATGTAACGCGAGCGCTGGAACACCCTGTGGAAGCAGCTGGGAGCGGAAGACAGGGGAGGTTCGTGTTAGCCACACCTCCCCCTCGTCTGTCTTATAGTGGTGACAGGCGGTGGTTGGAGGAAAAATATCAGTGTGCCGTCTGTTTCTCTTTCACCTGTGTTCTAGAAATTACGGGATCCTTCATCTCTGGAACCTTCCCGTGAAAGCCAGAAGGCTGCGATATTCCTATAAAAAGGGGCTGCCGGAGCGAAGTGAAGTCAGTTAGTCAGTTGTTGTTTAATGAGTGAGGAGACAGTCGCAGTTCTTGGTGTAAGAGTTAGTCAGTGACGTGTTAGCAAAGGAGCGCCGTGTTAATGAATGAGAAGATTGTGCAACGGAAGACTTTGTGTAATTGTGTACGTGCATCGGGACGGTAACGGACGAACTGGTATATTGTAATCGTGTGCATTACGTATTTTTGTGTAATTGGCAAGTGTTCAACTGTAAGTCGGTGGAAATAAAGAACATTTTTGAGTGGTGAAACTGGACTTTTCATTTCACGAACCCACAAAGTCACAATAATTAAATTATGTTCCACTGTATCTCTTCTTGTAAACCGAGCGTTGATTAAACCTCAATAAAAGTTAAGGAGACTATTTAAAAATAAAATAAAGGGGTATAAACCTTTCTTAATATGATTACTGCTTGGACTCTTAAAGCACTATTATGAACGGTAAGACGTTGGCTGCAAAAAAGAGAGAAGAAGGAGCATAAAGAAAAGGGTCCATAAAACGTAATAGAAACAAGAACCTCTGAGGACCACTTAATCTAGGGATCGTTAACTAATAAGAAGAGATTTTTCCTCGAAGAAATGGTTGGATTCGTAGCAATAAGGAGCAAATGGGGAAAGTGAAGGAAGGTTAGTAGGTTCCTTTTTTTGGCAGCCGGAGCTCGACTTCGCCACTTGGCAGACCATTGCAGTGTCGTTTGGCTCAATGCCACCCTCCCTTCCACACAATGAAAACGGGGAAAAAGCGAGGCTCCTTACCCAACCTGCCCAATCAAAGGGCGTCGCACTCCTGCTCCCAAAGGTTACTTCCTCGTGGACATGACAGGACATCCTGGGTTTGCAACTTTATCTTCAACTTACCTTAGGCAGAGAAAGAACGTATACAAAAATGCAATACCAAGACTTTAGCGAATTTACTCAATACACCATAAATATAAGGTATATAATTAAACATATGAATTGATGATATTTATATTTGAAACAATTATTCTAAATTAGCTCCATTAGGAATTGTTAATTAATATTTATAGAAGACTAGCTGACCCGGGTAACTTCGTGCCGCTAATAAAAGTTGTCTGATGTTATCTAGCAGGGGCGGCTAGTGGCTGTGAAAATCGGTGGTTCACAAATTTATCCATGCAATTTAATTTGTTTAAAGTAAGAAACGGTTGTTTAAGCCTACCACTATATACTGCTGTATACACAAGTTAACGGTAATTCACAGCGTATAACACAACGTGCGTATTTCAGAAACACTCTAGAGCATAACACTCTTCTATTTATACAGCTAAAAATGGACTTGATATCTCTTCATGGCAGACTTCAAGTGTACATTGCAAGTTCTGGATTGTCTTGGAGGTCCCCTTAAACACTGTAGCATTCTCCAGATAGGTTTCTCAGAACACAGTCTAGCTCTGCCCGAAGTTTATCAGTCCTCGAAAAATACCAGGATTGCTTGACGTAGCTGACTCATCGTGTCCTCGTAGAGCTAACTCAAAGGTTCCACAAAACCTAATGCAGTTAACAATAATGTTTAAAACATACCTATTTTGAGCCACTTTCAGGCTGTGTTCTTAAATTGTTCTCCGATATGCACTGTCCATCTGCTTTGCAAAGTGAGATTTGTGGTGGACAACACGGCGCTGGGGTGGGTTTTCTCCGGGATCTCCGGTTTCCCCCGCCATCTCATTCCACCGGTGCTCCTTCATCTCATGTATCATCAGTACCATCGCCTGCGGTGCCGTATGTAGTAAAAGCGGGCGTTAAACACTACACATTTCATCTGCTGTAGCACATTGCCAAGCATAGCAAAACTGTGTTTTTCATGTGCAGTTTTTAAGTTACGTGTTTTTAGCGCGATCATGAAGATGCTGCAAAGCATTCACGCCATGCTTTGTCCACGGATCTTCACCGCCAAAGAGAACGCAAGGAAAGCAAAACAGGCTATTTTTAATATTACAACCACGCATCAAATTATATTTCTCATATACATTGTTGTTAAAGTTCCTGTTCAAATATCTTGTTTTTGTTTTGACTACCTATGTGATTTTTATATTTGGCGTGTGACTTCTAATTCGCTTATTTTCGGTTTTTTCTTCTAAGCTCATTTTTAAAAAGGATGTGCTAATAGACCGTTTATGGAATTCATTGTTTCTCCTTATATAACACAATATACTTGTATTTAAATAAATCACTCTTATTCACTACTCAAAGCACTACACAGCTAACAAAACACGGCACAAAACATGTGGCTATGCTCTGGTAGGTAATAGTAATCTGTGATAATATTTGACCGATGCGAACATTTAATATGAGAATAATAGGTGGCGCTGAAAACAGACGGAGAAGGCTTGGTATTCACTATTCTCTGGCTGTTAGGTTAACCAACCTTATGCAGCCATAAGCCCCGCCCTTTCCCCTACTTGCCTCGGCACGCCATAGGTTCATCCTGCCCTATACCTCCCCATTGTATACCAGAGGTTTGCAACTGAGAGTGAACTACTTGGCACCTGCAAACAATACAGCGCGCTGAGGGCCACTGCACTAGACAAGGTCGAACTGAACTCCAAATGGAACATGCCCTTGCATTAAAGGGAGACCCAGCATTTTGGTCGTAGCGCAAACATGCTACCCCATTGAGAAGCCGCCCCTGTTACCTACATATATAAAACAAATTCGGATTAATTAGTTATTTATGCTGCAATTGGTGGTGAAATTAAAATACAACACAGTTACAAATAAGGGGGGACGTACGAAAAATTGTTCAAAAAATCTAATTTGTTATTGTTTTGTAAAATAGTATATAGTGTTAGCTATCAAACACCAAAATATTATGACTGTACGTGGTCTGTATGTACCTTTAAAAAATTAAATGTCCTAGTGTTGCTTAGTAGCATAGTAGCAACACATAGTCTTCCATCAGCTGTCTTGGAATCTATAAAGCCCACCTACCAATTCTTAGCACACCCAGACTTGCTAAAAAATGTCTCTATGGAGAGACACAAAACCCAAATGAAAGCCTCAACAGTTTGATATGGAAAAGGTGTCCCAAAACATCATTTGTGTCTTCCATAGTGGTGAAAATTGCTACATTTGATGCTGCAATAGTGTTTAATGATGGGAATGTTGGCAGAAAGAAAGTTATGCACCAGTTAGGGTATCAACCTGGTGTGTTTATGGAAACAATCGACAACATTCGCATCGCTGGTGCAGAAAGAGCTATGAAATTAATGCAGAAAGAAGCAAGACAGAAGAGGAATTTAAAAAGAAAGGCTGAAGAAGGCCAGAATGAGGATACAGACTATAGATATGGGAAATTCTGACTTAAAATTAAAAGGCAAATTAAATAATACTTACTGTATTTTTAATTGACTTTCCCCGTAGCTTGCATTTTCTACAACTTCAACCCAATTTTCTCTCAAACTACTTCATCTACAGCGATGCAATTTAGCACACAGCTTTATTATGCCACAATGAACATTTTGTTGGTTCTATAATTTAAGATTAAGTTTTACATGGAATGTGATGATACCAAATATATGAAATTACTTTAATTTTTAAAGGATGCATATGATTAACTTATTTTTTAATTCTATACAGCTTCAATAAGAAATCTAAATTCAACAAATTCATTTTTAGTGTGTTTTAAAATAACATAGCAAATTTAAGAAAGATAGCATATGAAAATTTTGAAAAATTTGGGCTTAAGTTTGTAAATATCTCTGCATATAGAAAAAATATGTAGCATTAGTTATAAACAATGGAAAATTATGAAAAAAAAAAAATGTGCATATTAACTGTATTATCTTAAAGGAGTATACTAAGTTTCATTTCCCTAACTTGAAAACTTTGGATGTTACGGCTATTTATGTAAGACCCTGAATATTTGCACACGTCCCCCCTTAAGTTAATCAATTTAAATCTTTCTGATAAGTAATATTTATATTATTAATATAATTCTCCTTGACAAAAACAGGGAAACTCCAAGTTCTTTCCAGCAAACTTCCAACGACTGCCCTTGCTATTTATTTATGGTCATCGCAAAGGCCAAACGCACGGAGAAAATCAAAAGGTAAATACGTTGGAATCATCGGAATACGCGGGATCATGATATCATCTGCTTTGTACTTTTCCTTCAAAATTGTTGCCTCTATGACGTTATTCATTAGCTTTTTCACAGTTATCGTAGTCTCGTTCCATTGTACAGTCGTGGTTGGCTAATGTTATGCAACATGATCGTAACTGACCCTACTTTTAATTTTAAAATTGTGACCTGGCACTCTCAGCAATTCTAATTAATTTAAAAACTCTGATGTGACTTTTTTCACATCAATTAGTTATACACGCATTGGTCGCTAGTTTGATGCGGCTTTTTCTTACGTTGTAAATTTTGAAGCAGTGTGGCCTATCCTCATGGTAGAGCAAGAGTTCCGTCAAAGGATATGCGTGGATGTGTATGGGAGTAAAGAAGATTCTAATGACACTGGAATGCAAGTCTCAGACTGGTTTAATGACTGCCTCTTTTTATCACCACATCAATCGCGAAGATGCCCGCCTTGGTAGCGTGGTGGTAGCATGTCTGCCTCACGTTCAAGAGGTCCCGAGTTTGAATCTCGGTCAGGGTGATTTACCTGGATAAGGTTTTTCCGGGGTTTTCGCTTATCCTTAAAGACGAATGTCGGATAACTCTAAGCTCTATATACCCCGGGTTCATTTAAGCATCATATCACCCATTTCATTCATCGTCCGATATGACTGGACGTTGGAGGACTTAAATTACAACAACAACAAAATCAATCGCTAATTTGCCGCCGACGAAGAGTTACCAATTGCGGCAGTACTTTCTCTCGCCTCACAGCTGCACGTACCTGGGTCGACGTCAGGACTCCTTCCTCGGTCTCCACGTCGTCATCGGCTGCTTGCTTTATCCTTGGCTCTAGCTGCTGTCTCTTGCATGGACTCTTTTTTGGGTTCTCAGGGTATTAAAGTTAAGACAACACAAACATCCAATAATCTCTGAACTCCTTCAATTTGTCCTTACACTTGTGTGAAACCCGAGCACCTTCAAATAACTACACTTCATCCGGACATTTTACAATACATATTACTGGACGCGGCAAGTCGTCGGTCACACCAGACGAAGGCTTAGAATATACTTGACTGCCATGAGGCAATGAGACAATGAGCAATGGAGCAAATGAGGGCAGAATGGAGGTTTCTACCCCCTTATATACACAGCACGGCGTCACAAGGAAACACTAAGAGAATACTGACGTGTGTAACGGTACAGTAAAATAGCTAGCATTCCATTACATTGTCTGACATCCGCCCTTCATTTTTTTTTTAGCCATTTGCACATGGACGTTTTCACAGCCTCCCCATCTTCAAAATGAATACCACGATGAGCTTCCTTTAGTGGCCCGAACAGATGGAAGTCTGATGGTGCCAGGTCAGGGCTCTATTGGGGGGTGACGTAAGACTTGCTGTCCAAATTTCTCAATTTCTGCAGTGGTGTAACGGCTGGTGTGTGGTCTTGCATTGTCATGCAAAAGAAGAACAACCGCCATAGTTTTTGTTACGCGAACTCGGCGAAGACGTGCTTTCAGCTTTTTGAGAGTTCTGACGTATTCGACAGAATTTATTGTACATCCCTGCTCCAAAATATCAATCATAAGCATACCCTCTGCACCCCAAAACACTGTCACCATAACTTTCCCTGCCGACCATTGAGTTTTGAATTTATTTTTCTTCGGTGACGTTGTGTGATGCCATTCCATTGACTGCCTCTTTGATTCAGGTTCAGAAAACTGAGCCCAATTTTTTCCAGGAATTCCTCTCCCTCCAAATTGAAGCGCTGCTGGTGTTGGGAGGCTATTGTTTTCCTTGTTTCTTTGTTTTGGGCGGTTAACATTCTTGGTACCCAACCTGAACTAACTTTTGAGTAACCCAGTTGTTGAATAATCGTCATCACAGTGCCTTTACTGAGGGAGGTAATGCGACACAATTCACCTGTTGTTATCCGGCGATCACCACGAATGGTGCCATCGACTCGCTGAATGTTGCATGGAGTCACTACAGTGACCGGCCTGCCGCTTCGCTTTTCATCTGTCAATGGTGTTTGCCCTTCAGCTTCGTTACAGCGACGAACCCATCATCTAACAGTGCTGACATCCACCGTTGCATCACCATACACATTTTTTAGCCTTTCGTGAATGCGAATTGGTGTTTCACCTTCCGCAGTAAAAAATTCAATCACAGAACGCTGTCTAATACGAATGTCGATGTCAGCCATTTTGCAAGGGGATGCAGTGCTGCCATCTGTTGGCTTAGAAAGTTACTACTGCAGGAGATTGGAGAAGAAGGTTTAAGGAATCGCGACAAATTCAAAGCTTTCACATAACTTATTTAAGGAAAAAAAGGAGGCATTACTTTTGGACCTAACCTCGTAAATAGAACTATATGCAGACAATCTTTGTAAAATAGAAAAAGCTGAAAATACTTTACCAAAAGCCGTACACGTGTTGGATAAAATATTATTAGGGTATGAACACAAGTATTTAGTAAATATAACATTGCATTTTTTTTAAAACAGCCGGTAAGAGAGAAAATAATAGTGTAAGATGAGATTATCAAGCAGGTGCAGGTGTAATACTGATTTGGATATGATATAAGTTGTATAAGATATACACAATAAGTAAGATTCACAAGTACCAACATATATGTGAAATTAATAGAAGAACTCTAAAAAAAATACAAGGAAAGAAACACAACTTAAACTTCAGTAGGGTTTTTTCAGCGAAGTTGAGATTTCCTATTTTTGGTTAGAATGCAATAATTTCTCTACTTATTGGCTGTAAGAAAGAAGAAAGTATTAAAGACAATCATCTGTAAATATGCAGCACGTACCTTTTATACAGCACTGTTAGATATATTATGTTTTAATCTTTGAATTGAGTTTCCGATGTGTTTAATGCATGCCGTTGATGGGAGATGTTCCCCCAGATATATTTTACAGGAGCTTGTGTAAGGACTGTTTCTTGAAGAGGGAACAGAATGGGCAATTGCCATGGTCATCTCGTTGATTATTTAGCAGATGGGTCTGCAGAAAATAAAGGCGGCGTGGGGGTTTGTGTTTGGCAAAACAAGTGCATTATACATGGGATCGGAGCACGCAAGTTTCCAACATCGCTTACGGCATAAAACGTGCTTGACTACTTACAGAAGAGCTTCTCGTTTAATTCATATGTTATTTACATTTAATGAGCCAACAATAGCTTTTATTCTGTATCAACCCTAAGGAAGAAATCAAATTAAGTTACACAAAACAGGGTAACAGAGGTCTACAATTACGTCGCAGGTGTAGTACTATCATTGCATGGAAATTGCCTGAAACATCGTTAATCTATTGAAAAATATCCAATATTTCCATAAACTCATATAGGTTTACAGGTTGGGAGCACTTAACGGGTGTGGTTTAAGACACTGTTAACTGCTTAAATGTACCTGGTTTAAATTTATACCAACTGATACCACTGACATAATTTTGTTTCGTGTAGTCTTTTGTTATGGTCTTTTGTCTACCTACAATCAACACAAAGATATAATTGCAGTGTTTTAATTCAATGTAAATTAAATGTGCTGCATTTGTTTCACGTGACCTACTTTCCTAATGATGTATCTCTTCTACACAATCTTCCTGAAAAGTTGGCCGCGCCATGGCTAAGTGGTTAGACCTCTGGACTCTCACCAAGGCGGCTCATGTTCGAGCCCAGACAATAGCAAAGCGAGAAATTGTGATGGACAACACGGCGCTGGAGAGGGTTTCCTCCGGGATCTGCGATTTCCCCCGCCATCTTATTCCACCGGTACTCCAATCTTCATCTATTGTAGCATCAGTGTCACCGCCTGTGGTATCGCATATAGTAAAAGCGGTCAATGTTTGCAAAATATTTTCGATACACATTTTTTAGGTTACAAAACGAATATATTACGTTGAAGTGATAATCAAATTTCTAGAGAACGGTTCCCTATATGTAATCTTGAAATTTGATACACATTGTAGGACATCGCAAGAAGTGTGTCATAAATTTCGATTTCAATTGTGTTCATACAGTACTCCAGTTACTGCATCTGAAACCTATTTCTTCTTAATTTTGTACTGTCTTTCTGCTCAAAAGATTTTCGAACTGTCTTGTGTTCCTAGGTGACAGGGGCTGCGTCATCACTATGAGCATATCAAAATTACGAAAATCTTTCCACTCTCAATAAAATCTAACTTCAGTCATAGGTTACATAAATAACTCATAGCAGCAGCAGCAGCAGCACAAATCTGGCAGGCTGTTTGGAACAGCCCGGAGGGTGGTCAAATCGTGTACCTGCTCTGGGAAGAGCTTAACCACGTAGTGGCGGGATGTGGATGTTGCAGAATGACGGGTGTATTTTAAGTGGGGTTAGTGTAGGGAGGTAGCTTTTTGCTCCTCAGGGAATGATGAACCGGGTGCTACGGACAGCGAGCACCGCTGGTGGGTTAGTTAATAAACTAGGAAGAAGGTATGTATAATTTTGAATATTCCATAATAACAATTTTGGAGTAGCTGAAATTTAATATAGGCTGGAATGGAGATCATGTGGTTACCGGTAATGACCGCAAGACATGCGGGGTAACCGTTATCGCTTTAAGCGACGCTCACGAGGAACATAATCTCCAAGGGATCTGACGAGGGCGCTCTGATGTTGGGGCAAACCCTCGAAGAATTTTGTAGCCCGGCGCCTAATTTCATCCTCCACATATCGGAGGGATGAAGCCTCGTGAAGTAATCTCACGGGGAACCTTGTACAAACAGAATAAATAATCCGAAGACATTTATTCTGTGCACGTTTAACTCATAGTAGTAATAAAACAGATTTTATAGTTGCGTCATTTAACCACGAGTGCGACACTGGTTGCTTAGCAACACTGACGTAATAAAACCGTTATAACATATGCATTAACAATCGATTCCATTCTAATTTCCCCTTAGCCTGCAAATTTTAATGCTTGCGTAATATCGCCTTATTGATTTCGTTTTATTTGAGTTGGTAATGGATAACGATTACGTTTTATCTCAAAGAACGAATGTTTGTCTTATATAATGACCTGTTATATCTAGCAAGCTTTAAATATGAAAAGGGACAATCGAAATCTGCATTAATCGATATGGAAGATAGCTATGATAAATTTAACACTTATCCAGATAGTGATAGAGTTTTGTTTTAAGTAAACGTTCCGTTCTTGTTTGAGTTAGTGAAAACCTGCAGGAAAGTACAAACCTGAGATCATTTTAAACGTTCTGAATAATTATGGTAATCAGTAAATAGCTCAGTATAGGTAAACATATTTGTTTAGTCCTTCTCCAATTCCAAACTCTGTCAACATATCTTTCGTTTAACTGCTTAGATTCTACAAAAATTAATTTTGCTATAACTTCTTCATCTTTGAATAACTATAAGGGAATATGTTTGATTTCAATAGAATTATTCTCAATTTTTTTTATAAGTAAATAAAATACGTGGACTGTTCAATAAAGAATGATCATTTTTTTTACAACGTACCTTTACTCATCCTCATAATTTTGATGGTCCTTCTCAAAATAGTCTCCCCTGAATGTGATGCACTTATCCCAGCGTTTCTGCCAGTCTTCAAAGACATGCTGGAAACCATTTTTGAGAGATCCTTCGAAATCGCCTCCGCAGCTTTCACCACTGCTTCTGATTATAGATAACGCCTCCCACGAAGGCATTTCTTCAAGTTAGGGAATAGAAAAAAGTCATATGGGGCTAACTCTGTAGGGAGGGTGTGGGATGCACATTATGTTGATTTCTGCAAGATATTCAGCAACAACATTGACAATATGCAGCCGCACATTATCGTGGTGCAGCATCCAGCCTGCTTCACGGGGATGTGGTACCCAGTGAAATGTTCAGTATTTCAGAAAGTGATCTTAAGGTAATTCGTCCATGCTTTCTCACAACGGCAGGAGCAGTGTTGATGTTTTCTTCCGTAAGAGCAGTAACTGGAGCACCGGGTCCACCTTCCTTTGAAATTGACTGCCTCCCCTCTTTAAACATTTTAAACCATTTTCGAGCTGTGCTGTAGGGAAGAACAGACTCTCCATAGGCCTCCTGTTACGTTGTATAGGCCTCAACTGAAGATTTGTTGAGACGAAAGCAGAATTTCAAAGCCGCATATTGTTCCTCGCGTGTTAGCTCCATTGCAGCGGTAGGCGATACTGAACATGTCTGAACTTTCTGGTTCTTACAGGCGGGAACCAGGAGTACCAACAATGAAACTACTACGTCGTTTTGTTTCACATTGAGCTAAGAGAATATAATAAGATTGAATTTTAGTGTGAAAAATTATGACCGTAAATAATTATGATCATTCTTTATTGAACAGCCGTCGTACTTGTGTTATAGTAAAGAACTAAGAACACTTTCTGTCGCTTCGAAATAAAGATGTCGTTTTTAGGGCAACAAGGAAATCGTGGTTTCTTTTGCCATACAGAGCTGCAATTACGTAGCGTTACTTTCCAGCTGAAAGAGTGCGTTAAAATGTGCCTTGCTCAACGCCAAGCTTGAAACAACGTCGCAAATTGCACCTTTTTAAGCCGGAGATGCGTGTTACCGGTATGAGCATTGTGTTTAAAAGTCCTACTTCACAAAATAACTACGTAACTCAATGCCACAATCCTTTATGCTAGCAGCGCACTTTCAGTGTTGAAGTGGCACTTTTTAACTTCTGCCCCTGAAGAGGTCACTGCCAGAACTGTCCCGTTAGAAATGTAGCAGGTATTAGTCATGGGAATATAAAATCAGACTGAAAAAGTCAATACCATAGCCGGGATTTGAACTACATCAACGTTCTCACATATATGTTGCCTACTTAAAAAAAGTCTCATTAGCAAATGAAACAAAATATCCCACTCAGTGCCTTGCCAAATTCTAACAACTCATTCTTATCTAATTTTCATAGCTTTGCATGGGTTTCTACGTGTCATTTACGTACGAAATTGAATAAAAAGTGTCCCTTTTCAGAACAGCCTGCTAATTCCTACATTATTTTCAGGCAAATTTGCTATCGTCCACAACAGTGAAAGACGCTACCACGTAACTTCAGTTTGTGACAGTAACTAATTCGTTCAGAGTTAAACTACTGTAAGCTATGATGGCTATGTTACACCAGGTATCGAAATAAATAGTTGAAAACAGCTTATAGAGAAATGTAGTTTATTCAAAAATAAGTTAAACTGGAACCTACAGGAAATGTTGCGTATTGTATGTCTAAGCATAAATTCTGCCTGGGGCAGCTATCTGCCTGGGTCATATTTTTATCATGGTTTGTGTACTGATTTTTAATTTCTATTGTCATAATTGTCTTGAAAACAGTATTAGACCAGAAGATCCGTGGTTCAAATCCCGGCTATGGTATTGAATTTTTCAGTCTGGCTCTACGTTTCCACAATTTGGCCTACACACGGCCAGTGTGAAAGAACAACTAACTTCCATTAATTAACCTAATAGTGCTTAACTAAAAAGCCCGGGCCTTAAAGTACTTGCAGCATAGTAAGTCGCCCCTAAGATAGCTGTCGCCTGTGTTTGTGAGAACTCCTAAGTGGTTTATCAGGAAAAATACGACTCCATTGGAGAATTTAATGTCATACCGGCACGTTGGCCATAGTAGCTCAATGGTTAGAGCGGTTGGGCGGCAACCAGAAGATCTGTGGTGCAAATACCGGCCATGTTATTGAATTTTTCAGTCTGGCGCTACGTTTCCACAATTTAGCCTACACACGGCCAGTGCGACAGAATAATTAATTTGCATTAATTAACCTAATAGTGGATAACTATAAAGCCCGGGCCTTAAACTATTTACATGTTGTAAGTCGCCATTAAAGTAGTTGTCTCATATGTTTATGAGAACTCCTAGGTGGTTTATCGGCAAAAACACGGGTCAGTTAGAGAATTAAATGTCATATAGGCATGTTGGCCTTAGTAGCTCAAAGGTTAGAGCGGCTGGACGGAGACCAGAGGATCCGTGGTTCAAATCCCGGCTATGACATTAAATTTTTCAGTCTGACTCTACATTTCCATACTTTAGCCTACACATGGCCAGTGTGAAAGAACAATTAATTTCCATTAATTGACCTAATAGAAGTTAACTATAAAGTCCGGGCCTTAAAGTACTTACATGTTGTAAGTCGCCTTTAAGGTAGTTGTCTCGTGTGTTTATGAGAACTCCCAGGTGATTTACCGGAAAAAATACGGGTCGGTTGGAGAATTTAATGTCATATTGGTACGTTGGCCATAGTAGCTCAATGGTTTAGGGCAGCTGGACGGAGACCAGAAGATCCGTGGTTTAAATCCCGGCTATGGCATTGAATTTTTCAGTCTGTCTCTACGTATCCACAATTTAGCCTGCACACGGCCAGTGCGAAAGAACAATTAATTTCCATTAATTGACCTAATAGTGGTATTTACACGTTGTAAGTCGCCATTAAGGTAGTTCTCTCATGTGTTTATGAGAACTCCTAAGTGGTTTACCGGGAAAAACACGAGTCATTTGGAGAATTGAATGGCATATCGGCACGTTGGCCCTAGTAGCTCAATGGTTAGAGTGGCTGGACGGCAACCAGAAGATCCGTAGTTCAAATCCCTCCTATGGCATTGAATTTTTCTTCTGACTATGCTTCCACAATTTAGCCTACACACGGACAGTGCGAAAGAAGAATTATTTTCCATTAATTCACCTAATAGTGGTCCGAACTGTAAAGCCCGGGCCTTAAAGTACTTACATGTTGTATGTCGCCATTAAGGTAGTATAGGTAGTCTCCTGTGTTTATGAGAACTTCTAGTGGTTTACCGGGAAAAATACGAGTCCATTGGAGAATTTAATGTCATACCGCCACGTTGACCATAGTAGCTCAATGGTTAGAGCGGCTGGACGGCAACCAGAAGATCTGTGGTTGAAATCCCGGCTATTGCATTGAGTTTTTCAGTCTGACTCTACGTTTTCACAATTTAGACTGCACATGGCTAGCGTGAAAGAGCAATTAATTTCCATTAATTGACCTTATAGTAGTTAAATATAAAGCCCGGGCCTTAAAGTACTTACAGCATAGTAAGTCGCCATTGAGGTAGATGTCTCATGTGTTTATGAGAACTCCTAGGTGGTTTACCCGGGAAATAGTGGTCTAACTCTGTCCAGTACCTAGGAGTAAACTTGGACAGAGGTCTAACTTTTCGCCGACACATCAGGGAACTTTCGGCGAAGGTACAGGGAGCACGGCAGCAGACAGCTGGATAGCATGGCTTCAACGTGCACAGAATAGAGGACTACGGTCTATCTATTTTGTGGGACGTTAATTCCCTACCAGGTTGCTCCACCAAGCATCGGGTCTTCCATACGTGGAGGATGAAATTAGGCGCCGGGCTTCAAAATTATACGCAAGTTTACCAGCACACAGAAGCACCCTTGTTAGATCATTGGGAGATTATGACCCCACTAGACGTCGATCTAGACTGCACCGGGTCCCCCGTATGGCATGCGGGCACCCCAGATAACCCAGAAGCTAATCCTATCAGCAGCTAAAGCAGAGCTCCTCATAATTCTTCTAATCTGTTTGGCATCTAAATGTTTTTCTCCAACTAAAAATTAAACTAACATAAATACTTGGGTGCAAAGTAATGCACCCTCCCTTCAACCCGAAGGTACTTCGGTAACCTCTAAATTAACTCCCAACTAAAAGACCTACACTACCTTCATCCATCAAATTTCAATTATAAATCCTACCTGCGGTAAAACCCTTAACGGGTGGGCACGCAGCAAAAATCTTCTTGCTGTATACAGCCAGCCAGCACCAGCGAGCGAGCGAGTACGGGGAAAAATACGAGTCAGTTGGAGAATTTCATGTCATATTGGTACGTTGGCCATAGTAGCCCAATGGTTTAGAGCGGCTGGACGGAGACCAGAAGATCCGTGGTTCAAATCCCAGTTATGGCATTGAATTTTTAAGTCTTACTCTATCTTTCCATACCAACACACGACAGTGTGAAAGAACAATTAATTTCCAGTATTACTGATGGTTTTGCTCCTTGATATGTAGGATTTCCAAACACTGGTTTACTTTGTGCATTAAACACACACACGCATACATACATTTACTTCCATTAGGCTCTATGGAGAATACTAAATGACTTGAACAGAAAAGAATCGAACTGGGGCCTCTGTATAGGTAAGCTAGAACTCTAACCGCCCGACCTAGGAAACAGCTGAAAGTTGTCCCGTAAAAATGTATACTTTTAAATAAATCTACTGACAGGCTGTTTGCACCTGAACAATAATTGTGGACCGGGAGCGATCCCACGACGATTTTCATCGGAAAGCCAGAGTTCAACCGTTTTATTATTTAGTGTATTCGTTTCAACCTGTCTAGAGATATTCGGCTGAAACTGCGCAAACTAATCGTGAAATCGATGGTTTTGTATGGATCGGAAACTTGGATATTAAAGGAGAAAGGCAGAAATAAATTCAACGGATAATGTCGTTACGGTTATATGGAAGAGAGTGTTTCAAACCATTTACATCTAAGTAGATATAGTTCATTTACATGTTTTCGTATACACTAACACAAGTAAGGTTCCAAAAATGAGACTTCCATTTTCAAGCCAAAATTCTTCAGTATAAGGCCATGAGATTAGCAAGTCTCGATGTATCAAACTGGTCGCAGAAAGGTTAGAACTGACTTAAAAAAGACATAACCCTGATACTAAATTACCGTACTGTTTTGTGCGAGCGTACAGAAACAAACTAAAAATTATAGTACCATTTAACACCTGACAACTTCATCATAAATATATCAAAGTACAAAATTATTCTTAAAAAATATTGGAATACATAATGGACTGATCAGTTTTGTCCACTTCTGTAGAGCGGGGGTAGCGTGTTTGTCTCACGTTCAAGAGAACCCAATTTCGAATTTCAGTCACTGTGAGTTTTCTGCATAAGTTTTTATGGAGGTTTCCCCTATTCTATAAGAAGAATATCTGCTAACTCTAAGCTCTATAAACCCTGCATTCATTGTCCGTTATGACTCAATGTTGCAGTACGTAGTAAACAAAACGTATATTTTATTTTATTGTTTCCCTTAACACAACTTCACTATTTACTTATCTTATTTAAATAAGATAAGTAAATAGTGAAGTTGTGTTACTAGTATTTAGTTATTATTGATAACCTAGTTTACTTCACTGTCAGCAGCTTCAGTTTTTTACATGACAATGGAAAGCTTTTACTAGCTCTAGTTTCTATGTTATACACAAAATGTAAGTATTAAATATTAACGGACTGATAGAAAAGGAGTTCTAAATTACTGGAAAAATACATCGCAAATAGTCGTGTCTGAAGAGAATCCGCAGAATCCCTATTCAAAAACCAAAAGTAATCCGCAAGCATTACTTCATTCCAACGGACCTGATATCTTTATTCCATAACAGAAATGTCCTGATGGAATCTCTCCCCATGTTCATCACTAACAGCTCCACAACTAGGAGGGAAAAAGTCTAGTTGGCAGTGGAGAAAATGGATCTTAAGGGACATATTGCATCCAAGGTTACGGTATTTTTGTAGAAGCACTGTCACCAAATGCTTGTAGTTGTCATCTCTTTTGTTGCCTAAAAATCCATGAAAAACACCCTTGAGGGTTTCCCAAGCTTCCTTTTCTTTCCCCTCCAAAATTTGGTCAAATGCAGGATCCTTTACAAGTTCTCTTGTTTGTGGTCCGACAAAAATGCCTTCATTAACTTTTGCATTACTTAAAATCCAAAATTTCTCTCTGACTGTGTTTTGTTATTTGACAGGTGTGCCGACTACCCAAAAAAGTTCCCCCAAATTTAAAATCTTCACTCTAAAAATGAAATGTCACTTTATCTTCAAAACAAGAGCTAATGTGTAATTTTTATGGTGATATTTGAATTCAGCACATGGAAAAACATGTAAATTCACTATTTTTAAGCCCCAAACATTTTCATTGTTGCCCAGTATAATGACCTGCAATCAACTTTTAACAACTGTTGCAGCTATAGACACTACCAATGCTGGATTTTGCTTTTAGTTTCTTTCATTGAATGATTAAATACAAATAACACAAAGTAATTCGTAATATCTTCCAATAAATATTCATATAATGCCGTTTTAAGCACAATTTTCTAAATTATTTAAAAACTATAGCATTATCTCTTTCATTTGTTGCATTCATTGAATACAGGGATAAACATAGATATTTTTTTTTTATCTGATCACTAAATTTTGATGCATATGTTTTTCTATACTTTAACCGTGTAAAAATAAATATTTAAGCCAACACATTTATTTTAATTTGTATTTTCATTCACAGTTTTAACAAATACTTATGAAATATACTTTAATTTTACAACCCTGAAACTATGCCACAAAAATGCCTCGGGGATGAAACTGCTACTAGAAGGTTGTTATCATCATCATCATCATCATCATCATCATCATCATCATCTTCATCATCATCATCATTATTATTATTTCACCAACTAGGTCGTAATATCGGACATGAATAATCGAATGAGCTAAAGAAAGCTAAGTCCTGGGCTATAGACATTCATCTACCAGAACAAGAGAAGTCCGGAAAAGTAACTCATCCTAATGGAACCTCGCAGCATATAAGGCCTTTTAATATTATAGTATTCTTATTTTAGGTATATTTAGTAATCTATTGCGGTATGTTCTCAACAACAACTGTTTACATTATTCAAAGGGAGTGTTACACAAGTGGCCCGTTAGAGCCACTCTAACTCTCAGTTGGTTAGAGCGTCGTGCTAATAACGCGAAGGTCGTGGGTTCGATCCCCCCACGGGCCAGGAAATTTTTCGCTAATTAAATTTAATTGTTCCGTGCCCAAAATAACATTAAATAACGATTAAGCTCTATAAATTATTTATACGCACAAAATGCTTTCTCTACCAGATTTTACGTTAAATTTCATTTTAAATTATTGCTGTAAACCAACTCATTCCCAAACAAGTTGGCAGTATCACCAACTACATAGGCGATACTACCATATCTTGTGCATCAGCTGTTCAGTGTAAGGCAAGTACTTTCTTCCTCTTTCTTAAAAAGAGAGAGAGCAAAAGAAAGGAAGAAAGAATTTAACGTCTTACAACGTTAGATCACATATCAGATCATAAATGAATGAAATGATGCTCAAATGAGCCCAGGGACCATTCATATTATTTTTATTTGTCATTCATCTTTAAGGTTTCGGAAAACCCCGGGTAAAACTTTATTCAGATAACTTGCGCTTACTGATATTCGTACTTAGAACTTTTTAAACGCTGCCACTTATGCTACGGAGGGTGACTATTTGTTCACTGGATGTTATGTTCCACTGACCAGTATTTCGAATAGGTTTAGTCCCATTATAAGTAATCCACGCATTTTAATCGTTACATTTACATGTAAATTATTATATTAAATAGTCGTACTTTATTGATATAAATATATCACTAGGAAGTGATTTAATCACCTTTTCCTCCCCTTTTCCCCCCCAAAACAGTTTTGATTTCCCACTGACTTTGAAAGTATAACTCCTGAAGCGCCTATAAATTGCTCCGTACTTATGTAGGCTACTTATGGCATATGTAACTAAATTACCTATTTGAATGAAGCGCCGTGTCTTTGATCTTAAAGGTCGAAATGTCATTATACATTGACTATCTGTTTTATTAATAGGGTTCCTTTATTAAATTGAGAGTGATGATTGAAATGGTAAAATGTAGGGAAAATTTAAAAAATTACATTTTCTGTATTTATTTGTTTAGATATTAGAGTTTTAATAATTATTGAATGAGAAGTTGCATGATGTTGATATAATTTTTTAACTTAATTATTTGTGAAATAACTTTATGATTACTATTTTTGAAAAATAAGTACATTTCTTGAAATTTGAAGTTATAAAGGTTTATATTTATGGAAATTAATTGTTCTTTCACATTAGCCGTGTGTAGGACGCTCAATGAAAGAGTAGAGTCAGCCTGAAAAATTCAATGTCATAGCCGGGATTTGAACAACGTATCTTCTGGTTTCCGTCCAGCTGCTCTAACCATTTGAGCTACTATGGCCAACATGCCGACATGACATTAAATTCTCCAACTGACTCGTGTTATATTTATGTTTGAAAATTTTAAATATAAATTGATAAGTGTAAATACTTTAAATATCATTATCTGATTTTAATATTCAAATTGTTTATATATGAAAACTGATAATGTTATAAGATCTGTATTATTAAATTAAATAATAAAAATTTAAATTTTAAGTAAGTTTAATATTTGATTAATAATAAATTATATTTTTTAATTTTTATTTTTAAAAATATTTTGTGTTAAAATTTATGTTTTAATTGGAAGTGGAAATTAATTTTGTGTACTATAATTTTTCTTGGTTTTAAATTTTAATTGTGGTATTAATTTTATAAATAATATTTCAGGGAGTTAGAGTAAAGTTGTATATATATTAAGCTATAAATGATTATATTCATGATTGTCAATAATAATTTTGAACTGTTATATAATTTTGTTAATAATATTTTTGTTCTTTTAAACTATAATGAATTGTAAGAATATTTTATTAATTTTTGAATGTAGTTGGTAATTAATCAATCTGTAATCGATAGCTTTGTGAGGTTAGGATATTTTTGTTTTGTTAAATAGTAGTGCTGGTTATCAGTACCAATATTGGCCACCGGCTACCGGCGGCAATATTTTACTATGGGGAATTTAAAATATACCTAATTTAATAACTGGATTACCAGTTATGTGTTACCGGGAACAAGTAATATTATATCTTTTGTTTAAAATATTTTTAATTATGTTTGAAATATTTGTAAAAAAAAATAAGTTGATAAAATTTTGAAAGGGATGGATAAGGAAAAATGAAATGTTTAATTATTTTATGTATGTTTATTAGAAATGTGGTGTGGATATTTGTTTAATTAGAGTATATTTTAAAATGTTTGTAAAAATTGTATTTTTATTATTCTTTATTTTATTTATAATCTTTAAATTGTGTATGTTTTTGTGTATGTTTTTGATGATTCAATAAATGAATTAAAACAATTTTGAGTCGAACTAATACTCAATGCTCCAGGTTATATAAGCTGATATACCTGCGGCAGAAAGGTGGTCTTCAGTGGCCCGTTAGCTCAGTTGGTTAGAGCGTCGTGCTAATAACGCGAAGGTCGTGGGTTCGATCCCCCCACGGGCCAGGCAAATTTTATGTTTGCCATAATTAAATTTTATACACTAAAGGCAAGATAAAATAATTAACAACCCCATTCTCTGTCTCTAGGAGTGAACATAAATAAATGCTTTTTGGTCCATATAGTTCTTGCGTAATATTCATTTTAAATTATGAAGACATGAATGTATTGTCACAATAGATTTAATGCCCATTGTGCTAATACTTCGAAGTAATTTCGAGATATTTCTAATCGTAGGCTAATTCAATATTAAGGGGAGACCAAAGTGCTAAAAGTAATTTTCTAAACTACTACAGCTAGAGCCCCAATTTATTATACAGATATTACTAGTAACTAAAGAAATATGTTTACCAGTTTTCATTCCAATATGAAACTGCATTCCTGATATATGAATTAATTTATACAATTTTATTACCTAAAATCAAAAACTATCTTCTTTGACAGATATTGCACAATAATTCTCATTTTGATGCAATTAAATTCCTTAGTACCTTGATAACAAATGAAAGGATAGGATTTCGGTAATTTTGTGTAGTTATTTTAAAAAAAACATTTTATATGCCAAGGCGAAAATAACTCCAAGAATTAGTGCTTGGTCATTGTAATTATTTTTTAAAAATTAAACTATGACCAATATAAAAATTCGCATACATCTGTTTGTTGCACAGCTTCAGAAGTGTATTGTGTACAACTTTCAGAGCTCTAGCTGTAATATTGTGGGAGAAGATAGATTTTGTATGGAAAAATTACAAACGAACTGAACTCACGAGCCGGCTATTTTTAAGTGCACTCCATGTGTAAGGAGAAGTATTGACGTGCGGTAATGAGAGATTTATTTAAAAGGATTGCTAAGTTTGTTGTTTAACTCGTGCTGTCTGACACAAAAATAACGAATGTCAACCCTACTGTGAATGTGAAACTTGTCATACAGCATTGACCCTTCAATGCAAAAAGAAACTTTACACGCAAAAACGAAGACTGCCGCATCCAAAGTGATGCACTTAAAGGAAGAAACCCATATTACGGTTATTCTCAAATTCTTAAGTTTATTTCGATTATAACGTTAGTTTTGTGACTCCGATAAACCCAATTTTCTTCAGGTGACATGCAAGGTGACATTTTAAATATTGTTTCCGAGACACATAAGATTAATATAATAAATAATGTTTAATTTATTAATAATAACTAAACACTAGTAACACAACTTCACTTATCTTATTTAAATACTGGGACCGGTTTCAAAGCAAACATCTGCTTTATCCTCAGCCACTCAGCTTGACACTCACCCACTCTAGACAAAACAAAGTGGTCAAATTTATAACCTGTCGTACATCACATACTGAAATAGAAATCGGGATTAATGATATGTTATTAGAAGAAATTGACAGCATAAAATTTCAGGGCCTTCATGTGGACAGATGTTTAGATTGGAAAGCTCACATAAATTATATCTTACCTAAACTCAGCTCTGCCTGTTATGCTATCCGAGAGCTGGTTAATGTGAGTTCTATTGTCACACTTAAATTAGTATATTATGCATACTTTAACTCTATTGTGGAGTATGGAATATTATTTTGGTGCAACTCAGTAGAAAGTAAAAAAATGTTCCTTATGCAAAAGAAGGTTATAAGAATCATTACTAACACCCACAACAGATGCTCCCGTAAAGATCTTTTTACAAGATTGAAGATATTAACGTTTCCTTGAATGTATATATTCTCGATCCTAAAATTCTTTGTATGCAATCGTGCCTTATTTGCAACA
Source organism: Mantis religiosa (assembly GCA_030765055.1). NCBI lineage: Eukaryota > Metazoa > Arthropoda > Insecta > Mantodea > Mantidae > Mantis > Mantis religiosa. The sequence continues at coordinate 21,557,467 of CM060954.1, forward strand.
AATAATGTAATTCACAAAATAAACACTAGACAAAGGTATAATATCCATTATCCCAGTGCTAAACTTTCTTGCTTCCAGAAAGTTGTGTATTATGAAACTATCAAAATATTTGGCGCACTTCCTAATGTTCTTAAAGAAAAAGTTGATAATTTCGGTGCTTTTAAAAAAGCTGTTAGAGAGTACCTTTGCTCAAAATCTTTTTATTCTGTACAAGATTATCTGAATGACAAATTATCCTGATAATGCTTCTGTAGCTCTATAAGTAGTATTTAACTATTCCAATGACAAATCATTACTTATAAATATTTGATGCAAGCTGAAAGTTTATTTTTAATCTATATGTATTTAATAAATAACAAGAATGGTATCCATTGCAAAAAGGTTGAGACGTACTGGCATAAGCCAAGTGACAGCTGGTTTAAAAAGTGTTTCATTTTGTATCATATATAATTATCCCTGCTTTGTTTTCCATATTGTTGTTCATATTGCCTGTACTATAACATGTGTCTTATGTTAACTTTTGTACATATATACGCTATTAAACTGTATACCTCTAGACATGTTCAATGTTCACAGCCTTTTCTGGCTACAAGTGAACCTACTGAACGCAAATCAATCTAATCTAATCTAATCTAATCTTACTTACTGAATGACCTCGACCACTACCGGAGTTCGAAGAATAGCTCCTTATCTAACTGCCATCTACCGCGGACAACACAAACTTATTGATGATGTCTATTGGAGGGATATCCAAATTCATTACGCGATCCTTATTTTTCAAAATAAATATCTTCTCCCAAACCATTAAATATATCGGTTCCTTCAATTGTTTCAATAATTTAACTTCTGGATTTACTTCATGATTATATGACCAAAAATGATCAGCCACTGCCGATTTCTCGGTCTGTCTATATTTAATATTTCTAAAATGTTCTTTCGCTCTGGTTTCTAAATTACGCTTGGTTCTGCCAATATAAATCTTATTGCATTCTAAACAGCTAACTTGATAAATACCAGATTTTTTGTTGTCTGAAATTTTGTCTTTTTTAGAAAACTGTAGCAAATTCTTTATACTGTAATTATTATGAGGTGCTAGTATTATACCCACTTCTTTGAAAATTTTTTGGAACTTTTTATTTGCCCATGGATGATAAGTAAATTTTTTGAAAATATAATCCTTTTTTACTTTTTTAAGAGTGGAAACATCATTAACATTTTTTTGATATTTAAATTTTTCCACTCTTCTGAGTGTTACTAGTGTTTAGTTATTATTAATAACCTAGTTTATTCACTGTTAGCAGCTTCAGTGTTTTACATAAAGAATGTTTAATGTTTAATAATGTTTAATAATAATTAAATAATGTTTACATGTATAGCAATTCAATGCTGCCAAATAAATAGTAGGTAAACAGTATTTATAGTACGTGCATTGTTACATGTCATATTATTCGAATGCTTCTCTCGGCCTCTGTACTTTGGGCAAAGGGTTAAAAACGCCTAACACATGCATTTACGGGCAAAATACTTACCTCCATGGCTTTATGGTAATTTCTTTCATAAATATTCTCTTTAAAAGAAGCATAAACGTCAGCATTCTTTGAAGACAGTTTTTCGCACGTAACTTCAGAGAAAATAGGTTTTAACAAGCATAAAACCTGAGATTTTCTTTTGTCAGTTGAAAAACGGTCTGCAACAAATTTTAGTACGTCTTGTATTGAATTTCTTCCATTTTTACTACCTGTAATAATCACAAGATTTATTTCTACTTTTTACTACCTCTGACAAAGTTATATTATCACTATTACTTTGACGCAAGCGTCAATCTTTCCATATCACCATCATGTCGAGATTTTGCTACCTTTTCAGTACCATTGCCTACTTTGTTAACTAATTTTTGGTTTAGTTAATTTTTCTCTACTCATAAGTTTCAAGCACACTTTCTGTTATTGAATTTGTGTATGTTTTTCTTCTTTCGATTTGGTAAATAAGGAACCCTCCGAAACACTTTTGCAATTTCTTTGTATCAGTATGTTTGGTCAATAAGTCAATATGTTGCAATAATATTCTTACCTTGTCTTGCAGTGTAGAAATGAGATGATCCTTCTGTATTATCACACATTTTACCAACCTTACATCCACTTTATTTACAGAATCACTAATGTCATGTAAGAAGTCCGGGAAATTATCACCTTCCAACGATTAAGACATTTGACAAAACACAAGCAGTCGGATCCTCCTTAGTTTTTTTCACAACACTGAAATATTTGGTCGATAAATTTTTTGCAGAACTACTGTGAAACATATTTACACATTTAAGGCCATTAGACCTGCACCGCTTGCACAAACACGACTCTACAGCCGATACTGCTTATCCCTGTCATCAGTAACAGACCTATACGTCCACACCGCTGAAAGGTCACAGGAAAGAAAACAAAAGCTAACAAAATTAGTTTTCCCTTTTTTGTAGTTGGTTTACTTGGCGCAATCCGTTGTTTTGACTGTGATTTACTTTCTGGAGTGTACTGATGTATCCAAGTTATAACCATGGTGATACACCGTCTCAAAAATTCACTGGGAATTTTTATGGTCGAGTTCCCAAATTCTTAACACAAATAGCTTTTATTTGCAACTTTTGAACAGGTGTCAACAAACGCGACACATATCCTGCACAGACCTAGTGAAAGCCCTTCACGTTCTTTTGATATGTTTACAGCTTCTGCTACCTCAAACAACTTTAATCTGCGGTTTTTTTTTATTTCACACTGGACATGTGTAGGCTAAATTGTGGAAACGTAGAGTCAGACTGAAAAATTCAATGCCATAGCCGGGATTTGAAACACGGATCTTCTGGTTTCAGTACAGCCGCTCTAACCATTGAGCTACTATGGCCAGCGACATTAAATTCTCCAACTGACTCGTATTTTTCCCGGTAAAGAACAATTAATTTCCATTAATTGACCTAATAGTGGTTAACTATAAAGCCCGGGCCTTAAAGTACATGTTGTAAGTCGCCATTAAGGTAGTTGTCTCATGTGTTTATGGGAACTCCTAGTGGTTTACCGGGAAAACACGAGTCAGTTGTACCTAATAGTGGTTAACTATAAAGCCCGGGCCTTAAAGTACTTACAGCATAGTAAGTCGCCATTAAGGTAGTTGTCTCATGTGTTTATGAGAACTTCTAAGTGGTTTACCGGGAAAGATACGAGTCAGTTGTACCTAATAGTGGTCCGAACTATAAAGCCCGGGCTTTAAAGTACTTACAGCATAGTAAGTCGTCATTAAGGTAGTTGTCTCTGTGTTTATGAGAACTCCTAGTGGTTTACCGGGAAAAACACAAGTCAGTTGTACCTATAAAGCCCGGGCCTTAAAGTACTTACAGCATAGTAAGTCGTCATTAAGGTAGTTGTCTCATGTGTTTATGAGAACTCCTAGTGGCTTACCGGGAAAAACACGAGTCAGTTGTACCTAATAGTGGTCCGAACTATAAAGCCCGGGCCTTAAAGTACTTACATCATAGTAAGTCGTCATTAAGGTAGTTGTCTCATGTGTTTATGAGAACTCCTAGTGGTTTACCGGTAAAAACACGAGTCAGTTGTACCTAATAGTGGCCCGAACTATAAAGCCCGGGCCTTAAAGTACTTACAGCATAGTAAGTCGTCATTAAGGTAGTTGTCTCATGTGTTTATGGGAACTCCTAAGTGGTTTACCGGTAAAAACACGAGTCAGTTGTACCTAATAGTGGTCCGAACTATAAAGCCCGGGCCTTAAAGTACTTACAGCATAGTAAGTCGTCATTAAGGTAGTTGTCTCATGTGTTTATGGGAACTCCTAAGTGGTTTACCGGTAAAAACACGAGGTAGTTGTACCTAATAGTGGTCCGAACTATAAAGCCCGGGCCTTAAGGTACTTACAGCATAGTAAGTCGTCATTAAGGTAGTTGTCTCATGTGTTTATGGGACATCCACATCCTAAGTGGTTTACCGGTAAAAACACGAGTCAGTTGTACCTAATAGTGGTCCGAACTATAAAGCCCGGGTCTTAAAGTACTTACAGCATAGTAAGTCGTCATTAAGGTAGTTGTCTCATGTGTTTATGAGAACTGCAAAGTGGTTTACCGGGAAAGATACGGGCCAGTTGCAGAATTTAATGTTATATTGGTAGGTTGGACATTTTAGCTCAATTGTTAGAGCGGCTGGACGGAAACCAAAAGATCCGAGGTTTAAATCCCGGCTATGGCATTGAATTTTCCGGTCTGACTCAACGTTTCCACAATTTAGCCTACACACGGCTGGTGTGAAAGCACAATTAATTTCTATCCTGAATGATATTTACCTTAGGTATAATGTTTGTTCATTTGTTAGTCTTTGATGAAGTTCGTTATTCCCATGTTGGCAGCACGAAAATGGCGCGAATAGAGGATGGCAGGGTTGGAATAACGAACAAATTTGCTTCTAGAGAAAGCAAGCTAAATGTCATGGAAAGGTGGGCAACAGACTCTGAAAAGTGTCATATTAATTTGAGAACCAAACTGTTTAGCTGAGCTGCTGAAGATTATTGACACTTTAGTTCTCAATTAGGAAGGTGCATCAAAAACCAGACGTTGCAACATCAAACCAAGAAACTACTTGTAGTTAACAGTCGAAATCTGCAACAAGTGTTGTTCTGCATAAGTGAGAGGGTGGTTTGCATCGTGGCCCGTTAGCTCAGTTGGTTAGAGCGTCGTGCTAATAACGCGAAGGTCGTGGGTTCGATCCCCCACGGGCCAGTAAATTTTTTATTACGATTAAAATGAAAGCATATAGTAAGTTCTCAACGAAGAATTATAAAATTCTTCCACGGAGCAATTTTCCTCGAAGAAATAACGTTTAGTTTGCATACAGACTGAGAAGAGGGGCTGTACGTAACCAGCAGTGACTGCCTGGCTGCGTGGAGCAGATCTGGGTCAATGTCAGCAAGCTTGGTGACTTGCCTGAAGCAATCTATGTAGAAGGGGTAAATCATAGAAAAATCCATATCACTAATTGGTACTTACAAAAGGTAAAGGGCATATCTCATTAGGAAATTGAACGCTACGGCTGCTAATTTTCTTTCAGCTAAATGCACTAAGAGATAGAAGCAAAATACGAATCGCTCCAAATAAAAACGCCAATGTTTTATTTTTCTTTGAGTAGTATGGTTCATCTGTTTAGACTGAAAATATGTTTCATGTCTGGTACTTCACTCAACGTCGTATTTATGAGCTCGAATAATTAGGAACTGTTACAATATGATTGTTTTTAATTATATAGGAATAGTAATAAGCAATTTCTTGATTCTTCTTACCAAAAATTATGATTTCGTGCAATAAACATAAAAGTATTTCTACTATTCTTGTGCGAGAGTCTTCTCTCTAGAAAATGTCATGAATATCAAAACGTCCAGTTTATTTATCTCACATTTTCTCTTATTGCCTCTTAGTATAAAACAATTTCTCACATTTATAAACTTTAATATAGAAAAACTAACGTATTCATTTCAATAACACAGTGGAACTATATATCAGGAGGGCTGTTCAATAAAGAATGATCATAATGTTTTTACGCTCATAATTTTTCGCACTAAAATTCAATCTTATTACATTGTTAGCTTAATGTGAAACAAACACGTCGTAGTAGTTTCGTTGATGTTAGTCCTGGTACCCGCCTGTGAGAACCAGGCAAGTTCAGACATGATCAGTATCGCCTACCGCTGCAATGGAGGTAACATGCAGTTAAAGTTGATGTTAGAGGAAGATCCGGAGATTCTTTTAAACGTAATCACTAATGATGAAACTTGGCTACATCATTTTGATCCTGAGAGCAAACAGCAAAGCTCAGTGTGGAAATCTCCTTCATCACCAACCCCCAAAAAAGGCAAAAGTGGTTGCTTCTGCTGGGAAAGTTATGGTCAACTCATTCTTTGATATTCATGGAATGGTTTATCAGCATATTGTACCTGCACACACATCAGTAACTGGACAATACTACAGGAATGTCCTGAAAACATTGCAAGTCCATGTCAGGCGTAAAAGATCAGATTTCCGTGAAGCAGGCTGGATGCTGCACCACGATAATGCGCGGCCACATATTGCCAATGTTGTTGCTGAATATCTTGCCAAAATCAGCGTGAAGTGCATCCCTCACCCTCCCTATAGTCCGGATTTAGCCACATGTGACTTTTTTTCCCGCAACTTGAAGAAACGCCTTCGTGGGAGGCATTATCCATCATCAGAAGCAGTGGTGAAGGCAGCGGAGGCGATTTTGAAGGATCTCTTAAAAAATTGTTTCCAGCATGTCTTTGAAGACTGACAGAAATGCTGGGACAAGTACATCGTATTCAGGGGAGACTATTTTGAGAAGGACCATCAAAATTATGAGGATGAGTAAAGGTAGTCGTCAAAAAAAAATTGTGAACATTCTTTATGAACAGCCCTCGTATGTTAAAGCAACAATACTGAGACTTTGGTGGGTTCGTAGAATTAAAAGGCCGAGTTGCAGAAATTAAAAATGTTCCTTTATTTTCGTAGAAATACTCTTATAGATTACAGCAGCATTACGTCACATCACCATCAGTCTGCCAAGGTCGATGACACTCACAAACAGTGACAGCAGATTATCTCTCGTTCACAACACTGTTTCACAACTAACTCACTTTGTGAGCCGTCACGTCCTTAAATACCTAATTCGTAACTCTAGATTGTTCTACAATAAACCAGAACCCGAACAACCTCTGTTAGTCTAGAAATTTCCGGAGGAATAAAGAAACCAAATATTCTATCACGTTCTAGAAGCGTAAGTTAATCTATACCGGCAAGTCCTTTACCAAAGTTATCTCTGCCTGTCGGCGCTTGTTTACAGTAGCAGCGCTATCATTAACTGCTTAGCAAGGTTCATTATTACCATGAAACTTTATCCGTCAACTGTTTTCTTATTTGTGCCGAAACTTTTATGCCTGTTGTCATGGCAATACTTTGTCATTGTAATGCACGAATAAATACACAGATATGGAATACTTTTATACTTCCCATAATGTTTCTGTCAGGTAATTTTGAAAAAGAATTACACAGTTATTCATTATTGTCTTAGAATTGTTGGAACTTAAAAACCCAATTTGGTATTTCACGACTTCTGGTTTTTGGTTACGATGTCCATACATATACTAACCCTTTTCTGTAATTATATTTTTACTCATAAGGCATTTCTGTAATGTGAAATTTGTATGTAATTTCTAAATTTTTGGTTGGAATGTAGTATTTTTTAAGCTTTATGTAAAAAGCATATAAAGTCGAAACATGTATTGATATAAAACTGTATTTGATTAAAGTTTCAGACAGTAAGAAAGTTATAAATTATCAGAGAGACTATGGCAGTGTAAGCAAGATTGATGATGGTGGTTGCTGATCGCAGAATGACTTTGAATGCTTCTCTTGGAGACTTCTCTCGTGAATGACAGCAGCTTCCCCAGACGGTAAGGTACTATATTAGACTTCTGTAGGGCACTTTGCAGTGATGCATTAATACCTAAAATTGATAAGACTGATTCCAGCCCCATCTTCGATTTGTTTGAGATTTTATTCTCTCTTTCTCTTACCTTTTCTTCTTTACATTCGATAGGCCCTTTCTCTGTCACGCACTCTCCTTCCTTGTCGTCTATCTCACTCCTTTTCTCATTGTTGTGGGTTTGATTGCAGTCTTGCGGTAGAACAATGAAAGGTCGTCATTTCGAACAAAAGACCTTCTTTTTTTGTTTTTGAGAGGTAGAGACAGAGAAAGGAAATCAGAAAAAAGTGGCGATTACTATGATTCAGCCTGGGGCAATGCAGAAAAGGAGAGTTGCCCGAGGGTGGTTGGATTGCTACAGAAGGGGTTGGATTTCACATGAAGACGTCTGAATGGGAGGATAATTACGATTCAGCCATATTTTGGGGATGTTTTCAAGAAGGGGGAGGCATGAAGAGAGGGGTGGGAGAGGTACTGTAGTAAGCATGCACACAGACATCGATTTCTAAGCAGCCACACAGTCCCTTCATTTTGCTTGTTCTTCCCCGACCAACTGTGCAGAAACTTGCATCAAAATGCATCTGTTTTCATTCTCCCAAACGTGATGTGCTGGGCAAACTGCTCTCTCGTTCAACACTGATTATTGTTTACCTGCCAAAAGGCTACCTTCATCATCATCACGTGTCGATACTGCAGACAAACGCATCCGATATCAGCTTATCTCGTTTTCTGTCTACCAAAACTTCTACTCTTTGGGTTGTAGTTTATAATCAGTTTTATTTATTTTTTAACTAACTCCTTCAACATAGTCATAACGGACAATGAATGAATTGAGCCCAGGGCTCATTTAGAGATAACATACACTCTCTTTCAGGTTAAGGGAAAACCCCAGAAAGAACCTTATCCAGATACTGAGGTTCTGAATTTAAAACTGTGACTGAGGTTCGAACTTGGGAATTCTTGAACGCCAGGCAGGCCACTACCACGGGTATAATCAATTTTAGTATGTGCTGCGTCTCATTTCTGCTTTGCTTCACTCTGTTAATTTATGTTATTTATTTACAGGCTTTCCACATTTCGGCAGTTGCCTTACTGTCCTTGTATCAGTTCTCCATACCTCTCTGTCATTCCAATGTCCCTCTTCTAATCCTCTTTTCTCCTTGGCTCTATTAATTCCACCCTTCCATGTGAGTCAGACTCTTCCAAGTTTATTTCCAACAAATGCCGACCAACTAAAAGTCTTCTTTGGTAGACTTTTCTCAGTCATTCTTTGGACATGTCCATACAATTTTAAGGCCCTTACTTCTATTCTATCCACAACGTTATCTTTAGCATCCATTTCCGCCCTTATGTAATCACTTCTTACGTGCTCCCACCTTGATATTCTCATACTTATCAAACCATCCAGTCATCTCAAACTTTCACTTCCGTACGTTAAAATTTTCCCCGCTATAGCTTTCATCATGCTTAATTTTGTTCTTCTATTATGCGTTTCAAATGCGTTTCTAGAGTCCAGCTAATCAGATGTCTTGTCACACTCAGCGTTGCCAGCTTGTTACCCCACTCCTTTTATATTTTCATCTCTCTCGCACACTCATACAACATGCAGGTCTGCTTGGCGCAGACGTAAGGATAAGCGAATTATATTTTACAAACTTTTACAATAATGCCGTTGTCAAAATCAAAATTGGAAAAAGCATTTTCACAAATTATGTATATTTTTAAATACTATAACTCTAATTATAGTTTATGAATTACCTGTTTTTATAATCCAAATGTGGGGCACACTTGTTTTACCTACACCACACGCCTCAGCAGTAAGCAGTTGAGCATTTTTGAAATCGAGCTGTTTTCTATATTCCTCATTGCCCATTTTTTTAAGTACGTGTACACCTTAAAAATAATACTTTGAGCCTGATACTGTGGTTACATAATACAATGTTTTCGAGAAAAAATGGGTCTAAATAGAAAATGTGTACTGCTCTAGGTATACGAAGAAAAGGCAATAAAGCTATAAATATAGGTGATTTATAATACCAGCGACGTTTCATAGCGTAGATGATAGCATGTCTGCCGCACTTTCAAGAGGTCCCGAGTTCGAATCTCAGTTAGGGCGAGTTACCTGGATAACGGTTTTCCAGGGTTTTCTCTTATCCTAAGAGACGAATGTCGGGTAATTCTAACCTCCATGGACGCTGGGCTCATTTGACCATCATTTAAAGCATTCCATTCATCGTCCGATATGACTTAACGTTGGAGGATTTAAATTACACAAAAGGGTACGTTTCATGTCCAAATGAAGTGATCTGTAAATTCATCTGTTCAAATCCACTGTGCATGCCCATTTTGGAGATTCACCAAGCTTGAAAAGAAGCATATAGTGAGTAATATTGAGTGTCACTTCATATTTGAACTGACTGATGCATGTCACATGACTAAGAGCACTCCCTTATTGACGCCCAGAGGCTGCAGAAGCAAACCGAAAGTAAGGCACCGTATTGTTGTATCGCAACTGTACTGGAGTTCCCTTTTCCTCGGAAGCCGTGGCTGCTTCTAACCACTAAACTATTTTCTAAATGTTACATTTCCAGTTTTGCCGGCTCGTACAGTAAGATAGTAGAATTTATCACGCCAAGGCTGAACCACCTTTTCCTACCTGAAAGTGGAGGAGTGAGAGAGAAAGGGGGGGATTGCCTCATATCCACTAAGTGGCCCATTAATATTCCACCCCCTCCGGTAACCTCAGGTGCAATCATATGGAGTGGGGCATACATCTTCACCTGGTTGTGTATATACCTGCCGCGGGATGCCACCTCCCTTGGGCAGCATCAAAACTTCATATTCCCGCCTTCTTCTCTTCTTTATCTCTTTTTGGACGAAACTGCGTACAGGGTGTCACACCATCTCTGAACCTCAATGCCAAAGGCTTCTTTTCCTCCTTGCCTTAGATCGTCAAACATGTAGTAGTGTTATCTGTGTCTTTTAGCCCGGAGGGCAGAAGCTCGAGTCTTGATGGGGATAAGCTGCATTGATAAGGACTTCCCCTTAGATTAGATTGATTTGCGTTCAATAGGTTTACTTGTAGCCAGAAAAGGCTGTGAACACTGAACATGTCCAGAGGTATAAAGTTTAATAGCATAAAGATGTACAAAAGTTAACATAAGACACATATTATAGTATACAGGCAATATGAACAACAATATGGAAAACAAAGCAGGGATAATTATATATGATACAAAATGAAACACTTTTTAAACCAGCTTTCACTTGGCTTATGCCAATACGTCTAAAACTTTCTGCAATGGACACCATTCTTGTTATTTATTAAATACAAATACGGTTAAATAAACTTTAAACTTGCATCAAAGATTTATTGGTAATGATTTGTCATTGGAACAGTAAGATACTACTTACAGAGCTACAGAAGCACTATCAGGATAATTTGTCATTCAGACAATCTTGTACAGAATAAAAAGATTTTGAGCAAAAGTACTTTCTAACAGCATTTTTAAAAGCAGCGAAATTATCAATTTTTTCTTTAAGAACATTAGGAAGTGCGCCAAATATTTTGATAGTTTCATAATACACAACTTTCTGGAAGCAAGAAAGTTTACACTGGGATAATGGATATTATACTTTTGTCTAGTGTTTATTCTGTGAATTACATTATCTGTTGCAAATAAGGCACGATTGCATACAAAGAATTTTAGGATCGAGAATATATACATGCAAGGAAGCGTTAATATCTTCAATCTTCTAAAAAGATCTTTACAGAAGCATCTGTTGTGGGTGTTAGTAATGATTCTTATAACCTTCTTTTGCATAAAAAATATTCTTTTACTTTCTACTGAGTTGCCCCAAAATAATATTCCATATTCCATAATAGAGCTAAAGTATTCATAATATAGTAATTTAAGTATGTCAACAGAACTCACATTAACCAGCTCTCGAATAGCATAACAGGCAGAGCTGAGTTTAGGTAAGATATAATTTATGTGAGCTTTCCAATCTAAACATCTGTCCACTTGAAGGCCCAGAAATTTTATGCTGTCAGAAGATAAACGTCGGGCGGTTTCCAGTTCACTGATTCGTGTCAACACCACTCCACTAAGTAGTTAGTAAATTCACTTTACTGCAGATCTGGGAGTTAAACAGGATTTTGGAGGGGGTTGACCTATCTTGCTAATATTAACTGATAAAGTATTTAAAATATTCTTCTTCTTCCTTTCATGGATTAGGCCAAGGATTACATTTGATATTCTCATATCATCCATTCTATTCAGACATTCCTTCCATGTGTACCTGTACTCGTCTATTTTTTCACCTGTTTCATATTCATTTAATCTTTTTTTTCTATTTTATCCAGATTTTTATATCCTAACAATTATCTGAGAAATCTCATTTGTGACGCCCAAAATCGGTTACAATACTTTCTTTAAGTCGAAATTGGATTTCGCAAGGTGGCTGTGAAGTAATGATTAATTTTCGTGAATTAACTTAAATAGTAAGAGTTTAATGATGAAGCCTGGAACTCAAGTACTGTCCTCCACAGGAGAGTAAGTCTCCAAGGCCTGAGACGCAGGGGGGTTGGTGAAGGTTCCCACACCCTCCCTGGACAGGTTTATGACACCCCATGTCAGTACAGTTACAGACCATTCAAAAACATTCTGACGGCTTCTACTTTTGTGAATGAATCTGCTCGGTTTTAGTGTACAATATGAGCAGGGCGCATTTTCCTTAACGGTCTGCTCCTTGTGTAGCATGCGTTCCCTGTCACACAGATTCGCTGTCCTTGTCCCACTGTGTAAGGTTGGCACATTCCTTTCAGGGACCTGCTTTGCGTTGTTGGACAGAACTTACAATAGTAGATCGCCACAAACGGTGTATCTCGAATATGAGAGTCCCTTTGGAGAATTAAATGTCAGGACGGCAAGTTGGCCATGGTAGTTCAATGGGTAACAGTGACTGGATGGAAACCTGGAGATCTGTGTTTCAAATCCCGGTCGTGGCATTGAATTTTTCAGTTTAGCTCAATCTATCAAAAACAGTCTATACATGACTATTGTGAAGGAACGATTATTTCCATCAATTAACTTAAATAACACGATTCACTTTACAGTGAAGTGACAGTCCAAGTTCCGCTGTCTATTCATACTGACATCTTTACGAACCTTTAGCTTCATTCTGTTACATTGATCATATTAAGTGTTTAATGTTTTTTTTTTGTGTGTATTAATGGCCAAGCAATAAACAGCAAGTATCTAACACTGAGAATTATCAAAGTTCCATCCCATTTTCTATTTGCAAAGGTTTAAGTCTTGTTTTGAAAATAAAGTTATAAAATGTTTTAATATCGAAAGAACTTTAGCCATTTTCTGGGTATTACACCGAAAATGAGTAGATTATTGTTTGTGTTGAGTTTCAGCGTGTATTCCTTTAGAATCAAGTACATCGTCATCAAAAATGAAGGTAATTATTTTAATTATAAAATGAATTAATTATGGAAAACAAGTATCATGCTTTTACAATGATAAAGCTAAAGGAAAAACGGAGTAGCTCTAGAGAACGTTACAGAGAAGAAACCTTTACAGAACTCACATATATACTGCCCAACCACATCCGCCGAACACCGTCGACTGTTCGTGCAAAACTGTAAATACATGACAATACAGGAAAGGATGGGTATGGAAGAGGAACACACTAAATTGTGTCTAACCACCCAGGGAAACCAAGAAAAAAGCATAGGTCAGATGGATAGTCGTTGGTAACTGAATCCGGGGCCGGAAACGTTACCATGATTCCACCTCATTCTGTGTATACAAGGATAACATTAGCAGATTTATAACTTTGAGAGGAACTGCATTTCTTTCACCATAAACAAGATGAGCATATACACAACCTTCAAGTTGATATACAGGGTGGACAGAAAGTTTCTCCCCTTTTTTATTAACTGAGCCACTGGGATTTGATGTTCTGTGGAGATAGTACCACTTTACTCCAAAAGGTTGCGTTGGTTGTATGTTCTTTATACTTGCATTTACTTTTTGTTGACTCATTCTGAACTCATTCCTACAGTTGCTTCTGTACTGTTGGCTAGTGTTCTTGTGGTAATGCATTTCTACAAAGCAGATAAGCTAATAAATCTAATTAGTAAGAACTGTAAAATAATGCCACAGACAACAGATGAGTTTTTAAGCAGTAATATTAATTAATAAAGTAGGTAATGATTTTTTATAAAAGTTTATTACCTGTATCACTTAGAATCTAGTTGTTAAAAAGTGTAGCACATTAAAAATCATTTCAATTGAGTTTTCTTTTACTTTTACTTATACAGTAATTACTATAATTATTCATAATTTTATTACTCATAGGAATTGTATTATTCTTATGTCTATAACTTTGACAACGCCATGAATCCTGTATTATTGCACGGTTATATACTTTCAAGAATTTGACCTGTTGGTACTTGGTAAGTTAATGCAAATTTATCATTCAATAATTTTTTAGGCATTGTTATCTTTTGTCTTTTTTTTTTAATTTGCGTCCGCCCCAACGTTAAGTTATATCGGACGGTGAATGAATTCGGTGAAATGATGCTCAAATGAGTCCAGGGTCCATGGAGCTTAGAGTTACCCGACATTCGTCTTGAAGGATAAGGGAAACCCCGGAAGAAACTTATCTAGGTAACTCACCCTGGCCGAGATTCAAACTCGGGAATCTTTTGACTTAATGAACATACAGAAAAATAATTGAATAAATATTAATTAGAAAAATAAAAAATACAGTGTTGTCAAATTTTAATTTTCTTCAAGTTTATGGATTGAATATTACTAGTCTAAATCATTTTTCACTTCGTCTGTAAATTGCTCTGGGTGATCTGTGCTTTTCATCTTGGCTTTTAGGTCTCCATCTTTAAAAATGGGGTTAAAATTGAACATGTTCGTTCTTGGTGCTTCTTAAGAGAATATTCCCTGTTGTTTGGGATGACTGGATGGAATCGAGTACAGTCATCTCTGAAGAGATGTAAGTACTCCTGCAAGGTTTTGGCAGACGAGTTGAATGGCTTCATAATCAGGATAGTCATACAAATGCTGAGAACGTGAACAAATGACTTCCCAAATCATTCGTCGAAGTGCAGTAACAAAAGTTGGACATAAAAATATATATATTCTAAAAACCTTGAGGGAGAAACTTTTGTCCACTCTGTGTCTACCACAGTACAAAATAAATTATATTATCAAAAGTAATATCACAACATTTAGTGCTACTACCCCTTCGTATTATCCCAAATTTTGCTTTTTTAAATTGTTTTTTTATTCATCCTCAATGAAAGAACGCGATGGAGGAGTACGTTTTAAGGATTTATGCACACAAGGATTATCAAAATAAAATGCACAAGTCGTGTGAAATGATGCTTTATTTACACATCTGATGAAGATGGATGTTCAATAAATACTGCAAGTGTTTCAGCCACTGACGTTATTTGGTATAATAGCATGTGACATTTTAGCAAAATGTATTAACAAGCGATCTACTTCCAAAAGAAACATTCCATCAAAATTTAACAGCAGAAACATTGATCATAATTTAGTTAGAAAAAATTTTCTTGTATAAATTAATATTACCCACTTATATCTGATTAATCATTATCAATATGATAAATAAGAACTCATAAATGTTTCAGCTAAACAGGTAATCTAGAATTACTCTTACACAATACATCTTCCTAAATATCACTGGATGCTAGTTCAACCATTGGGTTGTGGATGGATTACACGAATTAGAAGTGGAAGTTGTCATGACCGTGTTTGTTGATGAAGTAAGGCACCTCCTTCTCGACTACTACTGGGTGAGGAACGGGATGAGGTACATGAACGTGGACGGGGTAAGGCTTCTCAACGTGGACGGGGTGGGGGACGGGGACGGGTACCTTGTAGGGCACCTTTACAGGATAAGGCACCTCCCTCTCTACTGTGTAAGGAACCTTCTTCTCCACGTACACGGGATGTGGCTTTGGCACCTCGACAGGGTAGGGCTTCTCGACCTTGACCTCGACAGGAACCTCCACGGGGTAGGGAACCTCTTTCTCGACGAAGACAGGGTATGGCTTCTCGACGGGCACCTTGACTTCCTTGGTGATGACCACGGTCTTCACGTGCTTGCTGGGGCTGCCGAAGTTGAGTGAGGCATAGCTCTCGGCGTGACCGTGTGAGCCGAAGTCGTGGTGCTGGGGGGCGACGAGGACAGCAGTTGCCGTCAGAGTCAGGACACAAACCTAAGAACACCAAATATAACTTCTTTCAGCAATTCAGACGTATAGAACCAAGGAATTTAAACAAGGAGTGATCAATTCTTTAGGAAACGGAAACTCACTAAAGAATTACTTTACACTCAGACCCACGGCACCTGAAAATAAAACTCAGGATTGAATCCTTTCCCATAACCTGATGCTTCGGATATCTAAGTCTCCTTCATCAACAAATTTACCGATGTAGGAGAGTTCTAAGCCAGTTTTTCCCAGTCATGTTGATATCATATGTATTGACTTCTAAATAACCGATTGTTTTGTTCGGTTCATCATATGCTACAATTCAGCCAAATAACTGAAAGAATACTACTGCGTCAAGAAAGTTCCTGGCATTGGTCAATGAAACACAAAATATGGACAATTCATCCAATTTTATTTTATCGCCTTCGAAGTAGGTCACTTCCAAAAGTATACATTTATGTCAACGAATAATCGATTTATTAAAGCATTTATGAAGTCATTTTTCTGGAATCTTTGTCAATTGTCACCGCTAATTCTCCTTTATCAACTGCAAGCGGTTGCCTCGAAGTGGTAACTTCAGTTTTGGTAAGAGAAAGAAGTCGGCCGGAGCCAGATAAGATGAATACGCTGGTTGTTCGGTGAGATTTGTTGAGTTTTGGCCAGAAGTTCGTTCACAATGATAGCCTTGTGAGTTGGGGCATTATCGTGGTACACAATCCACGACTTCTCTTTCCAGAACTCTGATATTTTTCGCCCAAAAAATCGTTCAAAATGCTACGAATCGATTGATGAGATACAGAAATTTCAACGGCAATCGCTCTCAGACCTGAATGGAGATTTTCAGACACAATTTCCCTCAATTTAGCCATGTTCAGTACAGTTTAAACTGTTGATAGCCGACCTGAGCAAGGCAAATTTTCCACCACATCTCCAACGCTTTTGAATTCAATGTACCACTCATCCCCACGTGTTCTTGATTAAGTCGATTCACTGTAAGCACTCTGTAACATTTTCAGCAATACGGCACACGAAATACCATTTGCACTGCAACATTTGAGACAGATTCTTTGTTCAATATTTTTATTCATTGTAAAATCGCAAAACATCTTTAAGATGTACTAACAAAATGGCGCCTTGTAAACCAACTAGATAACACATGACAATCAAACTGCATTTCGGTATAGAGGAAAGATGTACCAACTTAGCGACAACAATAATTTAGATTCTCCTATTCTAGATTTTTATATGATCAGTTCCTTGTACTTTCTTGACAGAATGTATATAGTCCATAGCGTAGAGTATGGCCAGGGAGTTCAATAATGGTCTAAGACCTTGTATAGTAGTGCAAAATTAGTACACATAAAAATGAAAACGTTTTATAGTCATGTAGTGCATGTAACCCCAAAAAACTCATGAACAGATATTAATAAAAAGCGAAGAAATAATATATCAGAGCAAATGTATGTAATTTGTAGGACTGGCTGATGTTATGGTTTAAAACAAGTAGGCACTAAGATGTTGACGCACTAATTTTACTATCTTTATTACTTAAATATAATTTAATGAAATGTTGCAGAATTCCACCAAAGAATTCGATATTGAAATTGCAAGAGAAATGCCGCTTTAAGCGCCCTGAATCTCTCCTTCGGAGGAAAAGAAACAAGCGAAAAGCATTTTTAGAAAAATGTCTGCGTGCACATGAGTGTAAACAGTATTATTAATAAACAAAAATATAACCCTCAAACAAGTTTTCAATTTCGTCTTCTAAGAGTGGAACATGAGAATTTTTAAAGAAAATCCCTTTTCATGGAAAAGTTATTTTTTCTTTTAATTTGTTCGTAAATGGCTCATGTGGTAAATATTCGGCATCGCTTTTCCAGCTTTGAAACTTCAGCCCTTTACAGAGGAACTCCACAAATTTGAAAAGTTTTAAACACAATCATATTGTTGTAACTGACAGAGGCTGACCTGTGTCTAGAAATGAAGATAATAGACTTTCAGTGGCATAAAGACACACGTCTTCCCCCCCCCCCCAAAAAAAACTACTTCAGTTCCTTTTGTAATGTCAACTTAGTAAAGCCTAATGTAATAAATGTCTTGGACTAAATTAGATTAGATTGATTTGTGTTTAGCTTACTAGTAGCAAAAGAGGCCTGTGAATGTCAAAGAAGTGTAAAGAAATGGCACACACAGGTACTTAAAAATTGAACATAAAAGACACAGGACAGACAACATGAAAAAAGGGTAGAAATAAATTAATTATACATGATAGAAAATCAAAGACACTCCTGCAGACAAGCATATATATACAAATACGATTTGGTATTTCCATTTTTTTAAACTTTCACTTGGCTTTTGCCAGTAGGCCTCAACATTTTATACAGTGGATTGCATTTATTATCGGTTCGTCAATATACTTACATTAATGTGCAGACATCACTGTAAATTGGCCATGAGTTATTAGAACATCTAGACTCAACTTAAAGAGCTACAGTTATCAGTACCATTTCTCATTCAGATAACCTTGTACTACAATTATTTTGAGCATAGGTACTCTCTAGCAGCAATTTCAAGAGCACTAAGGTTATCAAATTGTCCTTTAAGATTTTTAAGAAGAGGCTTAAATATTTTGATGGTTTCATAATACACACCTTCCTGGAAGCAAGGAAGCTTAGCGCTGCAATGACAAATGTAATACTTTTGTCTAGTGTTTATTCTATGTTTGTTATAAATGAAACCCACTTGCATACAAAGAAATTTAGGATCGAGAATATACCTTTCTAAAAGGATCTTTGTTGGAACGTCTGCTATGCTATTAGAAATGATTCTTATAAGGTTCTTTTGCATAAGAAGTATTCTTTTACTACCTACCTAGTTGCTCCAAAACAATATCCCATGATAGATTTAAAATATATTTAAGTGTATCTATAGAACACATATTAACCGATAACAAGCAGGCCCGCCTCGGTAGCTAAGTGGCAGCGTGTCTGCCTCACGTTCAAGAGGTCCCCAGTTTGAATCTCGGTTAGGGTGAGTTACCTGGATAAGTTTTTTCCGGGGTTATCCCGTAACCTGGAAGACGAATTTTGGGTACCTCTAAGCTCCATAGACCCCAAACTCATTTGAGCATAATTTCACCCATTTCATTTATCGTCCGATGTGACTTAACGTTTACAGGATGTAAATTAAAAATAAATAAAAAAATAAAAAGCAAGCAGAGCTGAGTTTAGGTAAGGAATACTTCATTTGAGCTTGCCAATCTAGGTATCTGGCTACTTGAAGGCTCAGAACAGTGGCGAACGTCTTGATCTTGCAAACGTGGAAGTGTGAAGTGAGCAGGAAATACATAGGAACTCAGTAGGGTGGCGAGAAGTTATAGTGAAATAATATTGGACACACTCTCTGTTTGGACGATCGCTATCAAATTGTGGAAAGCCTTTTGCAGGTATAGACTAAATGTATAACTGGCCCGTTAGCTCAGTTGGTTAGAGCGTCGTGCTAATAACGCGAAGGTCGTGGGTTCGATCCCCCCACGGGCCACAATTTTTTCCAAATTCTAAACCAAATCCAATAGATGACAACCAATATAACCAACTTCTAAAACGTCTGCCACAATGTAAATTAAACATCTATGAGTCACGTTTTAATTTCTAGATCAATTCCTTTTAAATTTAAAACACTGTAAACAATCATCGATGCTATTTAGTGCAGACAACTGATGCTCAATTGTTCAATAGGTTTGCTTTAAAGAGAGCAGCTGTACAGGTGGCCCGTTAGCTCAGTTGGTTAGAGCGTCGTGCTAATAACGCGAAGGTCGTGGGTTCGATCCCCCCACGGGCCATAAATTTTTCCACACTTTAAAGCAAATCCTAAAAATAACAAGAAAGAAAGCCAACTTCTAAAACGTCTCCCACAATGTACGTTAAACATCTGTGAGTCACTTTTTAATTTATAGATTAATGTCGTTTTAAATTTAGAATATTGTAAGCAATCAGCGTTACTATTTAGCCCACACAACTGATGTTCATTTATTTAGAAGGTTTGTACAAGTGGCCCGTTAGCTCAGTTGGTTAGAGCGTCGTGCTAATAACGCGAAGGTCGTGGGTTTGATTCCCCCACGGGCCAGGAAATTTTTGTTGTTCTTTAAAAATATTCATCACCTGCTCTGAAATGCGTCCTATATATGGTGTCAAAAAATTCTTGTAAATTACCTATAAACAAGTTAAAAGACACTCTCCAGTTATTTGATACATTGTTTTACTATCCCTTAAAACTAAGCAGGAATCAAATGCTTCAGAGATGACATTTGAGGATTTCTGAATTGAAAGTTACTTCTCAGGTAACATCGTAGACATGAGATGTTTAAACAACCACTCTACATTCTCAGTTTACCATAATCTACTTTGGTAATCCTACAGTACTGAAACTGCGTCTTGTTATTCATAATGAATATTGGACAAAATGTTTCCAGTTGGTTGTAAGTACACAAAAGTACAGAGGATTAAATACTACAAAAGCTATTATTTCTTAATCTTTGCATGTTTAGGAACAACAAAAGAATGGTCGGTAATCCTGTAAACCTCTGCTAAAGACTGGTATTTAAACTAACAACAACATAGATTTCAGAACAGATTAGAGACTGAAAGTGTTTCTCATATTTGCCATAAACTGTATATTCTACGGATTTTTGTATAAATATTTGCCTCTCTGTCATATACTTACAACTCATTACAAGATATTCACAGAAAATATAAGATACATTTCCTTCATATTTTAGGAACACCATAGTATTTATTTTATAAAAAAAAATGATTTTCCATTTAAGGGTACTTCGCTATCGAAGTTTCCTTCCCCTGGTACACGTAACAACTAATAAGCCTCCTGAATTCGTTGCCTTGATTATAGAAGATACAAACCAGAATACAATAAATATCAAAATATGTTCATGTTTAAAATCAATGTAAATACTTGCATTCCATAAAAACCAAAGGAAACCAAAGGAAGTAACCTGAACATAATTTCTTGAACAGTTCCAATATAAGTGAGAACAGAAGTGAGAGAATTTTGAATGAAATAGGTATCAGTTATTTGTTGTCACTTTAAGTGTATAATTATATCATTTTTCAGAAAGTAATGTTATTATTATTGCAATATCTATAAGAAACCTTAAGCATCACACATTTTATTTTCTTATCCTCTGAACCCAAGAAAATAAAAAAGTGACAGCAGATAACCTATGAACCACGCGGCCGATAACAAAAGACTGCGAGCTTACTACACGGTTCATGTTAAACACGTGTTTGTTTTGTTTGACGAGAAAGTATTTCTGCTATATTTATTACGAGTAGCATCATTGTCTCTAATTTTTACATTCTCTGCCAGCTATACTAAGCATTTACCCCCAAAAGTCGATGTAGTTATTTCAAGAGTGTGTAGGTGTGTATATGGTGTTTAACACCCACTTATATTACATACGGCACCACAGGCGGTGACACTGATTACACATAAGATGAAGATGGAGTTCCGGTGGAATGAAATGGTGGGGGAAACCGGAGATCCCAGAGAAAACTCGCCCCAGTGCTGTGTTGTCCACCATAAATCTCGCTTTGCGGTCGCCTGGGATCGAACCCAGACCACCTTGGTGAGAGTTGAGCTGTACTTTTTCTATTATACTGGCGTTCTTTATCGTCTTAGCAACTAGGTTTTTGTGTAGTAAAGTATTGTCTCTTACAGTTTGTCAGACATGCAAAATCATCCAAAATGAAGAGAGCGCCAAAGGTTATTCCCAAGGAATGAAGACGTGAATTTCATTTCTTATAAATATATCTTAGATACATATGCTCAATAAACAATGTTACAGCCCACCTCGGTAGCATGTTGGTAGCGTGTCTACCTCACGTTCAAGAGGTCCCGAGTTCGAATCTCGGTTAGGGTGAGTTACCTGGATAAGTGTTTTTCCGAGGTTTTCCCTTATCCCGAAAGATGAAAGTCGGGTAATTCTAAGCTCTATGGACCCTGGCCTCATTTGAGCATCATTTCATTCATCGTCCTACATGACTTAACGTTGTAGGGCGTAAATTAAAAAGAACATTGTTACCCAAATTTTATAAACCAACGTTTTCAGAAAGGTGCAATTTAGACTGTGGAGGTATTTTTGAAACTCTTTTTGTTGTGTGTTTACAAAAAAGTGAATTTAAGTGTAAAGTCTGGCAATTTATTCAAGTGTGTTTTTCTGTAAATACTTTTATGGACTCACATAATTTCTGATGAAATACCGGTGTTGTATTCTGGGGTGGAATGCAATATTTCCTCCACCTACTATGCACCTGGATGTAAAGTTAAAAAGAAAGTATAAGAAAACCCTTGAAAGGAGAAAGTCTAAAAGAATTTTTTAAAAGCTAAAGGCAGTAATGATTGAAAAATGGTTGTAAACGAGGTTCTAAAACTACTATGAATATAAAGGTCTACTGGAAGTAGAATCGGCTTAGACATCGGCTTATAATGATGACGATGTTAATGATTTTTATTTAATTTACATGCTCCAACGTTGTCATATCAGACAGTGAATGAATGGGGTGAAATGATGCTCAAATGAGTCCGGGGTCCATGGAACTTAGAGTTACCCGACATTCGTCTTGAAGGATAAGGGTAACCTCCGGAAGAAATATTATCCAGGTAACTCATCCTGACCAAGATTCAAACTCAGGAACGTGAGGCAGACACGCTACCATCTATGCTACTGAGGTGGGCATGATGATAATTGATGATAATGATGATAATTGATTGATGAGGATGATGTTGATTTTCTTTTTGTAATTTATGTCCTCCAACGTTAATTCATATTGGACGATGAATGAAATGGGTGAAATGATGCTCAAATGAGCTCAGGGTCCATGGAGCTTAGAGTTAACCAACATTCGTTTTTCAGGATAAGTTACCTTATTCAGGTAACTCACCCTGACCGAGATTCTAACTCGGGAGCCCTTGAACGTGAGGCAGACACTCTACCACCACGCTACCGGGGCGGGCATGATGATGATTTGATGATGATAATGATGATGAAGTGTCAGGGTATCACATGGAGGAATAACTTCGATAACCCGGACCAGTTTTGAATAAAATAATTAAGTTATGTAGTGCTGTAAATTATTTGTTTTACAGACGATAAATGTTTTCGGTAAGTACATTACTGGAATTCTCTTGCTAGCGGGCGAATTCATAGCACTTACCCCACCTGCTTGGGACCAGGTTGGAAGAGAAACTTTGATAAAGTCATGGAAAAAGTTGTGGTCTGGTGTATGTAACTTGCCAGGTCGAAGAAGAAGAAGAAGAAGAAGAAGAAGAAGAAGAAGAAGAAGAAGAAGAAGAAGAAGAAGAAGAAGAAGAAGAAGAAGAAGAAGAAGAAGAAGAAGAAGAAGAAGAAGAAGAAGAAGAAGAAGAAGAAGAAGAAGAAGAAGAAGAAGAAGAAGAAGAAGAAGAAGAAGAAGAAGAAGAAGAAGAAGAAGAAGAAGAAGAAGAAAAGAAGAGAAGAAGAATGAAGAAGAAGAGAAGAAAGAAGAAGAAGAAGAAGAAGAGAAGAAGAGAAGAATGAAGAAGAAGAAGAAGAAGAAAAGAAGAAGAAGAAGAAGAAGAAGAAGAAGAAGAAGAAGAAGAAAGAAGAAGAAGAAGAAGAAGAAGAAGAAGAAGAAGAAGAAGAAGAAGAAGAAGAAGAAGAAGAAGAAGAAGAAGAAAGAAGAAGAAGAAGAAGAAGAAGAAGAAAGAAGAAGAAGAAGAAGAAGAAGAAGAAGAAGAAGAAGAAGAAGAAGAAGAAGAAGAAGAAGAAGAAGAAGAAGGAAGAAGAACGAGAAGAAGAGAAAGAAGAAGAAGAAGAAGAAGAAGAAGAAGAAGAAGAAGAAGAAGAAGAAGAAGAAGAAGAAGAAGAAGAAGAAGAAGAAGAAGAAGAAGAAGAAGGAATAAGTGCTATAGATTTAATAGACATTTTTAGTGACATCGATGGCTGTTCCGATGTTGATGAAGAAGACGCTGACAATTGGTTGCAAATCGACAATGACGGAGGTTATAAACCGATTACAGAGGAAGGCATTCAAGCCATAACCTTGCCAAATAAACTTCTAATGTTAAAACGGATGCGAGATCACGCTGCTCGTAAGCGATACACTAAACTGGGACAGCAGAAGCTCCCTATCGACTAGTCTATAGTACAGTGCAAATACATAGACTATCACAGTACATACAGTATATATGTTTTAGGTGAACGTGTGATGATTTCTAAACTCTATTAATAATATTGCGATTATGTTTTTTTGTATCGCTTTTCTTTCAATAACCCGGATTTTCGTTAACTCAGATCGGCCCTGGTTCCAGTTGTTCCGGGTAAACGAAGTGAATCACTGTTAAAGCACACTACTCTTCGCCGTACAGTTGTGACTTACCAGAAGCTGCATGTTGCTGGTGCTCTTTGGTATTCCAAGAGTAAACTGGTATGGACATTCCCCCTGTCAGTCCTTTATATATGGGTACGTTCACTTTTTAGCTCCAATTTTTAGGTCTTGGCACATTCACTATCGTATCACACTCACATATGTTAGATCGTTCACCATCACCACCTCCGATGTAACGCGAACAAAAAAGAGCCCTAATCCAGTTCAAGGACTTAACTACTTGCGTACACCACTCTCAATTTCCATTCAAAACAGCAAAAACGTTCCAGATCCCTTGCATGGCAAAGGCGTTAATGATTACTTTAACCGTGCTGTCCCACATTTGCCCTACTATATGCAAGTAATTTTGTTGTAACACTTTTGATATGTACCTTTTTTATAGTCTTAATAATCATAATTAATTTTGCATATAATTTAATTTGTCACATTTAAATGCTTTATTTACAGAGTCCTCGACAAAATTGACTAAGACAAATTCTTCTGATTACTTTGTATTAATAAAGATAAATAGCTGCATAACTGAGTGATTAACTTCTCCTTGTGGATACAAAGGGTACAGAGGTTAAAGCGATAGTTATGACCTTACAGATCTGGTTGCTACTTTACACCTTAAAATCCCAAGGGGTTTGCACGACCACGAGAAAACAAAATAAACAAATAACACCCAGCACATGTATACAGTGCGAGAATTTAAAAATTCAAACGAGGCACTAAAGTTATTTAAGCAACAAATTTAAGAAACAAATTAACGCTTCAAACGAATTTATTTGACATATATGTTTATATAGTAAGATATTATCAATCCCAATGGTTTATCAGTCATAATGTCGTTCAGCATTATGATGGGTTCAAGGGCTATTCCCAGAAAACTGCAGATATAAATTTTATTTCTAATGTAAATATATCAAACACATTGTTGCGGCAACAGGCATAAAAGTTTCGGCACAAATAGAAAACAGACGGCGGATATTGTTTCACGGTAATAAAGAACTTGCATAAGCAGTTAACGACAGCGCGGCTAGTGTAAACAAATAGCTGGCAACAAAGATAGCAGAGATAAAACACTTACCGAAACAAACAACCTGCGATAAATGGAAATTTCTGGTAACATCTGGATTATTTCGGGTTCTTTATTGTTCTGGAAATCTCTCGAATTACGAATGAGGTATTTACGAGTTGAAACAGTTGTTGTGTTAAACGACTGTTGAGAGCTGAACAGAAAGTTACAGACTGTGTGTATGTGACGTAATGTTACTGTATTCCTAAGCAAATAAATAACGATTTTTATTTTCTGCAAATTGGACTTTTAATTATACGAATCCACAAAGTCACAACATGATTTTTCAATAAAAATATACCTATGACTGACAATTTGAAATCCTGAACTAATAACGCTAGCTTTTTAGGACTTATATCATAAGTGTATAATTACCGTATGTCATTACCGTAATCGTATGTCATAGTTTCTAAAAATACGTGCGGTCACCTTCTGACGTTCAAAACACGCGAGCAGTCCGCCAGCTGCTAATTTAGCCAATCAGCGGAATTCGGAACTCACAAAACATGTGAATAAGACAAGTGCGCAGAGTGAGCCTTGGTCCAAAATGTCTAAAATTTACTAGTATTCCTCAGCCATATATATAGTAATATGTCTCCAAAGGAAAACGGCCGCCGATATGACCATTGCACTTAAGGACACCTATGACGGTAATTTAGTGCAAATATGATACAGCCTAAATTTTGTCAATTTAACTTTGATAACTTGGAAAATATGGTCAATTTATTTATTTTTAGTTTTGTCACCTAAAAAGTTTCTTGCGACAATATAACTTAAATTTTAGTGTAATATTTTAACAGTAGCTTTCAAATACATTCATTTTTTTGAATTTACCCTAGGTTTCTCTGTGTCTCAATAACTTTAGGCTCCAGAAATTTAAAAAGCTATAAAGATGGCTTTTTTTGCCCAAAATTTGACATTTCTGTGTTATGAAGTAAAGAAAGTGTGCTTAAAATACATCTCACAATAAATCCCAGGGCAATGTTTATTCACTATGTCTGTATTAACGTGTGTAGCAAGTTTCATTAGTCTAACACTAAAACTGCCACGCAAAGAGCGTTTTTGTTTTGTGTTGTAATTTACGTCCTCCAACATTAAGTCATATCGGACGATGAATGAAATGGGTGAAATGATGCTCAAATGTGTCCAGGGTCCATGGAGCTTAGAGCAACCTGACATTTGTCTTTAAGGATAAGGGAAGACCCCGGAAAAAATCTTATCCCGGTAACTCCCCTGTCCGAGATTCAAACTCGGGACCTCTTGAACGTGAGGCAGATACGCTACCATCTACGCTACCGAGGCGGGCACAAGTAGCGTCTTAAATGATGAAAAATGCTGAAATGTTCAATAGCGAGAAAACAAGGATAAATAATTATAATTCATATCTAACACTAGCATTCACGAAACTTTCAAAACTAAATAAGATCATTTAAAAATGGCTTTCGGATGCTGTCTAAGCATTATTTTGATTCAGAACGCTTACACTATTTTATAGACTTAAAAGAGGAAAAGCTGATTTTTTGAAAATGTTCATGAAATTTCAGTCATACATAACCTTAAAACTATTTTTGATAATACCAAAAACAATGAATAAATTTCCAAATAAATGGTAGCTTGAGATGGAGATCCTCAAAATCCTCAGTAATATCCTTAGATAATAATACTCTTAATGATGGACTAAACGCAGCATACTGTGACTTTGTGGTTTCTTAGAATTAAAAGTCCAAATTGACGAAATTCTAAATGTTCTTTATTTCCGTAGGAATACATTGTTCAATTCTCACGTAACAACATTACATCACATATACACAGTCTACAGCACCAAGATCGATGACAATAACAAACATTAGCTTTCGTTACAGCACTTCACAGCTGACTCTCGTTACAACAACACACTTATTACACAACTGACTCATCACTAGCCATGACCTCTTTTTATACACCCATTCATGAATTCCAGACTGTTCTCTCAATCACTAGATGCTTCTGGAATAAACAAGGCATCTAATGACGTAATTCGAATATTCCATCACCTTCGAGAAACGTGAAACCCTCTCTGGGGCGGCAAGTCTTTCACCTCTGTGATAAACTATCCGTCTCTTGTTCATCGGTACTTTGTGTACACTAGCCGCGCGATCGTAAACTGCTTATGCAAGTTGTTTATTACCGTGAAACGTTATCTGCCGTTTGTTATCTATTTGCGCCCAAATTTTTATGTCCGTTGCCATGACAATATTAACCTCTCCTTTCTACGTCTCGAGTTCAAAACTGGTGGAGGGAGATGGAATATTTTTCGGGCGTAAAAGTGTTTAGCATGTCCTCCTTTGGAAGGAAAGTAAAGCCGGTAGTCCCATGTCGTAGATTTACGTTATGTAAAAAAGCCTTAAGCCTCATTAAAACACATTTGAACAATACAACGGAAGACCTGAGAACCACAACGATTAAAGTGCGTTCTTAAATAGAAACTAATTTTCAATATACAGGAAAGTTGTTTGTAATTATAGACCACAAAAAGTCTATTCTACCTCCGGTAGAAATTACGATATATAACTTTTTGGTTGGAATGCGACTTTATACTTACTACACTTAAGTAAGTTAAAGGTAAATTTAGAAACAAAATGAAGTCTTGGGAATAACGAAAACTTTTACTCTTACAGTGTAACAATTGAAAACAGCAATTACGCTTAAGTTGTTCTAGGGAAACAAGCCAGTAGAAAGGACGATTAGAAATATCTTTTTTGTAGTCAGGAATGAAGAAGTCAAGCAGGTTCTGTGTTTGGATAAAGGCAATTAGTGTAAGTCAGAATAGCTAAGGCAATTAGGGTCGCAGTGAAGTCACTCAGCATGAAAGCTCATTAGCTTAGATATTCAGAAGTCAGGTAAGTTCAGAAGGCATACTTGCGTGATGAATTGCTTAGTAGGTCAGTTCCAAAATTTAGAAACAAAATTGAATTCTCGAAATTGAGCAAGTTATAGAGTAAGAATAGTGTTAAGGATGCGAATAAAAATAAAATTTGGAAACGTACAAGTGGTAAGTGGTGTATGTAAGGCATTAATTAAACAGCGTGTTTCTAACCATTTTTCTTGTCCCCCCCCCTTAATTAACGTCCGCGAACGTAGCTATTACGTTGGTACTGTCCTTCTGTTCTATTTTTTTTTTCTCACTGTTTTTCTCTGCTCATTTCTTCATCTTCTTTTTACTTTTTAAGTTATTTAACGACCTTCAATGATGTCCTGTTCGACGTTGAATGAAATGAGTGGAATGATGCTGAAATGAGGATAATAGTAGTAATAATAATAATAATAATAATAATAATAATAATAATAATAATAATAATAATAATAATAATAATAATAATAATAATAATAATAATAATAATAATAATAATAATAATAATAATAATAATAATAATAATAATAATAATAATAACAATAACAATAACAATAACAATAACAATAACAATAACAATAACAATAACAATAACAATAACAATAACAATAACAATAACAATAACAATAACAATAACAATAACAATAACAATAACAATAACAATAACAATAACAATAACAATAACAATCATAATCATAATCATAATCATAATCATAATAATAATAATAATAATAATAATAATAATAATAATAATAATAATAATAATAATAATAATAATAATAATAATAATAATAATAATAATAATAATAATAATAATAATAATAATAATAATAATAATAATAATAATAATAATAATAATAATAATAATAATAATAATAATAATAATAATAATAATAATAATAATAATAATAATAATAATAATAATAATAATAATAATAATAATAATAATAATAATAATAATAATAATAATAATAATAATAATAATAATAATAATAATAATAATAATAATAATAATAATAATAATAATAATAATAATAATAATAATAATAATAATAATAATAATAATAATAATAATAATAATAATAATAATAATAATAATAATAATAATAATAATAATAATAATAATAATAATAATAATAATAATAATAATAATAATAATAATAATAATAATAATAATAATAATAATAATAATAATAATAATAATAATAATAATAATAATAATAATAATAATAATAATAATAATAATAATAATAATAATAATAATAATAATAATAATAATAATAATAATAATAATAATAATAATAATAATAATAATAATAATAATAATAATAATAATAAATTGTAAATTATTGATAAATAGATTATCTGAACGGATATAATACTTCGATAGTTACCATTTTTACAACAGTTCTGAAAATCGTCAACTAGCACTAAATAGTTCATTATTAGCTTCTGTTACATTTATTAATCAGCATAACTGATGACTATCTTCACATTCATCCAAGCATACCACGAGAAGAAGTTTCTATAGCTCACAACTATAGCAGCCGACAGAAGATTCATCTAAGATGTCGCATGTGGTAAATTCAACTTCGGAAGATAAAACGGGCTGTCACCAGGAGAGTGGCTGTCGTGAGCTAGTTTTCAGTGTTTTGGAGGCAAGACCAAGCGTAGACACAAGGGCACAAATCAGCGACTACATTTATTTGATTCCTTAAACAATGAATTTGCTGACATTATGTAGCCTGTGGCTTTGGGTCATATAGACCTTGTAAATCACTATTCACTCGACTGTGACATACTTCAGAGACCCAAAGCTTCCACGGTTGACAGCTGAAGCCCTCGAGCGATGCAACTTATACTTGCATGGGATAATTATTATTTGTGTATTAACTTGGCATATGCAGCACAAGGTCTCAGTGTGGCCTATCAGAAGCCTGTTCTTCAAGATTCTTCTTCTGTAACAGTTACATTGATGCCATATTCACTGTGCCTTATATTCAAGCACTAGACTATTTTTTCAAAGTACCTTTTCCTTTCCCAAGCCTCACATTCGAAGACTATATGAATTGGTAGAGAAATTACAAAAACATTAGTAACATTAGTAACGCTTTAATTGGTGAAGTCATTAACAAGACACTGCCTATTTGGAGAAGGCAGTAATATTCGAATAAATATTTACAGTACCACGTTCGAAAACCCGTTAATGTTAAGTGTTGCAAGAGTACAGATACGTATGTTGTGTGATAGCGAATTAACACCCTGTACAAATACGAGGGTGGGTCAAAAAGAAATGCCTCCTATTTTTTTCTCTTTAAATTGACAAGAAAATTGAATCCAATTTACATAGCTTGAAAACTACAACACCGACGATTAATTTGTCACTATTCAATATAATCTCCGTCCTTTTCCACAGTTTTGGTCCACCTTTTAACTAGGGCATGTATTCCAGTGTGGTAAAACACACGGTCTTGCTTCCTAAGCCATTGACGCGCGGACGTTTTCACAGCCTCCTCATCTTCAAAATAAATCCCACGATGAGCTTCCTTTAGTGGCCCGAACAGATGGAAGTCTGATGGTGCCAGGTCAGGGCTGTAAGACTTGCCATCCCAATTTCTCAATTTCTGCAGTGGTGTAACGGCTGGTGTGTGGTCTTTCATTGTCATGCAAAAGAAGAACATCCGCCATAGTTTTTGTTGGGCGAACTCGGCGAAGACGTTCTTTGAGCTTTTTGAGAGTTCTCTCCTATTGGACAGAATTTATTTTGCATCTCTGCTCCAAAAAACCAATCATAAGCATCCCAAAACACTGTCGCCATAACTATCCCTGCCGACCGCTGAGTTTTGAATTAGTTTTTCTTCTGTGACGTTGTGTGATGCCATTCCATTGACTGCCTCTTTTTTCCAGAAACTCCTCTCCCTCCAAATTGAAGCGCTGGAAGTGTTCCGAGGCTATTGTTTTCCTTGTTTCTTTGTTTTGGGCGGTTAACGTTCTTGGTACCCAACTAGAACAAACTTTTGAGTAACCCAGTTGTTGAATAATCGCCATCACCCTGCCTTTACTGAGGGAGGTAATGCGACACAATTCACCTGTTGTTACCCGACAATTACCACGAATGATGTCATCGACTCGCTGAAGGTTGCATTGAGTCAGTGCAGTCACCGGCCTATCGCTTCGCTTTTCATCTGCCAATGGTGTTTGCCCTTCAGCTTCGTTACAGCGACGAACCCATCGTCTAACAGTGCTGACATCCACCGTTGCATCACCATACACATTTTTTAGCCTTTCGTGAATGCGAAAGTCTTTAATTGCTTATAGAGTTTCAAAGAGTTCTTTTCTTCTATACTTTCCCATATCTCCTGCCTATCTGTGCCTTGTACTATGGATCTCACTTCCTTCTAAAAACCGCTATGATTTATCTCCTCTGCTCTTCATAAATCTCCCATGCCTGTCTTTGATAACATTCTTTCCAATTCCAGCCACCAACTCATGTGTATTTATTAGCTATTATGAAAATTTTACAGAATGAACACATTCTTTTTCTTATTGCATAATGTGTTATTTGCAATCTCTTGTGTATTTATTGCCTATTGAAGATACCGTAAGGTAACGGATAATCGCATGTTACCAAGCTTTATATTACCACCTTTCTCTTTATTTCACTATATTTTACCATCACCATACCGTATGCATGTTGTAGCGGTCCGACATAAATAAACACGCAGTAATCTATTAGCTCTCTCGTTTGAAGACACGATCGCATAAATTAAGCAGTGCAACGTTTGGTCCTAATTTATTCATTATACAGATGTGTGCAAATTATTAGATTCATGTTTTTTATTACTTTGCTTCAGTTTAACATTAAAAATAATAGTTATTTATCGCCGTAACCTATTTCAATTTGTCGTAATTCTTTTCCTTGCTATAATATGAAGCATATTCAATGAAATTTTTCTCTTAATAATAGCTGGGGGATTTTTCTTTTACTTCTAGTAACATGGTGGTAGCTCTGAATTAGGAGCAGTCATTTTCTTCATGTCTGTTTATCCAACTGTTTGGTGATATTGCTTTCATTTGGTGAATGTAGTAACTGTAGATTGTTAATATTTGCCTTTATTGTGTTTTATGGCTAATATATCTTCAGTATTTATTATTAATTGATCTCAAACCAGGTAACATCGTGTATCTTATCCTTAGCATTCACATTGATTCAAAAGTGCGGTTATGGGTAAAACTGCTGACTTATTCCCAAGGAAAGTAGCTATAACTGAGAGTCTTTTGAAGGAAACTCTTTATTCACAACGTGAAATAGCTACGAAATTGTGTATTTCACAAAAATCTGTTAGTCGCATTGATCAAGCTTTAACATTCGGTGAGACGTTGACCTCACAAAGGAATGGAAAATGCGGGAGGAAAAGAAAGCTATCACCAAGGATGCAAAGAAAACTTCTGCAGATGGGAAAACAAAATTGAAGAGCAACCAGCATTGACCTCAGTAATCACCTAAAGCAGTACGGTACAGAAATATCAGCCTCAGTATTTCGCAGAAGATTATGTGAAGCAGGTTTACCAGCACGAAGGCCTCGTAAAAAGGCTAAACTGACACCTGCAATGGGAAAAAGCGTTTAGAATGGGCCAAAGAGATGCAGGAACATCCAGTGGAATTTTGGAGAAAGGTAAATAGTATGAAAATTTTATATAGCATAAAATTAAATATGTACATGTAAATTTTATGGAAATGAAATAAAAAGCCTAAACTTTGTTTCTCTCATTGCTGGTTTTGTTATACTATCTTTGAGCAATTTTAAAACTGTTTAATATTAATAGAGGTTTTATTGTTTCAGGCATTTTTCTCAGATAAATCCATGCTTGAAGTATGTGAAGAGAGCAGCCAATATATGAGAAGGACAGACAAAGAAGCATTTCCCCTCAGAATAGCCTGATTTAAATGCAAGTGCTCCGTCCTTGTAGTGCCTAAACGCATCAAAATGGTAGTAAAGGCTAAAGGAATGCATAGAGTATACTAAGAGTTGAAAAAAAATTGTAATATTATTTCTGTTAAATAAATAAAAAATAAAGGGTATTTGTTAAAAATTTCACCACTGAGTCTAATAATTTACACACGTCTGTATTTATGGTGTCCTGCAAAATAATTCAGAAGTTAATGCACTCATTTTAAATTAATCTGTGCCCAAAAACGTCTTACGAAAAAACGTGGGGCCATATGTGTACTGTTAGGAAGGCTGCATACCTACCTTGGTCCTCTAGGACCAGGAGGGATGACAGGCACTACTGACAGCGTTATTTAGAGAGTCGAACTGCTTTCTTCATAATTCACTATATTGTAAAGTGTGGAAGCTTATCAGAAAGAATGTGAAACAAATGAAGTTATTTACATAAACCTGTCGCACATACACGAACAGTATGCACACTTTATTCAGACGTAATCTTGTCTTCTGGACAGCAAGGCGTCGTACATCCTCAGGCGGGAGAATTCATACATAACGTCATTGAAATATTTTATTAACGTTAAGTCATATCAGATGATACATGAAATGGGCGAAGAGATGCCCAAAGGAGCCCAGAGTCTATAGAGCTTACAGTTACCGAACATTCATCTTTAAGGATAAGAGAAAACCCTGGAAAAAACGTTATCCAAAAAACTGAGCCTAAACGAATTTCGAACTCGTGACCTCCTGAATGTGAGGCAGGCACACTACCACCTACACTACAGGAGTAACAAGAGAAAAGAAGATGGAATCATAATGCCTTTGTCAAGGACCGCTGCAATTTTAATTTAATTTGAATATAATAATTAGTTGACTAAACTTTCATATCAGACACAAAGCCTACCAGAGCTTTATTTGTGTTTTGTCCCTTACGTTACGCCGAGCTACTAATATTTCCTTCTAGTAAACAAAATAAAAAGCGAATGCAGCGCTGTCATGGAAGTCAACACACCTCAACGCTTTGCCATATTACCTTGCCTTTCTTGTGTGCTCCATGGTATACACTTATACTGTGTTGTAATTAATGCATTGTGGAGCAGTTCGTTTCATAAATAAGTTTGGGTTTGCCAGCCTCGGTAGCGTAGATGGTAGTGTGTCTGCCTTACGTTCAAGAGGTCCCGAGTTCGAATCTCGGTCAGGGTGAGTTACCTGTATAAGGCTTTGTCCGGGGTTTTCCCTTAACCTAAAAGACGAATGTCGGGCAACTCTAAGCTCCATGGACCCTGAGCCCATTTGAACATCATTTCATCCATTCCATTCATCGTTCGATATAACATAAAAGAGTTAACGGACGTACATTACAACAAACAAGGAGATTTGGATGGAAATGTGCGTTTTTGTAGAGGGATACATTCAGTGTATTGTACTGTGGTTTATATTCCATTATGAATTGTGGGGATCTAATTAAAACAAATACTTTATTAATTTTAGTCACTTGTATTGTGTGTAGTTATTGTCTTCCAATTTATTTGGATGAACAAATATTGTATGCAATCTGTACATGTGAGATAAAACCATGTTACTATTACAAGCCCAAATCACCATCATCTCTCCTGGATCATTGCCTCTGACTGCTTGAGTGCCCTTCGAAACATTCAATCGCTGTACAGTTGCCACCCTCTGGTACAGCGTGTCCAGGATGTCCTCCATTCGATCGTTAATGCTGGCGTTGGTGTTTCGTTTGTGTGGGTTCCTGGACACGTGGGGTTGCCGGGCAACGAAACTGCTGACGTTGCAGCTAAAGCTGCTATTTTAGATTCCCAATGTTTTGGCTCTTTTATTACTTCGGTGGATCTTAGTCGAAGTTTACGTAAACTTGTCCTCTCACGTTGGGAGAAGATTGGAATGTAGCTCAGGGCAACAAGCTGCGGGATATTAAACCACACCCTGTACCCTGGTGTGCTTCTTCGCACTGTCGTCGTCGCGAAGAAGTCGTTTTAGCTCGTCTCCGTATTGGACACTGCCTTTTTAGCCATCGCCATTTTTATCCTCTGACCCTGCACCAATTTGTGCCCACTGTCGGGAGCCTTTTACTGTCTGGCATATTTTAACAGAATGCCAGCTTTTAGCTCCCTTGCGTAACTCCCTCAGTTTCCGGGCTACCCTGGAACAGGTGTTGGCGGACAACCTTAGTGCAGTGGAGCGAGTTTTAGCTTTCATCCGCCTTAGCGGTATGGGCAGCCACATTTATAGTGTTTTATGGTATAGGTTTTAGCCTTTTATTGGCACAGTTTTACACAATTTTCCGGGTTTAATGTGTTGATTTTAACTGTGTAGACCATTTACCTTTGTAAGGGCACTGATAACCTCAGTAGTTGTGTGCCCTAAACCCAATACTACTATTACTACTATCATCATCTCCTTCCTCTCTTGATATAGGACACAATCCTGTTCATTTATGGTCCTCTATCCCTTATGCC
This sequence comes from Mantis religiosa, assembly GCA_030765055.1. Classification (NCBI taxonomy): domain Eukaryota; kingdom Metazoa; phylum Arthropoda; class Insecta; order Mantodea; family Mantidae; genus Mantis; species Mantis religiosa. Next base: position 21,593,070 of record CM060954.1, read on the forward strand.
ATTTTAGGCATAGGATGAGGAATCCACAACTGTGAATCGGAGAGAGAAATCTAGGGATGGATGATCACCCTTTGGAATCAGTGTGAGGGAAACAGATGAACGGAATGAGGGTTAAGCAGTTACAAGTTATAATGGACCAATTAGTGGAAAGATGACGGGAGAAATCGGAGATCCTGGAGAAAACCCGCTCCAGCGCCGTGTTGTCCAACACAAATCTCACTTTGGTGTTACCTGGAATCCAACCCGGGCCACTTGGTGAGAGTCAAGCAGTCCAACCATTCGACCATGGCGCGGCCTAAACCGGCAGGTAGGGCCAGACGGGAAGCATTCAGACCACGCCTACCCATTTATCTTGTGTCACTAACTGAGGGGATGATTAGAAGAGCGGCACGAGCCCTGTACCGTCTCTTTCCCCTCCCCTGACGTCTGGAACCTTCGGGATGATTCACTGAACCGCGAGATTTCCAGAAACAGCGATCTTCCAATAAAAAGTCGCTGCAGTTGGCGACTCAGTTCAGTTCTTGGCGAGCAGCTGTGAAGAGTGCCGTGCTAGTGAACGGACTGGAAGACTGGGTATGTGTATCAGAGGAGTTGTATGTAATTCTGAGTGTAGAGTGGACCTGTGACAGACGAACTGGTGAATTGTACAGACGTATTTTTTTATCTTGAAAACTGCAGAGCGATGCGCAGTGGTATCTGGACGAGTGCATCTCAGAACGGCTGCAAGTGGGGGGGGGGGGGGAGGACAGGTCAGTTGCGTACCAGTTGCGAGCAACTAAATACGTGCAGAGTTACTCGGTAACACTACAGCATGTTTCAAAATGTGCTTGTCTCCTAGTTCCAAGAGAGCATTTACAAATGACGTCTCCTAGCAGCACATTAGGAAATAAAGTGCTACATTTAAAAACACGAGAAGTAATAACCAATATCCATAGATTTATAAAAAAGGAACAATGGTCTGGATCAGCTATAAAAATCTGGGGAAGGGTATCTGAGGCAACAGTTGTGTCTGAAAGCAGTTTAGGAGAGTTATTAAGGAAAGAAAAGCCATTGGTGCTAGTGCAACAACGTCCTTCTCTATGCCCAGTAAACAAAGATTAAGAACATGTACAAAATCTAATTTGGATGTTTTAATTCAGAAGTAGCTAGGCGAACTTTGAATAATTTTTAAAGCACAGAAAAACAAAGACCAACTTTGAAGAAAGTGCTTATGAAGCTAAAAATTCTACTGACTTCCAAGGCAGTGTTTGAACATCAAGAAGAGTTCTTTTGAAGCTAGGATTATTTAAAGGGGAAAAAACACTAAGCGTGACAGACAAATTTTAATCGAACATCACACCATACGTGCAAAAAGGCTTAAGTATTACGAAATATTTGAAAATATTGAATTGAAGTTTATATAGTTTATATGAATGAAACTTATATAAATACAGCACATACTGGACCATATGCCTGTAGTGAAATTCGTTACAGGGACTCTGCAGCGATAGAGAAAGGCCGACAGTTGTTTATCTTGCCTGCTGGAGGAGAACCGGGTTTTGTTCCAAATGTCTATGTACTATTTAAGATCCAACAAAAGCGTGGAGATTACTACCATAGTAAGAATTACAACTTAGTCTATAAGAGCTGCAAACTGGCTTCGAGAATGAAATTTGTTTTTAGACACCTTATGCAGCGCCCTCCCCTCTCGTAATCTTACGCGTGTGACGCATTGTAGCGATAGGTGCCCTATCCCCACCACAGTTGCTACTCATCCCTACCGCGCAGGATTCCTGTCAAGATAAAATAATACATCTGTAATTGTGTGCACTACGTAATTCTGTGTAATCGGCAAGTGTTCCAATTGTAATTCGGTGGAAATAAAGAACATTTTGAGTCTGTGCAATTGGACTTTTAATTTCACAAACCCACAAAGTGACGATATGCACTCAGTAATCTAGCTGACTCATAAAGCCACGATTACCTCAATGCACCATATACCGTGTGTAGATTGGGTGCAGTTCATCGTTTAAAAAGCAAGCCATGTTCTGGATTATAAATAAAATAATAACCAGAACCGGTTTTCCATTAGTTACATTTAATTAGTGTTCCTTAAGTGCGTTAGGAGATTTATAGCTGACCATGTTACACTGATCTGATATTCCAGTACACCGCCTACAGCTACATATTCTAGGTCAATAATTGTGAACTTGGTTAATATATTATTATGTTTTTATAACGAGCCTGTATTCATATTGCCTACCTGTTTATCATCTCAGAAACTGCGAGCACTTGCAGCGTTTTAAACCTCAGCCTTCTGTATATGAATAACAGAACTCAGTTCACAGAATTAAATACGAATCTTTACATCCCATAGTAAAATCATTGTATCGAAGTTGCTCAGGACTCCATTTTAGGACCACTACTGTTTACTTTGTACATAAATGACATTACCAATGTAATTCCTAATTATGTTAGTTTAAATCTCTATGCTGATGACACGACGATGATATTTCAGAATAAAGACCTTAATAACCTAGAAATACAAATAAATGAAATTGTAAATAGTATAACTCAATATTTTAATAACTATAATTTATGTATTAACGCAAAAAAGGTGAATTAATAATTTTCAATTTTAAAACCACTCATTTTGAGCCCCATATACCTATACCTGCACAATAATATGATTCTATCTATCGATAATGTGGATGTTCTCGGTTTAACAGTTGACAGTAAACTAACATGGCATGAACATATTAATAAAATTGAAAAGAAATTATCATCAGCACTATTTTTATACGTAATATATCAAAATTTGTATTAGCTGAAACTGCCAAGATAGTCTATTTCGCTTTCATTTATTCAATTATTACATATGGCATAGAGCTATGGGGATCAACATCTAAAGCCAATCTCAAAAAACTCTTTACATTACAAAAACGAGCCATCAGATACATAGCCAATCTGCCAATGAATGGTCCTCGTAAGGAAGCATTCAAAACTCTTTCAATACTAACCCTTCCCAGTATCTTTATATTAAAATCCATATTGTATATACGAAATAGGTCGTTGCCTCAATATTCAGCTATCCATAACTACAACACTAGAGGAAAACACATCTTGATAACTCAATCACATAGGTACATTAAAATTATATGAAAGAAAGATTGATTATATTAGCAGTAAATTATTCAATAAATTACCAATAAATTTTAGAAATATTACTACTTTACCTAAGTTTAAACATATATTAACTAATTGTCTTAAATCAACAGCTTACTATGACGTGGAAGAATTTCTGAATGATAATGATATTATAATTGATCTACAGTAAGTTTTTATCAATGTATTTGTATTACAATCATCTTTGATGTATTATTATAGCACTTTAACTGTTATTACTTGTAATTACATTGACTGTCTTTGTTTATTTTTAACTGGACTATGATCTTAAACAAGTTTTCAATGGTGTATACTATTGTACTTGTTATAAAGAGCAATATATTAGTACTGCTGTCACTTTCGTGTTAAGATTACCCAATACAGAATTTTGCACAAATTTCGACATTTTAACTCCCTTCAGGAAACCCCTCATTGTCAGAATCAATTTATGGTTATGAAAATTAAGTTATACTAATTAATTTTCAATTGCAGTTGAGTAGAAATGTGAAATAGCGAGCGAAATTTTTTAAATAACTTTCTCACAATTTTATATTACTATCTATTTCTATACTTTAAAATAGTATCTCAAGATGCAACTAAAGATTCTTTCAACTTTTTGATATACTTCCTTTGAAGATCGAAAGAGGTTTTTCTGAGTATCAGATATGGATTTAAGATTTTAATTAATTCTTTAATACCACAGTGATTAGAATGAAAGATTTTAGGTACCTTCCCTTTTAAGCAGAAGTTTTAGAGGTATATACAATATTAACATTTTATTACAAACCTTTATACTCAAGGAAAATAAAGCTTTCCAAATTTCATGGTTAGAGATTTTAAAAGGACCCAATTTTATTTATATTTAGGTGTATAGAACACGAAAACTAATTTTATTCTTCATGTTAAAATGTGTGTTATAAATACAGCTAAATGTTTCTTCTTAATAGAAAGCAGAAAGTTAATTGCATTATGTCCTTAAGCATAAAGGATCTTCCTCGATAATAAGGCTAAAATTGTCGATTATTTTTCTCAGAAATGTCTTTAAGAAATGAAGTTGTTATTAAAATACCGCACGCTTAAGATATATGTATGGAAAATAAAATGTCTTATTTATAAATATACTCTATACTTCGTAAATTGTGGAGAGAAATATGTATATAATTTATTAAAGCATACCATTTATGCTAAATAAATAGTAAGCTATTGATCTGAACTTTTATATAGTTATGCTTTTTTTTTTTAGATTGTGAAATTCGTATGAAATTTAAGGCCCTCGCATAGCAACCTGATTAGCAGCTTATATATGTACATATATCCTCATAGTTTCGATCCCACCCATGTGGTGGAGATTTTAGGTCCCGGGTATAGGCTCGGTGCCCACTCAGCATCGTGAGGAAAGTGACCTCATCCGTGGACTTGGAGAATATGACCTCGACCCTGGAGAATCCTATAAAAAGCCCAGACTTGTACTGGATCCCCTAACTAAATTCCAATATACTTCAATATTCTACCTCTTTGCCTAAAACTATATACTAACTTATCTACCACCGTTAACCAACCATCATTATAAATAAACTTTCTCCATGCCAGTAAGGGACCTGCTCCCGATATGGCAAGAGTCGAAGGGCCTTCCTCTTCTAGAGGAGGCACCCTTCAACGACCTCACGACTTGTGTGTGAGGAAAGTGAGGAGCTTACGCTAGGTAACCGGCCCTGGTCACGAAAACCAACGTTCCGGCTTGGGGATGCCGAGATGCTGACCACATCTCCTCCCCGTATCGGTTGGATGATCACCCACCCCACATTGCGTAAGTGGACGAGAGACCAGCAGTCGGGTTGGTCGGCCTTGGCCTTCTAAGGACTGTCGCGCCAGGGAATTTTTTTTTTTATCCTCATAGTTACAACAAATGTAATATAAAATTTATTTCAGTTTTTTAGAATTTCTTCTGCCCAACAAGGGCAAACAGGAACCTCCATTTCTATGCCCTCGTAATTCTGGCAACTGTTTGTAACATTACCTTTGGAAATTAGAAATCTTGGTCTACTTCAGTGTATTCTATATACTAAGCGTGATTCTAGGTCCTGCCCTATGGAAAGCCCCACGGAGGCATCAGGCGCCCTTTTGGGACAGCTCGGTAACTCCCTGGTCGAAGGATACCCGGGTCCTTGGTTTTACGGGCCCAGGACTAATGGGAGTAGAACCTCTGACATTAACATTAACATTGTTACATAATTTATTTACTTGAAAAACAAAGGAGAGCAACACCTCGCACAGTGCTAGTTACACAGATCTAATGTCACCAGTAGCCTCCAGAAGGAAGGGACGAAGTGAGGAAAACATAGGAGGTTACATGCTCCAAAGACGCGCCAATGTTCCCGATAGTTCCTAACTCAAGGTTCGTCCCATAGCTGGAGCTGCTTACAGACCATTGGGGATATTGTTTCCTATGAGCAAGCCTCCATACCATTCATCTGGCACCGTTATATGTCAGATACCTAGAAGCATATCTAAAAGATGAGAAGGAACCAGAATAAAAAGGAAGTTACGGCAAGGAAATCGTGTTAGTTGAGGAACAACTCCAACATTCGCCTACTGTCCAGAGATATACACGAAAATCCCAGGGTTAGAGTGAAAGCTAACGAGAATCGAGTCCTTCATACCCGCAATTTGCACTCTGTTGTACCACAGTTAACAGTCGATAGAAATGCGACACACAACGATCTACCTGCAGTGTTTGATTGCGGAGGATGCAGCAACAGTGCCTGTTATTAAAACGTTTTATAAAGGGCAAGCGGCGCCCACATTTGTCACTCAACCGGTTTCGGACACTCATTTGCCGCTGTCATAGAAAAACAGGCTCCTGACCTTACCCTAACGACTATGTAGGAAAGGATGTAGGTCAGGGAAAGGAATAGAGGTTTATCACAATCGGTAATTAAACATACATCACACATTGACGATTATGCAATGGACAATGCATTATGCAATGGATTATGCGGTCCAGTCTAGTTTATTATAAACAAAGAAATTCATAAAATACACACTAGCAAAAAATTGTAACATTTATCATCCCAGCGCTAAACTTTCTTGCTTCCAGAAAGGCGTGTATTACGAAATCATCAAAATATGCTGTTCCATGCGATTTAAAATGAAAAATTTATAATTTCAGGGTTTTTAAAAATACTGCTAGTGAGTACCTATGCTATAAATATTTTATTCTGCACGAGATTATCCTAATGACAAACTGTCCTGTAGCTCTGTAAGTAGAATCTAGCTGTTCTAATGACAAATCATTCCCAATTTACCTTTGATGGCTGTCCAAAGGCTATTTAAACGTTGTATATGAATTTAAAAAATGAATAAGGCTAGTTAAAGTTAGTTTTTTTCCATGAAATTTGTACATTTGTAATTTATAGTTGATTCATCTAAACCAGGCAAGCAAGTTTTCTTAGTTTATCCATCACAAGAAAGAATCAAAAGAAATAAAGAAGGAAGGAAGGAAAGAAAGAAAGAATGAAAGAAAGAAGAAGGAAAGAAAGAAAGAAAGAAAAAAAGAAAGAAAGAATGAATGACAGAAAGAAAGAAAGAAAGAAAGAAAGAAAGAAAGAAAGAAAGAAAGAAAGAAAGAAAGAAAGAAAGAAAGAAAGAAAGAAAGAAGGAAAGAAAGAAAGAAAGAAAGAAAGAAGAAGAAAGAAAGAAAGAAAGAAAGAAAGAAAAGAAAGAAAGAAAGAAAGAAAGAAAGAAAGAAAGAAAGAAAGAAAGAAAGAAAGAAAGAAAGAAAGAAAGAAAGAAAGAAAGAAAGAAAAGAAAGAAAGAAAGAAAGAAAGAAAGAAAGAAAGAAAGAAAGAAAGAAAGAGAAAGAAAGAGAAGAAAGAAAGAAAGAAAGAAAGAGAGAGAAAGAAAGAAAGAAAGAAAGAAAGAAAGAAAGAAAGAAGGAAAGAAAGAAGGAAAGAAAGAAAGAAAGAAAGAAGGAAGGAAGGAAGAAAGAAAGAAAGAAGGAAAGAAAGAAAGAAAGAAGGAAACAAAGAAAGAAAGAAAGAAGGAAAGAAAGAAAGAAGGAAACAAAGAAAGAAGGAAAGAAAGAAGGAAAGAAAGAAAGAAAGAAGAAAGAAAGGAAGGAAGGAAGGAAGAAAGGAAGAAAGAAAGAAAGAAAGAAAGAAAGAATGAATGAATGACAGAAAGAAAGAAAGAAAGAAAGAAAGAAAGAAAGAAAGAAAGAAAGAAAGAAAGAAAGAAGAAAGAAAGAAAGAAAGAAAGAAAGAAAGAAAGAAAGAAAGAAAGAAAGAAAGAAAGAAAGAAAGAAAGAAGAAAGAAAGAAGAAAGAAAGGAAGAAAGAAAGGAAGAAAGAAGGAAGAAAGAAAGAAAGAAAGAAAGAAAGAAAGAAAGAAAGAAAGAAAGAAAGAAAGAAAGAAAGAAAGAAAGAAAGAAAGAAAGAAAGAAAGAAAGAAAGAAAGAAAGAAAGAAAGAAAGAAAGAAAGAAAGAAAGAAAGAAAGAAAGAAAGAAAGAAAAGAAAGAAAGAAAGGAAGAAAGGAAGAAAGAAAGAAAGAAAGAAAGAAAGAAAGGAAGAAAGAAAGAAAGAAAGAAGAAGAAAGAAAGAAAGAAAGAAAGAAAGAAAGAAAGAAAGAAAGGAAGGAAGAAAGGAAGAAAGAAAGAAAGAAAGAAAGAAAGAAAGAAAGAAAGAAAGAAAGAAAGTAAGAAAGAAAGAAAGAAAGAAAGAAAGAAAGAAAGAAAGAAAGAAAGAAAGAAAGAAAGAAAGAAAGAAAGAAAGAAAGAAAGAAAGAAAGAAAGAAAGAAAGAAAGAAAGAAAGAAAGAAAGAAAGAAAGAAAGAAAGAAGAAAGAAAGAAAGAAAGAAAGAAAGAAAGAAAGAAAGAAAGAAAGAAAGAAAGAAAGAAAGAAAGAAAGAAAGAAGAAAAGAAAGGAAGAAAGGAAGAAAGGAAGAAAGAAAGAAAGAAAGAAAGGAAGAAAGGAAGAAAGAAAGAAAGAAAGAAAGAAAGAAAGGAAGGAAGAAAGGAAGAAAGAAAGAAAGAAAGAAAGAAAGAAAGAAAGAAAGAAAGAAAGAAAGAAAGAAAGAAAGAAAGAAAGAAAGAAAGAAAGAAAGAAAGAGGTCAAAACTTAAGCAAAACTTAAAAAAGCAAAACTTAAAAATTATATGAATTTTAAAAAATAAAACTTGTGAGCTGAGTAGAGCTGAATCACTTTATACACTGATTTGGTTACAGCAGAAACAATGACTTGCTCTCTTCCTTTGCTCCAGTACACAGAAGTAGATATTCCATTGTTCAAGACAAATGACTTCAGTTCTTTATATCTGCCTCACCGCATACATCCGCGTTTCATTGTTGACAAACTGAATATTTTAAGAATTTACTGTAATAATATAGGCTAAGATAGGATGGGCAAAAAGACTTGAACAACTTTAGAGGTATCTACTATTTCTGTGTAGGCTATAATAAAAGTCTGAAAGAGTTATTTATCTGTCAAAGTATACTTTAATAAGAGACAAACAAAGTCAGGAAAGGGAATTTGTTTCAACCAGATATTTGGACCATCATTGGGTCAAAATAAACCCCATCACCTTATGTGGGTTAAGGGACAACGGAGAAGATTTAACCATAAAAGTCTTCTAGATCTTTGTACAACATTTTAATAAAAATGGAAGGGGCATAAACAAAATTATTTAAAATGTTATTCAAGTTTAAACAGCTAAATGTCCAATCATAGATTTAACTAATGTTTTATAAAATAGGAAGTCTTCGGGAAGAAGGGTGGACTTGTAGCTTTTCATGTTTATATGCCTAATAGGAATTAAAGAGTAGAAACTTTGTAAGGCATGCAATTTTCCAAGATGAAACATGTTTAAGAATGTGGGTTTGATTTACTCAGGAACAAGTAAATTATTTTAGATCTGCAGTCGCCCATGAAATGTTATTGAATCACGTTGCCAGATGAGAATCATCCAATTTAAAAGGGATTGAGACCTTATATGTGGTTTTATGGTCAGAAGCGACAGGAAGTGAATCCAGATAACACGCATCTCCACTCCCTCAGTTATTTTCACTTCCTTCAGGAGTTTACAGTACATCGCAACAATACATTTCCTATAAATCCCATGATACGGGGGCTAGGGATAGGAAATGTACAACAAAAATCTCGCTTTATCTCTGCGCTATGACTTTTGTGTCCCAAAATGGTATCCCAAGAGGAAACAGACAATGTCTTCCAGTAAGCCCTCATCCAACCCTGCCATAACCAGGGATTCCAACTGCCCTCTCATGTGTGAAAGGATTCGAAATGAGGGTTTGCCGGTTTGCTGCTGAAACAACAGGTAAACCAACAAATAGGGAGTGGGTTTATCACCTTGTAAATCTATCCACATCTCTAGATAATAAATGTAGTCAAGTTTAATGTTGCTACAGGCAATCATGTAAACAAACAAGTGGAATTGTATCAAGCACCTTGTCTAAGAGAATGTGTTCCTCCTAGCTAAATAATTATGGGAACATAAATACTTTTTATCCTTCTACAAAACTAATTAACAATATTTCAATGAGAATATGTGTTTAGAAATCCCACATATCCCTAAAGAATTATACCGTCCTGAAAAATATAACTTTTGTGGCAGGTTTGCAATTTGAAAAGTGTTTTAACTAAACCAGTGTGCCAAATCGAATGATGTTGTCTATATTTCTTCATCTCGTAACGCTTTCTCACAAATCACAAAATACTAATTACAGAATAACATTTTTATGTAAAGTTCGTGAGCTACAAAATGAATGCAAAAAGCAAAATCTATTATTAATAAATATAAATACCTGCTTATCTGTAAAATAAGATGAGCTTTCCTTGGCTAGAATGTCCCTTGAGCTGATTTATTAAGTCGCAATTAAGGAACTTCTTGTTCAAGCACCAAAGGTAATCCGCTATAATGTTCCATCGCTCTTGTATCTCCTGCCCATCTCCTTGATTTCTTGATAAAAACATTCACCCTGTTCATCTATGAGGGATCCAGAATTATCAGGAAAGTAGTTTAGATAAGGGTACAAGAAGTGAAGTATTAAACTCATATTTGACCAAGAAACTCATAGCTTTTCTGACATATTTCTTATATTTTTTTTCTTATCGCTAATCTTTTTACTTCAAGAAACAAACTGACTATATCTTTAAAAGTACAACACAGTTCCGGTTTTCTATCACTTATGCTGTCCAAAAATGCACTATCTTGATCGGTTATCTTACAAAGGAACATCAGCTTCAGACATCATAGAAAATTTACTGCTCAGGTATTTGAAACACGAACCATTCTTGTCCAGTAATTTTATGAATTGTTTCATAACACCTAATTTTATATGTAAAAGAGGCATTAACTATGAGGCATGTTTTTTTTAAATCAGTACCGTTTTGGAATTAAAACAGACGTGCATAGATATCGCAATAATTTTATTTTTACATGAAAGCCTCTACCTTAATCTAATTTTCTACATAATTTCCGTGAATATTGAGGCATTTGTCATAACGTGGCACCAGTTTTTGAATACCCTCCTCATAAAATTCTGCCGCCTGACGTGCTAACCACTGTATCACAAGTGTTTTGACTTCGTTATCGTCCTGAAGACGTTGACCGTCCAGATGTTTCTTCAAGTGCAGGAACAAATGGTAGTCGCTGGGCGCCAGATCAGGGCTGTATGGAGGATGATCTAGAGTTTCCCATTGAAAAGATTTGATGCGATCTTTGGTCCGATTAGCCACATGTGGACGGGCATTGTCATGCAGCAAAACGATATCCTTACTCAACTTGCCACGTCTTTTGTTCTGGATTGCACGGCGCAGATTGTTCAATGTCTCACAATAAGACGCTGCATTGATTGTCTCATTACGAGGCAGAAACTCCACTAGCAATACTCCTTTTCTGTCCCAAAAAACTGTGCACATGATTTTCCGGGCAGAAATTGTTTGCTTAAACTTCACTTTTGTGGGTGATGATGACTGTCGCCATTCCATGGATTGTTGTTTCGATTCTAGAGTGACGTAAGCCACCCATGTTTCGTCACCAGTAATAATTTGGTCTAAAAAGCCTTTACCTCCATTGTGGTACCGCACAAGGAAAGTCAATGAACTGCCTAAAAATTGGGTTTTGTGACAATTCGTCAACATTTTCGGAACCCAACGTGAACACAATTTCTGGTACTTCAAGTTCTCGGTCACAATGCGATACAAAACACTACGAGAATATTGAGGAAAATAGTCGCACAATGACAAAATTGTAAAGCGTCTGTTTTTTCTCACCTTTTCGTCCACTTTCTGCACCAAATCTTTAGTAACGACCGAAGGACGCGCACTCCGTTCTTCATCATGTACATTTGTGCGGCCATCTTTAAATGCTCTCACTTATTTCCTTACCATTCCATCACTCATAATGTTTTGTCCGTAAACTTCACAGATCTCACGATGAATATCGATCGGTTTTACGCCTTTAGCACTAAGAAATCGTATAACAGCCCGTACTTCACAATCGGCGGGACTCACGATTGTCGGAGACACCTTAAACACTCAGTAACCAAAGTGTACAGTAATGAGGTCAGTGCGTAGACAAGAGATGTAGGTAACCAGCGCACATGCGCGGAACGCCGACCGTAGCGCTGCGGCAGCGGAATCGCAAAACGGTACTGACTTAAAAAACATGCCTCGTATTTTGGATCTACTAGAGTAGCACGAATGACGTTTCTCTCTCCTGGCGTTATACAATAATCTCAGTTTCCAGTGTTTAACCTTGATCGCTTAGAAAGATAAGGGATAGAGGGTAGGGAAGCCCAGAAGGGATGGTTTGTTTTGAGGGATTTGAACAACTTGAAGATGCAAAATATATTATATTGTTATATGTAATATATTATATTTCGCTGCAAAAATTTACACATATAATCGCTATGATATATAGAGTCCAAGATATTAAAATTTCGAGTTTCATAAAATACGGTGCGTGTCACGTGAAAATACTTATCATTTTCAATATCATATTGTTTGCTTCTGTGTAAGTAGCCTATTTTCATCAAAAGTGGGAAAGTGTCGCAGGATATTGTTAGTTTTGGAAAAAAATCTTGTGCAGCATCGGTATCACCTAGCTCCTACTGTTTATTTTTATGCAGTTTCTTATAAAAGAATATCTAAAATTTACTTCATGAATCCAGATTCGATCCTTGTAGACTGTCCAATCTGAATTTGAGATTACCATTGCTTTCCCTGATAGATCGACGAATGCTGGGATAGTTTCCAAATTACCACGAATTCCTTTACATTTAATCACTTTCGTACCATTTACCCCGTATAGCTCAAATGTGTTTCCAGGTGTCGTACGTATGATGATGGCGTGGATGAATGCTCCAAAGAAACAAAGAAACAGTATTCCCCGTGGACACCAGAGAGTTACTTGATTAAATAGATTATTCATAACGATTTTTGGGTAGCTCTAATAGTGAGTATTTGTGAGATAGAATGTTGAATTATTAAAGTCGTCCGCATCTCTCTGTGATCTGTATAACTGTGGTGTCTACTTCATCCTGTCCTCCTACAGGTCTCAGGTGATTCCCTTCGTTGTTCGTATACTGTAGCCACAGTACCAGGCAGCGATTAGGAGGCGGCGAATTGATCGAAATCAGATAATTAAACAAAAAGAAGATAAATTAATAAAAATACTTTGCTATTCTAATCCAAAAATCTTGTTATAATAATATGAAATTAGAATGGATAGAGTAATGATTAAAATAACGGTTGACTCAAAGAATAAAAAGGGAAGACTATTATTTAATATAGCAAACATACTAGCCTCCAGGAAAGAAAAAGAAAATATTCTTGTAAAAATCTGTACATTTCGGAGAGACAGGAAGGGAGGACCGTTACCTTCTTTATGCTAGTAAAAGTTCAATGTCTGAGAACTATAGAATACTTACAGCCAGAAATGTGTTGTGACAAAGGGTTTTCAAAATGCAGTGGAGCATGAACGCTAAAGGGATTTATTTCGCTGATTTGATAACGATATATATCGTTACAAACAACTCAGGGTAGGCGTTCCCCGACTCAGGGTGTGCTGAACGTCAATGAGTTAAATGGGTTTTTCAAACCAATACCATAATTCGAAATAAATGAGAAACCAATAATAATGTAACATTTGAGAAGGGTTAGATAGTTTGATAATGTGATAAAGTTCGAGAGGGGATTAGAATAAGGTTCGAACTGAATCGTGAAGTAAGAAAAACTTACTCAAAAGGTGATACTACGACAGGAAGGGCGTGTTCATGCGCGTTAAGAAGGAGAAGCGAAGATTTATGTCCGAAATGTAGGGAAGTTAAGAATAGCGCAACCAGCGTAAGTGGAGGCGGCATTAGAAGTTTATTAGAGCAACGTAGTCGCCGTATAAAGAAGAAATAGAAACCGCGCGGAAGTAACTTTAAACAAGTAATCCAGGGTTTCAAGTAAAATTGAATTTATGTTAGGAATTTTACTAACAGGTGGTCACCGATCCAAGTCGATAAGCAAACTTAGTAGGAATTAAACCAAATAATTCTGCATCAAATAAAAGTGTTATTAATACGACTGAGTAGCCAACAACCACCAAAATCCATTTCCTACAACCATTCACCTGAGGATAATAGAACTCATAGCTCCAATTGGAATCCAAGCAATTTAACACTGGTATGCGGGTTTGCCGCAATACCCTATACCCTGTATATTTTGTGTTGAGATAAACCTTCGCAGGACAGCTACATTACTTATTTTGCTATAGGTAAAAGAGAGACTAAAGCGAATCAACAATCACATACGTTTAACTTTAAAATTCTTTTGTCCTTCCATGCGATTGCCAGAATAATGTCAGCACTATACATATGTAACAAAGTTTTCAACAGTTGTTGTCTGTAAAAATGAATATCTACGAAATATTGAATTCAACAAAAGTCATCGTAGATAAATTATATGCTTATATAGAAATCTACGTATCTTCTCTGCTTGATTTTGATTAACTTTGTACCATTTGTGTAACTTCTTTTTCTGAAAGAAGAGGACTTCAAACATTTCCCAGACATTTCAAAGTAAGTATACACTTTATTTGTCATATAAATGTTTCAGACATATTCATTGGGTATTTACAAAAACTGTTAGGGACATTTTGAGAAAAATAAACTCGAAAAATATCAATGTCAAACGTAGTTTGGAGTGGGAAAATTTCCTTGAAGAGTATAATGTGGCATTTTTCAAAGGTAACGAATGAAATAATAAATTTAGTATTTAATTGATTTTATTTCACAGTTATGCTATTTACAGATACACACACAGATCCTTTTACAAAACTGCCATTATGAATTCACTGAGAAATAAAATAGCGTGGAACATAAGAGCTACTATTTTGGTAGGGTTGAAAGAGTAAACACCAAGAAACTCCTAAAGATTTCCCACACATATCACGTTACGGTACTTGAGATATTAGCAAAGCCCAAGCAGTAACAGTACGTGTGGCCCGTTAGCTCAGTTGGTTAGAGCGTCGTGCTAATAACGCGAAGGTCGTGGGTTCGATCCCCCCACGGGCTAGAAATTTTTCTTCACTTCAAAATTTTCTAGTAGACCTTCTGAAATATATAATTAAACATATGACTCGAAACCATCATAGTTCCTTTGAGATTTACGCAAATCTAGTGCAGTGTTTTGTTTTGACTAGAAGACAAAAAATATATCGTGGGATACTTAAATAAACAGGGGAACACGTGTCATTTACTGCACACTCATGTCTCATATGTTATGCTATATACTTTCATAGAACACTCAAAAGTCATTTTTCGGTATAAGGACTTCGGTATAAGGACAAATATTTTTATTTGGGGTCTCAAAGTTATCGAAGTTTTAGATGTAATATGTGGTTCCTTTTGTAAATACGTAATAGAGATTTTAAATATATATCCGAAATTTGGCGTGAACGTTATAGATTCAATCCTTATTTTTCTATACAAATTTCCACAAATTTGTGGACATAAAAAATTCCTAAATATGTAGCTAATGTAAGAAATAACTTCTCAGAACCATATTTTGCAGCCAATTTGGTTCAACGTTCTTTAAGTATGTTGAAGTTATGGCGTTATCCTCCAGCTTAATCTCTCTCCATCTTGATCGAGCCACACGTTCGGGAGCCAAATTTGTGGCGTTTATCCTCCACTCGCAGCAGATAGGAAGCACGCAGACTGTTTGGAAGATCCAGGTCGAGATTTGATTAAATAAGAGTCATGAGATCTGTTCACAAGTGTAGATTTTTGGTGACAGAAATAAAATTTTATATGACTCCGATTTCGTAATATAAATTTAATTGTATAATCTGGATTACAATTCATTCGAACTTTCTTTCCTAATCAGTCACTGTAGATTACCTTCAACACATCGATAAATTCTTATTTTTAAGTTAATCAGCCCCAAAGTTGGGAGCGATCTTTGTGACCGTCCCTCTTAATCATTGCAGGTCGAATTGTTTCTTGATGATTGAGTTTGATATATTATTTAATTTGATTGTATAATCTAACGTCCACTCGTCACTATTACGAATACCGAATAACTCTTTTCTTGTAACTTTCCGTGACAATTATATTCACCGCGACATTTTTTTCATCGTCATGAAACAAGATTGAAGATCATATATCTATCTCAAGATTATTGATTTTCGTAACTATCGTTACTCTTTTATTAATTTTGTGATTGGCCGATGTACTGCTACGTCACCACATTACGTAATACAATTATTACTAGGGCCAATCACAAAATTACACATATATTTGTTTTTAATGTTGTCATTACATGGCCTACTAAGTCATATCAGAAAACAATATTCATATAAAAAGTTCTAACTAAAACATATCGTTACAAAGTTTACTCTTATGGTCCATTTAATGTTTCATCTTTCCAAAGATGTAGGAGCTATACAGGTGTGAAGCAAGAAAAAGCAAAGACTTGTTTGCAGGTTGAATCCTGTTTCCTTGTAAGTTTGAACGCCCGCTGGATTCGCGGCACACAAACAAGTATATTGAACTGTCACGCGTGTTTTGGAGTGCAGGAGAACATGGTGCACGGGATATAGAGAAGAGGCTCTTCGGATGATGTTTTTATGGCATCAACATGTGGCCTTGCAGATCCATGATCCTAACGCAGCAGGTATATAACTGAAGTCATGGCCTACTATAATAAAAATACTTCTTTCTCTCCCCGACGCGGTGCGGCGAGGCTCAGCGTCGCTGCCGATGTTATATGAGAGGGTTGGGGATGAATTTTATGCCTTGCATTGCCTCGTATTGAGGTTTTCCGGCATCCCTGGGGGAAAAGGAGAATACTTGGCAAGACAGAGAAAGAAAGAAAAGAACAAGCCGCACATATTCTGTCGAAAACACAAACAGCCAGGTGACTTCGAAAACGAGAAAACGCCAGTAATGGAAGCATATAAACCACCTATTAACTTTTTGGTCATATTTAAATTTTCAATTAAATAAATTACACTGGTCAACAAAATTTAAGTTGCTTAATGTTAAAAAATTTATAAAGGATTATTTTTGTGCGCTGATTACAAATCTTTTTGAGAACTTTTCCATCACCCGTAGTTTTTGAGTAATTCTATTTACAAGATTTCTTGTAATTATACAGTTAACATGTGTCACCGACACTTTTTAACATCTATGTTAGTAAAATAATCCAAAATTGGAGACAAAAACTTGGCGCAGGCATAAAAGTAGCCCAAGGAAATATTTTAAATATTTTGTTGCATGCAGATAACGTAGTAATTATACAGGAAACAGAAGATGGCCTACAACGTTCAATACACCACCTTAACCAAATATGCAAACGTTTTTATATTGAAAT
The DNA here is from genome assembly GCA_030765055.1 of Mantis religiosa. NCBI lineage: Eukaryota > Metazoa > Arthropoda > Insecta > Mantodea > Mantidae > Mantis > Mantis religiosa. Next base: position 21,610,091 of record CM060954.1, read on the forward strand.
ATCAATAGAAAAGTAAAAAATATTGGCAAACTGGGGCAAAATACCAATAAGTTCGAAAATAGTCGTTAATGACAAAGTATTGGAACAAGTATCCTCCTCCAATTATTTAGGGTGTGAAATCAGCAATGAGAAAGATAAAGATACCAACAAAAATTAACGAGATTTCAAACAATTTGTGGAACACTTCACAAAACCCTAAAGAATAAAACAAGATCTGGAACAAGAATAAAATTTTATAACACCATGGCGGTCCCAACGTTACTTTATGGATGTGAAAACTGGGTACCCACACAAAGAACCATCAGCAGAATACAAAGTTGCGAAACGAGATTCTTGAGAAGAACAAAAGGATGTACAACAGAAGATAGCGTCAGAAATGAAAATATAAGAAATGAATTACAAGTGGAAGCTATCACCTCAAGAATGGATAGGTACAGAAGAAGATGGTTTGAACATGTTGGAAGAATGGATGATACAAGACTGCCAAAAGTAGTTTTCCAATATAGTTCTAAAGGAAAGAGGGACGTAGGGAGGCCGAGGAAAAGATGGAAGGAGACACTGTGAAGTCGGAACAGGCGAGAGCCTAATTCATGAAGTGAAGAAGAAGAAGAAGAAGAAGAAGAAGAAGAAGAAGAAGGAAGAAGAAGAAGAAGAAGAAGAAGAAGAAGAAGAAGAAGAAGAAGAAGAAGAAGAAGAAGAGTTTCTCAGGAAAGAAGTCAAGATAGGAGTCCAACGCGTGTATTTTCAAGGACATATTACATTCCATGGCCATGTACTTCTCAATCAGCTCCGAGTTCGAACCTCGGTCAGAGCGAGTTACCTGGATAAGTTTTTTCCGGGGTTTTCTCTTATCCTTAGAGATGAATGTCTGGTAACTCTAAGCTCTATGGACCCTGGGCTCATATGAGCTTTATTTCACCCATTCCATTCATCGTCCGATATGACTTAACGTTGGAGGACGTAAATTACATAATAATAATAATAATAATAATAATAATAATAATAATAATAATAATAATAATAATAATAATAATAATAATAATAATAATAATAATAATAATAATAATAATAATAATAATAATAATAATAATAATAATAATAATAATAATAATAATAATAATAACAATAACAATAACAATAACAATAACAATAACAATAACAATAACAATAACAATAACAATAACAATAACAATAACAATAACAATAACAATAACAATAACAATAACAATAACAATAACAATAACAATAATAATAATAATAATAATAATAATAATAATAATAATAATAATAATAATAATAATAATAATAATAATAATAATAATAATAATAATAATAATAATAATAATAATAATAATAATAATAATAATAATAATAATAATAATAATAATAATAATAATAATAATAATAATAATAATAATAATAATAATAATAATAATAATAATAATAATAATAATAATAATAATAATAATAATAATAATAATAATAATAATAATAATAATAATAATAATAATAATAATAATAATAATAATAATAATAATAATAATAATAATAATAATAATAATAATAATAATAATAATAATAATAATAATAATAATAATAATAATAATAATAATAATAATAATAATAATAATAATAATAATAATAATAATAATAATAATAATAATAATAATAATAATAATAATAATAATAATAATAATAATAATAATAATAATAATAATAATAATAATAATAATAATAATAATAATAATAATAATAATAATAATAATAATAATAATAATAATAATAATAATAATAATAATAATAATAATAATAATAATAATAATAATAATAATAATAATAATAATAATAATAATAATAATAATAATAATAATAATAATAATAATAATAATAATAATAATAATAATAATAATAATAATAATAATAATAATAATAATAATAATAATAATAATAATAATAATAATAATAATAATAATAATAATAATAATAATAATAATAATAATAATAATAATAATAATAATAATAATAATAATAATAATAATAATAATAATAATAATAATAATAATAATAATAATAATAATAATAATAGACAGTAAAAAAATAAAAAGTAAACAAGCTCACTGACAAGTTCTGCGTAATGTAGAGACCTGTGGTTTCCAAGAAAGTTTATGACAATATTTTTGAAAGAGCCATGCAGCTCGTTCTTGCGTATTTAATAGGCTTTCAAACTGCGAATCGTTCATAAGTTATCTAATTTGATGGCCAACAAAAATTCCCTCTTTGATTTTTGCTTCACTGATATTTGGAAACATTTTCAAGAACAGGAATGCACACCCATCATGGTCCATTGCTTTCTCAAAGTTCTTAAACAAAGTTTGATGTGTAATGGAGGTAATACAATTTTTTTCAGCACTTACATGTGGTTGATGAACAACATTTATTTGTCCTGGGTTGAATGACTCTCTCTTTGGCGTCACCGCGCCGTGGCTCAGTGGTTAGACCGCTTGGCTCCCACCAAGGCGGCCCGGGTTCGATCCCAGGTGACCACAAATTGAGAATTCGTGGTGGACAACACGGCGCTGGGGCGGGTTTACTCCGGGACCTCCGGTTTCCCCCGCCATCTCATTCCATCGGCGCTCCATCTTCATCTCATGTACCATCAGTGTCACCACCTGCGGTGCCGTATATAGTAAAAGCGGGGGTTAAACACTACACATTTCATTTCTCTCTTTGGCCAACTTTTTTAGCATAACGATTGCTTTTGTCTCTACTACATGCACAAGAAGCAGCAGAATTTTCTAAAACCAAGTTGTAATCCAAGTAAGATACTATCAGTTTAAAATCTGCACATGTCTGACATGAGTAGTCATATTGGATACTGCATAGCAAGAGTTACATGTTCACATAACTCTCCTTCATATAAACTACATGGGCTATAGGAATGGATGGATATTTCCATATTGTAGCAAAACTCCTTTCAAGCTTGTTTCCGAAGAGTCAATGAACATGCGCCTATCTTCAGGCTTATGTTGAACACTCAGGTACTGCATCAAAGAACCATCACTAGGTCCTTTTTAGGAAATAACTGGAGGCTCAATTCCAACCCAGGGTAGAGCCAATGGACGATGACCATGCTGACCTCGTGGAACAGGTGGTGGAGGACTTCCTAGAAGCTCCGCCCCCTGACCACGAGGAGTTCCACATTCCCATCGTTACCCCTAGAGAGTTAGCGACCACGCTTAACTCTCTAAGAACCAACAAAGCACCTGGGCAGGACCGTGTGACAGCGGAAATGCTCAAGCACCTTCCACGAAGAGCCGTGATTCACTTAACCCGGATTTATAACGCGTGCCTATACATGCGCCAGTTTCCAGCTATCTGGAAGGTGGCGCGCGTGGTGTGCGTTTTAAAGCCGGGGAAAAATCCGGTTTTTCCTTCCAGTTACCGATCAATCAGCCTTCTCCCAGTTTTATCGAAGGTATTCGAAAAACTGCTCCTCTCCCGGCTCCTTCCTCATCTGGAGGAAAGGGGTCTAATCCCGGAACACCAGTTTGGCTTCCGTTCTGGCCACTCCACGACCGAGCAGCTACTGCGGGTTGCCGAGAAGGCCTCCCTGGGTTTCCAGGAAAGGTCTAAAACGGTAGAAGTGCTGCTCGACGTGGAGAAGGCATTCGCCACTACCTGGCATGAAGGACTCATTTACAAACTCCTGGAGCATGAAATTCCCCGTCCATACATTTCCTTGGTGGCCGGTTTCCTCGGAAACCGAAGCTTCCGAGTAAAGATGGAGGGGAAGCTGTCCACCGAGTGGCCCATTGGCGCTGGAGTACCGGAAGGCAGCGTGCTGTCGCCGGCGCTCTTCGCAGCTTACATGGCCGACATCCCAACTCATCACAACACCCAAACCTGTCAGTATGCGGACGATCTCATGATCTTCGCAGTCAATAGGAATACACGGTACAGCTTCCGGCAAATCCAAACCCAGCTCCGGGCCATTGGCGAATGGAGCGCAAAATGGCGAATGGCAATTAACCCGGAGAAGAGCTCTGCTATTCTCCTGGCGAAAACCATAGCCAACCGGTTGCAGCAGAACTTCGTTTTACGGCGCCGTCGAATCCCTTGGGTGCAAACGGCGAAGTATCTCGGGGTGACGCTGGACCGCAAGTTAACTTACGTTCCGCACGTCAAGGGCAAGGTCCAGCTGGGGCACGTCGCACTCCGGAGCCTATACCCTATCTTCAGATCAACCATGCCGATCCGTCTCAAACTCCAACTGTATCGGGCGATCATTCCGCCTATGATTCTGTACGGCTGTGAGATCTGGGGAACAGTGGCTAATACCACTTTCGTCAGACTCCAGACGCTGCAGAACAAGGCACTACGCATCATCTACGATACAGGCTGGAGATTCCCGGCTCATATCCTACATGAGCACTCCCAGATCCCGTACATTGTCGATGTCATTCGCGAGAGGGCACGATCAATGTACGAGAAAATCCAAATTCACCCCAACCCTTTAGTGAACTCCCTGGGAAGGTATGACCCGAGAGATCAAAGGCGCTTGCCGTCCTTCAGACTGCCGAGAGACGTCCTGGGACCCCTTGGGTAACCCAAGGAAAACCCCAGATGTCTCTGGGAACAACTTCTACGCCAAAGGACAAGCGCTACACAACCCGTATCCAAAACGGGGCAAAAAAAACTAATTCGTGTCTCCCAAAAAGGGAGAACGATTAAGTACAGCTGCCCACGACAAAGAGGGGCAACCCATTCCAAACCTCTCCAAAATTTCAAACAGTAAACAAATTCAAACACCCCAGCAGAACATGGATCTACTAGTTCATTTCGCAGGTTAAGCCGCAAAGCGGCTAGGTACTGCGGCATATGACACCCGGACGGGGAAAGCCCCGCCCGACTAGGACTACCTCTGGACCTCTGGATTTCTTTTGGCGTCGACGAAAAGAAATTGTTTTGATGCCATCCTGCAGGCGATGCCAGCCTTTCAATCATGAAGCAAGTAACTCCTTCCACAAAATCTGGATCTTAATTTCTTATGTGATTTACAAAGTGTTTTACTGGTATAGATTTATTGGTAGTCTCTAGCGCTTAAAGACCCAACAGTTTATCACTGTAGCAGCTGTCAGGAGAACCATCCAAGACGGACATATATTAGACGGAATTAAAAGTGATGTATAGCCATTGGACCCGAATTAGATGACCAATGCGAACTAAGAGTTAAGGAAGTGGAACATAGATAATGCTTATGTTATGTGGAAAGTATTAAATAAATAACTGAAAACGAGAGATATTTATATTCCTGTCGAGAATGAAACAATTTTGATGTGTTACGCTCACAGAACTTCCTCTGCCACGTTCGTTTGTTAGGGGATATACAAGCAAGCTCCAGAAAGCTTGATTTATATTCTGCTTCATTTTAATTGAGATAGTTTGCGGTAATTATATACACAAAGGAAAAAAGAAATAACGATAGTCAAGTGTTTAAGAGCAACCTTTCCTCCCTCCCTCACTCACTCCCTCCCTTCTTTCTTTTTTCTTTCAATTTATCTTTCTAAACAGGATGGATGACAAAACCGATGCCTCGTATGAGAGGAAGATGAGGATGATATGAACTGGCGGTGAAAAATGTGAAAAGAAAATGATTATGGAGCTCTTAAGATATTTTCGAGACTTGATTCTGGAAGAAGTCGACTGAGAAGCCATTTAAGGGAAAGGTAGTTGCTCCTGGTAGCAAAGAAAGCATCACCAGCTCTAATGGACTCTTAGCACTAACCACTTTCTACCCTCCAATGCTGCATCCTACTCATGACGCCTGTTGTGGACAGAGATAGAAATTTAGTTTTATATAATTTAAAGCTCATACATTAGTTTATGTATTTATGATATATTTTTTATTTCAAATGCTTATGTTTTATATGCATTTCTGTAGTGCATTTAAGCTGTAATGGTCATAACTGGTATGGCTTTGACTGAAACATTTGATGGAGGATAGGGAATTCCCACGTCAGCCAGGAATCAACCTCCGGACTATTCAAAGTGTTATGCTTTTTTCAACATTGTTTTGTATTTTCTCACGTTCTTTTTTTTTTAACTTTCCTTTTTCCCTATTCGTTAAAAGAACGAAAGGCCATTGCGTAAATAATATAGTAAACATTACTTCGCTTCATTTGTGTATCCTACAGCGAAATGTAACTCAAATTGTATCTAAATAAAGAAGTAGACGGATGTGTTCTTAAGCATATTTTTTATAAGAGATAATGAATATTTTACTTCGGGAATCACCAATAGTAATAGTTTTAGTAATAGTTTAGTTTTCGATTGTTTCATGTGGTATTTTGGGCAGTGGAGAAATGTATCGTCTATTTTGAATATTTTTCCCAGGGAGTGTACCGAGGCACAACTCCAGTTGAACCGAATACATACGGTTAAACCAAGACCGCTAATTTCCATCCTGACCGTCTGCAAGCCACGAAAAGGAAGGGTTGTTTCTCCATTGTTCCTTGCATCGAAAGAGAAAATACGCCCGTCATTTGTAAACTGGGGATCATGTCGGACAGGAAATTATTCACCAAGCATGATGGAAAGGACTTCACTGGCCTCACTCGGAATAAAAGGCTGAAAATGCGTGGAGAATAGTCGGCAACTTTTATTATGTCGCCACTCGTGCGGGTTGCGCGCGCAGCAATAATTACTGGCCAAGTAAAGTGTAGTAGAGCGGCAGTACCAGCTGTGCTGCTCCCAATATTTACTGCAACAGCGACACAAGTCTCTTGGTGCTCTGTCATTTTCAATACTCGAACCTCTTCCTCTCTATACTGTCACATCTTGTCAGAGTTTTTTTTCGGCCACAGTTTTATGTGATTGATTACAAAGCGATTCAGGAAATCCAGGCTTTAGTAAACTGAACCGAAGGGGAGAATTCCCGCACAAAACATATAATAATTATACACTAGCCGACAATGTTTATACGGTGCGTGCAAAACTTAGGGAATTATAACCCTGATTGCCAACCCAGCTGTCGAGACTAGGCGTTGTGGCGGTAGCATGGTAGCGTGACTGACTCACGCTCAAGAGCTCACGAGTTCGAATCACTGTCAGTGCAAATTATCTAGGCGAGATATAAGCTTTATGGACCCTGGATTCATTTGAGCATCATTTCACTCATCACTGTAGGACGTAAATTGAAAAAACAGAAATGTTTAAATGACTCAGTGTAAGTGATACGATACCTTTACTTACTCACAATGAGCCAAATTTAAGGCTCCTGGAAAAATAATTGCGGAAAATGAAAAGCTAAAACAAATATCTAAATAATCTTAAAAACAAATTTATGACTAATTCTGGACTAAGCATGTTCAGAGTTTTGCTTAATAGTCTACAAAATTAATTCAAGTGTTTATTATTATTATTATTATTATTATTATTATTATTATTATTATTATTATTATTATTATTATTATTATTATTATTATTATTATTATTATTATTATTATTATTATTATTATTATTATTATTATTATTATTATTATTATTATTATTATTATTATTATTATTATTATTATTATTATTATTATTATTATTATTATTATTATTATTATTATTATTATTATTATTATTATTATTATTATTATTATTATTATTATTATTATTATTATTATTATTATTATTATTATTATTATTATTATTATTATTATTATTATTATTATTATTATTATTATTATTATTATTATTATTATTATTATTATTATTATTATTATTATTATTATTATTATTATTATTATTATTATTATTATTATTATTATTATTATTATTATTATTATTATTATTATTATTATTATTATTATTATTATTATTATTATTATTATTATTATTATTATTATTATTATTATTATTATTATTACTATTGTTATTGTTATTATTATTACTATTATTATTGTTATTGTTATTATTATTATTATTATTATTATTATTATTATTATTATTATTATTATTATTATTATTATTATTATTATTATTATTATTATTATTATTATTATTATTATTATTATTATTATTATTATTATTATTATTATTATTATTATTATTATTATTATTATTATTATTATTATTATTATTATTATTATTATTATTATTATTATTATTATTATTATTATTATTATTATTATTATTATTATTATTATTATTATTATTATTATTATTATTATTATTATTATTATTATTATTATTATTATTATTATTATTATTATTATTATTATTATTATTATTATTATTATTATTATTATTATTATTAATACTGGAGTGCAGCGGTTGAGTCTCTTACAGTACAGTGGTTCGAATATAGTCAAAACACAAGAACCGCCACGCGACGTCTAATAGGCTCACAAAGCAGAAAATTTATATTTACTCTTTTACACTTTTGTAAAAAAGGAAAAGGTGTAGCTCTAACCATTCCTTTAAATAATGTTATAAAAATGACAACAAAGGCAGTGAAGAAAAGTAAACGAACTGTGCTATAGTGAAAGAGCTTCAAAATTCAAAGCGTATGGAAGAAAATCTTTCAAAACCTGATAAACATCCCCATTTCCAGACAAATTTCTCCAGTACTTCAACTAATGAATGCTGTAAATAACCTTTTTATATGAAGGTAAGAAGGACATTCTGGAGAGTACTTAAACGCATAGGATATGGATTTCACGTTCGCTGTGGTGACGTTTTGATGGCCAGACTGTACTGCACTATACTTCCGCCTTCTCTGACCGCTCTAAACCGAGACGTGCAACACCAGCGACCTCTCCAAACAGCTGCACTCATTCGACAGACAGGTTTATACTTGTGTAGCCACATAAAAGGACTCGCGTGGAAGGACTATTTTCCATGATAGCAGATATCAAGTCCAAAAGAATTAAAAAACTAAAACTTCAATCTCTGATTGTGCTCTTAAGAGTAAAAATTGAATCTTCAAAATAAAAGCAATTGCTTTGCTGAATATCAAGTAAGTCATGAGCATGCAAATAAATTAGGGAGATCTATGTACAATTTTCAAGAACTTCTACAATGATTATGTTAAATTTCATTTACGAGAGTGATGGCAAAATGTCCTGCGTGTACACTCTTTCAGTGATTTCATTTCATTTCTTTTTAATATAGTTTTTACAATAACTATTGTTAGATATTAATCCGTCGTACTGTTCGTTGGCTCCTCATATAGAAGCCAAGCCAGCCAGATGTACTCAATACCCATGGGCGTCGGGTACCACTCTCCGTCGAGTCCAACCCAATCTGAACAGCTCCCATTGTGTAAGTGAAGTATTCTACAACAGATTCTCTTTACAGAGTGAGCAGCAAATTAAGTTTTTATTTGTAACATTTCTAACGACGGCCATATTCAAAATTTTGGTAATAGAGCAGGGAAATAACTCGAAATATCCTCAACTTGCAAGAAGCAAGAGGCAAAGATGAAGGAATGAATGAAGATGTGTTACAGTGCATAATTACTGTAGGAATATTGACACTTACTGTTGCAGCACCAGTGCTGCTGATCTGGTAACTCGCTTCGCAACTGCCATTACGATTTTTACACCCATAGATTTGTTAAGCCAATTATAGGCGTACCGAATTATCTGAGGAAGCAATGTGCGACGTCATGATGAGTGGTAAGCACGCGCTACGTTTTCAAACTCCCACCCTGAGCAAAATATCCGACGTGATATACTGCGCCTGTGATATACTGATGCCTATACACCGCTATCTACCAACAATGTATGGTGTCAAATACTAAGCTGTTGATTAATAAGTGAAATATAAATTTCATTTTGTCAGTTGCCCATTCCTAATAATTTCAGTTTCCATGAACCACGTGACTTAGCAATAACACCTCACCACATAGAGACATAGAACATAACTGATTGCCAGGTACTTGGCCTTTAAGCTAATGGTAGTGTAACGCGGGCGTTGGAACACCCTATGAAAGCAGCTGAGAGCGGGAGACGAGGGAGGTCAATGTTAGCTACGCCCTCCCCTCGTTTGTCTTATAGTGGTGACAGGGACGACTGGGGAAAGAAACATAATTGTGCGGTCTGTTTCTCTTCCACCTGGTTCCAGAAATTACGGGATCTTTCATCATCTGGAAACGTCTAGAAGACGGCGAAATGCCTATAAAGAGGGCTACAGACGGACAGAGTTGTTGGTCAATCAGTTGGTTAGTGTGTGTGAGTGAGGACAGTTCTTGGTGTAAGAAGGCAATGTTAGTCAGTGTTTGACGTGCTAGCGCCGTGTTAATGAACGAGAAGACTGTGTGTAATTGTGTACGTGCATCTGAACGGTAACGGACGAACTGGTAAATTGTAATTGTGTGCAGCACGTAATTTTGTGTAATTGGCAAGTGTTCAACTGTAAGTCGGTGGAAATAAAGAACATTGTTGAGTTTGTGTAATTGGACTTTTTATTCCACGAACCCACAAAGTCACAGTATGTTTGGAAATTTATTATTCTTTGTATTGTATTCACTTGAAGTCTCTGTTCATTCTTCTACAAACTACTACTCCAACAAAATTTATTCTTCTTTCTAATTCTTGAAAATACAGTTAAACTTTCATTTACCCGCCTTGGTAAGCGAGTCTGCCTCACGTTGAAGAGGTTCCGAGTTGGAGCCTCGGTCAGCGTGAGTTACCTGAATAACGTTTCTTCCAGGGTTTTCTCTTATCCTGAAAGACAAATGCCAGGTAACTCTAAGCTCTATGAACCCTGGACTCATTTGAGCATCATTTCACCCTGTCATCCACCGTCCAGTATGACTTAACGTTGGAGGACGTAAATTACACACAAAAAAAAACCTTTCATTGCACTTTTTAGAGAGAGAATAGCATATAATTGCACATAAGAGAGAGAAAAGGACGAGCAGGTCTTGTGAATTCTGTTAATCATAGTAATACACTCAAGATAATATAACGGATCACGAGACCTGTCAGTTAAATAGATTCTACATTCTTATATTTGGAAGATGATAAACAATAGAAACAGTGATTGCATAGAAAATGAAGCTAGTTACAGTGGAGTAATAAATATTACGCAAATAAAAATATTTGTTAATTAATGTCCACTTATCTAAGAAGTTGATGTTAATACTTCTTTCTTCGTTTTAAGATCGATTTCACGATCGTCAGTCAACACACTTCATCAAGGATACTATAATTTTTTACTATATTTTCGTATTACCAAAATCTGAAGACGAAACAAACCTAAAAAAAGAATCAACTGCAGGTATGTCAAAATTCATTACGCGATTTCTATTTTTTTAAATAAATCTTTTTTCCCCACACTATTAAATCTATGGGAACATTTAATTGTTTTAATAATTTAACTTCGGGATTTATTTCATTGTTAAAAGCCCAAAAATGATCTGCCACGGCCGATTCATCAATTTGTTTATATTTAATGTTACGAAAATGTTCTTTCATTCTTTCTGACTTCCAAATTACGTTTCGTCTTTCCAGTATAAACCTGACCACAATCTAAACAATTAAATTGATAAATACCAGATTTTTTATTATTAGGAATTTTATCTGTTTTAGAAAATTTTAATAAACTTTTAATGCTATATTTATTTTGAGGAAATAAAGTTATACCAACTTCTTTAAACATTTTTTGAAAATGCTTATTAACCCAAGGATGGTAAGTAATTTTTTAAATTGATAATCATCTTTTATTTTTTAAGAGTAGAAATGTCATTAACAGTTTGATATTCAATTTTTCAATCCTCTTTTGTATAAAATCTTTATTAAAACCATTAACTAAAGCACTATTAATAATACGTTTATATTCTTTATTAAATTCATCTTTATTCATGGGTATATTTATTAATCTATAAACCAAACTATTAAAAACAGCAAATTTATGTGAAAAAGGGTTAAAACGTTTAATTTTATGTAACTATCACAAATCTTTAAATCGATCTTAAAAAGAAGAAAGAAGTATTAACTTCAATTTCTTAAGATAAGTTGACATTAATTAACAAATATTTTTATTTGTGTAATAGAAGTAGTACTCAAGCGAAAATATAATTAATTATAATATCTGAAGGTGTTTAAACCGAGCAGGATGGCTCAGCCGGTTTCATGTATGGCCTGCTTTCGGAGGGCCGGGTTCGATTCCTGTGGCCAATTTACCTGACCCATTGTTTTTTGGGGGTATTTTCCCGGGCTAATTACTTCCCCTGAATTTCTGCTCCCTCCATTAATTATGTATTACTATTTCATATCATCTTTCGTATAGCGGTCTCTTTCAGAGTAGAAGTGCTCGGGCGGACGCTGCATGGCAAGATGATATTCTCTCAGTGAAAACTTTCTGCTCCGGCGGGATGGACTCCGAGCTAGCCTAGTGGGCCGATTCAAGAACGCGGGTTGGTTGGATGCCGGTTGTGCAAGCCTGCCTGGGGTCTTCCTTGCTCTGGGGATAGGGGCGGCCTCCTGTCTCCGACTATTTCGGGCCCACGGTATGCGGAATGGCGCTGAATGAATGTGAAACGTTTAATGAGTACTTGTATTACACTCGGCAACGTAGGCGGTGACACTGATGATACATGAAATGAAGATGGAGAACCTCTGAAATGAGATAGCAGAGGAAACCGGAGATCGCAGAGAAAACCCGCTCCAGTGCCTAGATGTCCACCACAAATCTCACTTTGCGGTTGCCTGGGATCGAATCCGGGCCACCTCGGTGAGAATCGAGCGGTCTAACCACTCAGCCACAGCGTGTAGTGGAATGACGACTGTCATAACTCCTTGAGGTCAACCACCCTGTGTATCCTCTTAGCACGTCCTCCCTCCTGGAGGTACTCTACTTGGGCTATAGTTACAAAAAGCCTGTCTGTTCGAGTTGCAGATGCAATCCAATCCATTAAGGTAATAACTTGAGTCTAAGACGTCCCCAACCGTTTTCGTGGAAGTTGCCCTTACAAGCGTCAACCCACCCGGTAAGACCTTGTTGGGGCTGGTGATCTATTGCACCTATTTCCAGCTATGCAGGCTAATATTTGAGATTCTCGGAGCGTTTCCCAACCCACTTCGGGTGGCTACGCCAGCCATACGTACTCATGGGCACTACCCCAATGAGACCAACCCTTTCCGCACAGTTTCCTTTAGCAAGAGGCTCAATGTTCTGCCCGGTATACTTCTAGGAACCTCAGAAGCACCAAGAGGGCAAGAAGTCCGCAGTGCTCCATCACAGCAGCTGAAGGGGTCTGAACTTCTCCCTTACGAAAATGAAAGGAGGTAGTAAGATTACTCCTCGTGGCTGCTGGTTCCTTGGCGATGACAGCTAAATCTGTATATATCAGGCACGGACTTTGAGAGCTGCGGCTGCCGATAGTTGATCACAGTAAATATTCCTGTAAGCTTGTAGCATTAGTTTCGAAAGAATGTGAATTTTAGACGTGCACCCACCATTAACTTAATCCCTCCTACTAGTCACCTTCCCCCTCCATCATTCATATTTACATGCCCCGGTCCAAAAACTGCTAATTTGTATTTGAAACACAATTTAACTCCAAGTTCGTTCCAGCCTAACAATTTAATTTCTATTCTAAGTTTCAGAATTATATCTATGTCTGAAACAACGCCTGCTATTGCTGAACACACTGAATTCCAGAAATACCTTAAGCCAATGGTTCTGGTCGATCGAGTCTCGCAGTAACCTTAATTATTAGTTACATTGACGTTATCTCAATCCTTAACACAGAATACCTAAATAAAAGGGGTGTCCAGAAAGTAAGTTCTGTTTCAATTTATCTCCGCTGCAGCGCTGCGATCACAGTTCCGCACATGCGCGGTAGACGCTCTATATCAAGGAGAAGAAACGTGCGCCATTATGAGATCGTTGTCCGCCACGTACGCTTTGTTGCGCTTGTTTACAATGTCGGTGTTGATTGAAAATCCCGCCGCTTGTGAAATCAGACCTGTGATTCGTTTTCTGAATGCTAGGAAAATGAAACTAAAGGTGTTGTGTTTCTTCACGATAACGCACGACCACACACTGCAAATGCGACGAAAAACATCCTACAGGGTTTTGGCTGGGACGTGTTTGACTACCCCCCGTACAGCCCTGACCTCGCTCCTAGCGACTTTCATCTGTTTTTGCATTTCAAATCTTTCCTTGGCAGTCAACACTTCAACAATGACGAAGAGCTGAAAGAAAATGTTTCCAACTGGTTGAAGACACAGGCGGCAAACTTATATGAAGAAGGTATACAAAAACTTGTGTCTCGGTATGACAAATGCCTGCAAAATTTCGGAAGTTATGTGGAAAAGTAGTTTAAGATTTGCAAAATTTTGTGCATAAATAATTTTTCCGTATCTGTACACAATTTAATTTTATTACCAAACAGAACTTACTTTCTGGACGTACGTCGTACATCTTATTCTCATTACAAAGTTCAATCTGAGCTTGTCTTATTATGATTCTAGAATAGAAATTAATAATTGTAGTTATTTATCCATATCTCCTTTATCATTTTCTTCTTCTTCAAAGCTAGACTATAAAGCCCGTTCTGTCGCAAAGACAACTTCCCATTTGGTTGTTGATTTATCCCCTAACAGTATCCTTCTGATTTGTATTACGGTGCTAACTTTGTAAGTCTGGCGTTATCCATTCTTGCTAAGTGTTGAAACCGATGCCATTTTTTGTTTTGTGTATCTTCTCCTCTTCATCTATACATTTAGTTCCTCCTGTATCTGAATATTGGGCGCATGATCTTATTATTTGTAACCTTATATTCGTCTAAGAAATTGCATCTCAGCTGATCCTAACCTCCTTTTACAAGATCTATTAAGGACCTAGTTTTCATTACCATAAGGAAAGTAAAGGACTTCAATCACTTTATGAATTTTTATAGTTGTTTCTTTATGGGTTTGTTTCTGAATATTCTTTTAATTTTTCCATACACATTTGCTGAAACTTATTAAAATTTTATAGACATCTTTCTGTACTTTGTAGGATATGCAGCATCCAAGGTAATTAAACATGTAGAATTATTTTATTTTTAATAACTATTTTGGATCGTATTGGAAACTTTCCTTCAAAAACCATAACGTTATAAAATTATTAATGTTACCCTTTAATAAGAAATGGATCAAAAAGTTATTCCACCTTCTTTAGAAACATATTTTGTAACCACAGTATCAGGCAGCAATTAGGAGGTGGCGAAATAATCGAGATCAGATAGTTAAAAAAGAAGATAAATTAATAAAAAATGCTTTGCTAAACTAATATAAAAATCTTTTTATAATAATACGAAATTAGAATGGCTAGAGCAATGATTAAAATGTCGGTTGATTTATAGAATAATAAGGGAAGCATATAATTTAATATAACATATGTACTAGCATCCAGGCAGAAAAGAGAAAATATTCTTGTAAAAATATATACACTTCGGAGAGACAGGAAGGAAGGACCGTTATCTTCTTTGTACTAGTAAAAGTTCAATGTCTGAGAACTATAGAATTCTTCCAGCCAGGAATGTGTTGGCACAAAGGGTTTTCAAAATGTAGTTGAGCATAAACGCTAAAGGGATTTACTTCGCTGATTTGATAACAATGTATACCGTTACAAACAACTCAGGGTAGGTGTTCCCCAACTCAGGGTGGGCTGAACGTCAAGGAGTTAGATGAGTTTTGCAAACCAATGCAAAAATTCATAAATAAATGAGAAACCAATAATAATGTAACCTTTGAGAAGGGTGAGCTAGTTTGGTCATATAATAAAGTTTGAGAGGGGATCAGAATAAGGTTCGAACTGAATCGTGAAGTAAGAAAAATTTACTTAAAAGTTGATACTACGACAGGAAGGACGTGTCCATGCGCGTTAAGAAGAGAAGCGAAGATTTATAAGTCTGAAATGTAGGGAAGTTAAGAATAGCGCAACCAGCGTAAGTGGAAGCAGCATTAGAAGTTTATCAGAACAAAGTAGTCGCCGTATAAAGAAGAAATAGAAACCGCGCGGAAGTAACTTTAAACAAGTAATCCAGGGCTTCAAGTAAAATTGAATTTATGTTAGGAATTTTACTAACAGGTGGTCACCGATCCAAGTGGATAAGCAAACTTAGTAGCAATTAAACCAAATAATTCTGCAACAAACAAAGTGTTATTAATACGACTGAGTAGACAACAACCACCAAAATCCATTTACTACAACCATTCACCTGAGGATAAGAGAACTCATAGCTCCAATTAGAACCTAACCAATGTAACACTGGTACGCGTGTTTGCCTCAATTTCATACTTGTTTCTACATTCAAGAGGGGGACTTCCTTATTAGTTTGAATATGTAATGCCAGTCATACTGAAAATAATTATTCTTTCTGTTAAAATACGCAATCTTAAGTCTCTGATATTGGAGACTATGTAAATGCCTTCCAGCGTACATTTGGCAATGACTGCTACGATGAGCTTTTGACCGCCAATTTCGAAACCTATTAGGATACCATTCCATCCCTAATTGCAGCTACAAAAAGTTTTTGTATTGAACTCAATTTTGACACGCCCTTTTGGGCCGCTCTAGCACTGGTCTTCCACACTTGTCTGATATTGAGGGTTGCTACTATGATTGATGAACAATATGCTCCGGACACTTGTCACAAACGTGGGGTGGGGGTGTTTGACCCAACTGCCGCGCCCCATCCAAAATGTTGGCTTTTAATTCCAATCACGGCCCTCTTACGTTGCATTGCTATAATCGGCGGTTAAAACCGAGCGTGTTGCTTTGACATCGTATGATTGAAGCGTCACCAAAAGCAGATAACGTAAAAAATGTACACACATTCGGCGTTTGTCGTGAATATTCATCCAGACACTTTAATGAGAACAGCATCAGTTATCGGGAGTAACTGTGAAGGAAAACAAGTCAATATCCATTCATTCATTGAGACCGTATAGGTATACTGCACTAGTAATGAAAATTCAACAGGAAATAAATACTCACGCAAGTGGATTATCAAAAGTAGCAACTCAAAGTGTTAATGCTAATGACAGGGCATTTTTTATATAATTTACCTCCTCCGTCCTCCAACGTTAAGTCATATCGGACGATGAATGGAATGGGTGAATGATGATTAAATGAGCCCGGGGTCCATGGAGCTTAGTTACCGATATTCGTATTTTAGGAATAAGGGTAAATTAAGGTAAACACCGGAAAAAGCCTTATCCAGGTAACATGACAGGGCATGAATAAATAATAACATAACTGTAGGCAATTTTAAAAATTTATGTATAACGTGCAAAAGAGGGAACAATTCACATTTTTGTAGACGGAGAGTAGTTAATGGCTAAAAAGGGATCGACTATTAGCGAATTCCAAGGAGGAATTCCTCGTAATTGACTCATTCTGAATAAATAATGCACTACTAAGAACTCACTAATACTAACTCTAACTGAAACGACTATGTGGCTAATGCAAAATCAGCCCCATTAACCCTAGTACGCCTAGAAAGAATAACTGAAATAAATAAATCAAAATAAACAATAATGGATTGGAGAAACCAATGGAAAAAGAGAAGCATGTAGAAATTTAAAGACAGTGGTGCAGGTTTCAACACAACACACACACACACACACACACACACACACACACACACACACACACACACACACACACACACACACACACACACACACACACACACATTATATATATATATATATATATATATATATATAACACTTGCCCTCCCCGGTATTGTAGATGGTAGCTTGTCTGCTTCACGTTCAAGAGGTGTTCGAACCTCGGTCAGGTTGAGTTACCTGGATAACGTTTTTTCCGGGCTTTTCCTTTATCCTTAAAGACGAATGTTTTGTAACTATAAGCTCCATGGAACCTTGGCCCATTTGAGCATCATTTCAGCCACTCCATTCATCGTCCGATATGACTTAAGAAGTTTAAGGGCGTAAATTACAATATATAGGGGAAAATGAGGTATATCGGATTAGTGAGGCAGAACGGGATATACGTGTTTCCTAGCTGGTTGTAACGAGATTATATTTTCGTTCATCTTCAACTAATAAGAAGCAAGCCAACTTTTTATAAGATCCAAGTCGAGTTTTAATATACTGAGAGTCGTGAGATCTTTTCTCAGGTGTGGATACGGATTTTTGGTGAAAATAAAATTTAGATGAGTCCAATTTTGTAATATATTATTTAATTATATAATACGAACTATGATTCACTCTTATCTATTATAAATATTGAATAACACTTTTTGAATCTTATTAATTTTCCTTTACAATTACAATCCTCGTAACATCTTTCCTCCTTCTCCAGCAAGACACAAGATTCTCACACTTTTTTTTAGATTATTGATTTTCTTGTCCCCATAGTAATTCCCACTTTATTTTGTGATTGGCCGATTCACTGACACGTCATCACACCACGTCATACCACTACTACTTCGGCCAATCACACAACTACATACATTTTTATATATTTATTATTCCTTCGAACATTACTAAACAAAAATACTGTTACATGGTAGATAGCACAATCTATCGGTATCTGTCAAAACTACGTCATTTCAATCACAGCTACGGCTGCCATAACAGAATCTGTTGTGTGCCAGTTGTGTGTTGGATAGAGTTTGAAGTAGTTTGTACAAAAATTCGTGATCTCTTTCAAGGCATGTAAGTACAACATATCTACATTTAAATGAAAAGATTGTAGCGTATCTGCCTCACGTTCAAGAGGTCCCGAGTTCGAATCTCGATCAGGGTGAGTTACCTGGATAAGCTTCTTCCGGGGTTTTCCCTTATCCTGGAAGACGAATGTCGGGTAACTCTAAGCTCCATGGACCTCGGACGCATTGAGCATCATTTCACCCATGTCATTCATCGTCTGATATGACTAAATGTCGGTGGACGTTAATTCAAAAAATTAAATAAAAGCAATAATTAATACGGAATACAATTTACAGGAAAGAAGTGGCAAAAGACGACGAAGATGATTGTCTCTACTGCCACGATTATTCAGAAGGAGGGTGGGTTAGATATCCCAGCTGCTTGCAGTTGGCTCATAATTCTTGTGCAGGTGTCGAAATTTATGATGAAGATGTGCATATTTGTGCATATTGTGAGAAGTGAACTAAATGTAAAATAATAATAATAAAAAAAACTGATCAAAAATTTGTCAAAGATATAATACCCCTTACTGCCTCACCTAAAGGGAAAAACGGGGCAAATGTACCAATTTTGTTTTTGTTTCGTTTTTGTTTTTGATAGTTACTCCCACTTGTTGCGAGTGTCCATTTAAGTTATGTTTTTTTTTCAGGTAATTATGTAATAATAAACACATTTACATCACCAACACACAATTTCTAAATGTTCAAATGAGAAATATAGATGCACAAATATTAAGTACCTTGACCTGTTCCCCTATATGTATATAATTAGCTGACCCGGCGACCTTCATACTGCCAATAAAAGTTGTCTGAACTTATCTATATAAATAAAACAAATTCGGATTAGTTAGCTATTTATTTTTCTATTGGGGATGAAGTTCAAATATAACACGTTACAATTAATTTTAGTTAATTGATGGAAATTAATAATTCTCCACACTAGGCTAAGGTTTTTGATGGGTAGAGTCAACACGAAAAATTCAATGCCATGGCCGTGATTTGAACCACGGATCTCCTGGCTTCCGTCCAGTCGCTCTGACTCATTGAGCTACCTTGGCTAACTTGCCGTCCTGACATTAAATTCTCCATTTGACTTGTATATTTCCCCAGGAGACCACTAGGGGCTCTCGCATCCGAGGAACACTGTTTGTGGCAACTTACTGTCGTAAGTACTTGAGTCCCAGGCTTCATCATTTAACTCTTATTAGTTTAGTTAATTTATGGAAATTAATCATTTCTAAACACTAGCCGTATATACGCTAAGGTTTTTGATAGAGTCAACATGAAAATTACATTGCCATGACGGCAACTTGCCCATGGTAACTCAATGGGTCAATACGACTGGACGGAAACCAGGAGATCCGTGGTTCAAATCCCGTCCGCGGCATTGAATTTTTCATGTTGACTCTATCTATCAAAAACCTTAACCTAGTGTGGAGAATAATTAATTTCCATCAATTAACTAAAATATTAAGAGTTAAATGATGAAGCCTGTGACTCAAGTACTTTTTAAAAGTAAGTCGCCACAAATGGTATATCTCGGATGCGAGCCCCTAGTGGTCTACCGGGGAAATATACGAATCAAATGGAGAATTTAATATCAGGACGAGTATCGGAAACCAAGAGATCCATGGTTCAAATCTCCGCTGCGGCATTGAATTTTTCGTGTTGACTCTATCAAAGACCTTAGCCTATATACGGCTAGTGTGGAGAAATGATTAATTTCCATCAATTAACTAAAATAATAAGAGTTAACTGATGGAGCCTGGGACTTAAGTACTTACGATAGTAAGTCGCCACAAACGGTGTATCTGGGATTCGAGAGCCCCTAGTGGTCTACCGGGGAAATATAAGAATCAAGTGGAGAATTTAGTGTCAGGACGGCACGTTGGCTATGGTAGCTCAAAAGTTAAGAGCGACTGGACGGAAACCAGGAGATCCGTGGTTCAAATCCCGGCCATGGCATTGAATTTTTCATGTTGACTATATCTATCAAAAACCTTGGAGAAATGATTTATTTCCATCAGTTAACTAAGATAATAATTGAATACAATAAAAATGGAAGAATTTTATAAACAGGATGGGTGAAGAACGAACATTTCAATTAATCAGAAAGTAGAATGAGGTGAATAGAGCAGTTTTCTTGAAGATAGAACAAGGTGCACGGCCTATGCCTGATGAATCCTACTGCCTTCTATATTTCTATGACGTATGTTTGTTTACATTACGATAATTACTGTAAAAGAAAACGCAATAGATCGTTACGGATTTTGAACCACTGTGCAACGGCCGATAAAAGTATGGAAAACCGCTTATCTTTGTTTTGAAAGTGGTCGATTTATCCATTTCATTTGCGATCGGCATAACTGGAGTGGGCAGAAAAGCCCCTGCTCCATCGAGCATAAAGAAAGGTTAAAAGCGAGCCGATAGCGGCATGTGTGCTGCTGTAAAAGCAGTTTGCATATCTCATCCCACTGCCCCCCCCCCACCCTTCTGCATCACTGTCCACTGGACTAAAAAATAAAGGCACAAACTTTTTTTTAATGCTAAGCTATTAACACTGCTCATATAAACAGAAGACATTCGCTTCTCCCTCCCCCTCCCTTTTTCGAGATGAGAGAAGGGTATGTTGGAGAAAGAGGTGAGGAGAAAAAACTGTAAAGCTTATGACAACGTGAAGCAATTCGCAGTTTTAGAAATGACTATGTTTTTAACGGCTTTTAACACGGTCATAACGTTTAGGGGGTTTGTGCACAGCGCAAAAACCACAAAAGGGGTGAGGGGATGCTGTCTGTTTTTTACGCCCTCTGTTATGTGTTGCAGTAACGCACTGCTACTACAACATAATCCCTTTTCATCCTGTTCCCCAAAAAATTGCGCCGCACAGAGCTCATTTCTTTGAAAGCTTAAATGTGCGATTGCGGTATAAGCTACATACAGCATTATGTATGTCGCATTCAATTGTTTTAAGGTATCTGATACGCCAAACCTAACAACTGAGGCTGTTCTGATCAATACCTAATGGTTATAGCTATTGGAATGAATTTATTTCAAAACGAACGTATTTGACTTGGGAAAAAGGACTTTATTTTTGAGACACCAGAATGGCAAAGGTATATCACGAGTAATTTTCGTGTAACAATACAGCTGAAGCTTTCATCATAGATTGAAGCGAATTAGTGAGTAAGCAAAGTGTTCCACGTTGGCGCGACTGATGCAAATAAGTTAGAGCAGGGTAGAGCAATGAGGTTTACGCTCAGGGTATGCGTGGGTATGTATGAGTAAGGATGGTTCTAATGACAATGGAATGCCCGTTTCAAGCTGATTTAATGACTGCTTCTTTATATCATCACATCAAACTCAAAGTTGCCGACCAAAGGTTACCAATATATCACTGTTTAGAGTTACTGTAGGTAGAATTCTTATCACTCGATAATACTTCATTCGTTACGTATGAACCGACAGATCTTCCTTCCGGTTCTGATCTGCCTTCGACCAAGACAAAAACGATAACAGCCTGAATCGCTGAATGTAGAAAAGTTGAAAGTCAGAGAAAGGAATATCTGACAATATTTTAAAGTGAATAATATGAAAGGAAATAGATTACGAAAAAACTGAACTTCACCTAACTCGCCCCTTTAAATATCACTATGGAGCACTTAAATGTCCACCTAGCAAAACTACAATTAATACTTATAAATTTATTGGAAAATTATAATTTATATAATAAAGGAAAAATAAAATTAAAGGTATAAGAAATATAGTAAAAAGGATTTTATTTGAATAAAACTTATTTCATTTGAAGCTTATCTTGTAATTTGAAGATATTTTCTACCTCTTCTATTTACTTCGAATTTTAAGAAAAAGACTTGCATCAAGTAACCCTAATACCGTAAGCCAATAACCATACATGTAAAGAAAGGGCTTCTTGGATCACTTCATATATTTTACTTAGCATTATATAATTGAAATATGAACAACGTTTGTAAACAAGAAATGCTTTAAAATTGAAAAATGTAAGATAACCTCACATTACTAGGATTACCTTCTTCTTTTGGAGGACTTAACCTCCAAGGTCTTACAAGTAAATGACTTTGGTAAGTTAGGATTTAGGATGTGTGAGCAGTTTTATGATCTAAGCTCTATTTGCAGACACCTGAATACTACACTAAATGTCCTGATTGGCTATTCAAATGGCTAGAAGGCAATATGGCAACATTATTCTCAATGCAATTAGTTTGACAAGATCTTTTATTGAAGAATATGACGAATGATTTCTGATACGTTTAATTTACATGGTTTCTCTAAATACAATCATTAAAAATATAACATGCAGAATTATTAGTATATTAAAATGAGAGGATTTCTAATTCCAAACCTCTATTCTCTCCATTGACCAAGGTAACGTAATTGACAACAAAACGCTGTAAATAGGACAGAAGACTGTAGTAATTAAAGACTAGAGATGGCGTGGCCATCTTCAATCTCCCACACCCAAGCTTCTAGAAACTATTTGACAATATGTTTTTACAATATCATATTTTATTATACACTTTAAATACATAAAACCAAAGTATATTCTAGTGTTAGACAACAGGTTACTTATATACTGACTAAACTTCCTATTTGAAATACGTTACGGTAAACAACCAAATTTCGTTGCTTTTGAGACATTTACAATGATAAAAGACATCTCTTTAATGTCTGAATCCGAAAAATAAATAATTATTTGAACAAAATTATATGTTTCAAACAAATTATATGTTCTTATTGTGTAAATCGTTTTCATTAACAATAGAAATTTGTACAATATTCCTTCGGAAACAAAAAAGGACTTCATAAGCTGCTTCCAGAAAATTTAATAAACATTAAATTTTATCTGTCAAGTTAACATCTTAAATAAATTGAATTTTAATCCAACTTTTCTGAGACATGTCTTAAGCAATAACAAGTTAGAAACATTTTTAATGTAAAATGTAGTTTGAGTGGGTGCATTTATTTGAAATTCTTCGTGTCTGATCTTTGGAAACACTGGTTTGATATTTATCCGAAATTTCTTTTTTGAGTTATGCTGTTAACAGACACACATTCTGACACTTAGGTTTTTCAAATGGTAAGAGTTCTGGACTGCGTCGAATGAGATGCATTTGCGTGCTCAGTGCTGCCATCTCGTTAGCACCACTCTATTATTTATCTCTCTTTCTCACACACAATCCTAGAGCATACAACTTCTTCTTGGAACTATATGTAAGGTAACCTAAACTAAATTTTCAAAACCTTTATGATAATACAGTTAAGTCAAAATTTGAAAAAGCAAATTTGTACGAGGGCTGTTCAATAAGGAATGATCACAATTTTTTTTAGAACGTAACTGTACTCATCCTCATAATTTTGATCTTCCTTCTCTAAGTAGTCTTCCCTGAATGCGATGCACTTGTCCCAGCATTTCTGGCAGTCTTCAAAGACATGCTGGAAACCATTTTTAACAGATCCTTCAAAATGGCCTCCGCAGCCTTCACCACTGCGTTTGATGATGGATAATGCCTCCCATGAAGACGTTTCTTCGAGTTAGGGAATAGAAAAAAGGAACATGTGGCTAAATCCGGACTAAATGGAGGGTGAGTGATGCACTTCACGTTCATTTTTGCAAGATATTCAGCAACAACTTTGGCAATATGCGGTCGCGTATTATCGTGGTACAGTATCCAGCCTTCTTCACGGAAATGTGGTCTTTTGCGACTGATATGGACTTGCAATGTCGTCAGGACATCCCTGTAGTATTATCCAGTTACTAATGTGTGTGTAGGTACAAAATGTTGATAAACCATTCCGTGAATATCAAAGAATGAGATGACCTTAACTATCCCAGCAGAAGCAACCATATTTGCTTTTTGGGGGATTGGTGATGAAGATTTCCACACTGGGCTTTGCTATTTGCTTTCAAGATCAAAATGATGTAGCCAAGTTTCATCAGCAGTGATTACGTTTGAAAGAAACTGCGGATCTTCCTCTAACATCAACTTTAACTGCATGTTACCTCCATTGCAGCGGTAGGCGATACTAAACATGTCTGAACTTGCCTGGTTCTCACATGTCCCCAAATTTCGTCACGTTCTATACTTTTTTCCAAAATTTTATTGTAGCTTTTCTGCGTATGTCACGAAATTTTCTCAGTCTTGTGTTACCTTGTCAATTTCTTCAATAATTAATCGTTTAGTATTTATTACAGATTGACTTACTTGGTGCTCGTCACACTTCACTCACAGGGAATTCAATATGACGATACCGCAGGACTCCGATTCGTTGCTGGCTTTGTAGCATTCAAGCATAATCATTCCATTTGAAACTCACAGTGGAGAGCTTTTGTTTTAGTGAACTATATGGGTTCATTGTTATAAATTGTTCTCCCTATTTTATTACAGTATAAATGAAGAGGGTCTTTCGAAACAGATCCCTGTATTTGTCTTCCTTAAGGAAAAAGCGAAGACTGAAAGAATCCATAAGAGGGATTACCGCTCAATATTTTGCACCTTCTCCCAGTTCGTCTTATTTAAAAGGTTTTTCGGACTTTTCGTACGCTCAACATCTCTGACCATAACTTATCTGTTTTAGTAGAAGCCGCTTACCATTGCTGAAGATTGCCAAAGGTTTAGGAAGAAAAAGTGGCTCCTTTAGTGATAGAACTCAGTGAAGCTTTAAGAAAGAATTAGTCACATTGTATCATTTGCTTTGAGTCTGATGGCACTGGTTTAATTCCGCGAGGAAGCTACTGTAGTAGATGTCCTATGGATGGTCCTGGATGTACATATTTGTCTGCAAATACCAACAAAGTTAGACAAAGTCTACCAAATCACGCATTACTAGCGAGACAGACTCTAGCTATTCCTTGCAGTGAAACATTGTCCAAAATAAACTGATAGTAAAACTACGTAGCATTTCCACATGTCCTAACTCAGTTGCGCACACCATATACCTAGTCACTTCATTGAACAAATATCTGCAAAAATATTATTATATAGACAATAACACTGGTCGACAAAATTTAACATTTTTGCTTTCACAAGAATTAAAATAACATATTCTAAAAGTATTTTTCGTGCTGAATTCAAATATAATTACAGTTTTTCCCCATCGGGCAGGAATTTTGTGTGATATTCATTTGAATTATTTATAATATTCCAAAAAATCCGTAACTAGCTATCTAACTCATCTGGCCGGTGTTGAAGCCCAAGAGTTTCCATAACTGAACAAATATAATGATTACAAAACACAATACGATTTTCTTCAGAGAAGTATACTTTGAAAACACTATGGCGGCTACGATATCTACTAATTCTTACATCTTTTTGGAGTAGATTCCACCCCTTGAGTCTGGAAGCTAAAACTTCCGCTTGCTGTTTAGACAGATTTAAATCGCGAATCAGGGCACTAAGGTGTTGCTGATTGGGAAAGTATGGTTCTGTTGAACAGCTACTGGCTTCATGTGTAAGATTATTTTTATTTTCATCTGAATCATATGGAGTTTCAGTCAGGTCAGAACCAGAGTTATCACTTAAGGTCGTGTCTGCATATACTGGTACGGGGAACTCTTCACTCTCATTGCAGATTGCAAATTCGGATACTTAACTGTATATTTTGTTTTAGATGTGATTCCTTTAATATTTGTCAAACAAAAATAACAGTCAGTTAAATGATCCTTCGGTTCCCTCCAAATCATGGGAATTGCAAATGGCATATGATGTGTACCATTGTTCCACCCAGTCAGCAGTCTAACACACGAAACACAACATGTATTTGGGGCCCAGCTCTTATCGAAATCACCAACTTGACAGCCGAAGTAAAGTTTATAACACTTCTTTACAAGTGGGGTCAAATTTCGCATCTGAGACTTGAAGGTCAGCTCACCACAAATATAGCAGAAATTATCTGCATGATTTACACAATTTCTTGGCATGATGAAAAAATAAAGCACAGAAATACAACATGCACAATACATTTCTAAACAGAAAGGAAGGAAATATTTCACTACTCAACAATCTCACAGTCAGCTCAATACTGACACATCACAATGCCAAACAGGTCGGAACATGTCTAAACAACAACTATGAACCTGCATAGTCATGTTTTATTGCGCTTCAGCATGACATTGCAAATAATTTCAATAATACATCTTGAGTAAAATAGCTACATATCAGGTAACGGTTCCTATGACAGGTCAAAGAAAACGCTAAAATCATATTTTGAAAAGTAGCTTTTACAGAAAAAACTATGCCTGATGGGAAAATTCTGACTAAATATCTCAATTCAGGATGGAAAATGCCACTAGATTCCCTATTCAAATCTCTTGTGAAAAAAACCATGTCGACCAGTGTAATTATTACTTTAAGTGGGCCTAAATACAACCAAGTGAGAGTGTAGTTTAACTCTGGACTAGCTTGTATCCATAGTTACTTGTTTAGTTTTTTAATGACTGCATTTTAAACAAGATAAGCGTAGAGGTGATTAAATACTTCCATTTGAAAGGCTCAACGCCTACAGAAATCAAGGAGGATATGGACAGTACATAGAAAGAATCTGCCCCTTCATATACAATGACTAAATGGTGGGTTGCAGGTTTTAAAAAAGGGACGTACGTGCACTAGTGATGAGCCTCGCTCTGGATGACCTGTAAAAGTCACAACTAAAGAGGTTAATTGAAAAAAAAAAATCATCGTTTAATACTGGAAAACCGCAGATTAAAGTTGTATGAGATAGCAGAGGCTGTGAACATATCAAAAGAACGTGCAGGTAATATTTTAAATAATATTTTTAGCTTTCACAGCATCTGTGCAAGATGGGTGCCACGTTTGTTGAAACCTGATGAAAGGTTGCACGGAAAAAACTGTTTCTGTTAAGAATTTGCAGCTCCACCGTAAAAATCCCGGTGAATTTTTGAGACGGCTTATCACCATGAATGAAATCTGGATACATCACTACACTCCAGAAAGAAAATCACAATGGAAACCACGAATTGCACGAGGTGAGCCAACTCCAAAAAACACAAAGTAAATTTTGTCAGCTAAGGTTATGGCAAGTGTTTTCTGGGATTCACAGAGAAGTGGTAAATTTCCATGAAGGATGTGCTTGATTATAAAAAAGATTGTACACAAAATATTTATGTGCTACATTATACAGTTAATTGTTGAGAGTCATCTGAACTGGTCAGTGTGATAGCTGCGATTAAAAATGGAAAAAATAGAGTTTCGTGCAACATTTTCATTTGAAGGGCTGGACTGCCCTACAATTCAAAACTGAATTTGATGAAGTTCACGCGGACTCTGCACCAACATTGAAGACAGTTTACTTTTAAATCAACGAATATAAACGTAGTCGTAGATGTACCGAAGATGAATCGCGATGTGCTCTCCCAACTGAGGTCACCACACAGGAACCCAATGAAAAAATCCACGATCTGGTTATGCAAGACCACCGAATCAAAATTCGTGAGATTACTGAGGCTGTAGGCATCTCAACTGAGCGAATGCACAATATCATGCACGAAAAATTGGTGGCAAGGAAAAATCTGTGTGCAAGATGGGTGCCGCGATTGCTCACAGTCAACAAAAGTGCATGAGGAAGAACACTTCTACTGAGTGTCTGGTAATGCAAGAATTTATGTGCCGATTTGTGACCATGGATTAAACCTGGATCCATCATTACACACCAAAGCTACAACGACAGTCAGAACAATGCAAAAAGGCTGGGAAAGTGCATCTATCAGCTAGTAAACAATCGGGAGATTACATTACACAATTTACATCTCAGAGAAAATGTTGGAAGTGTCCTACGCCACCATTTATAGATGTTTGCACTCATCTCACCATATTCTCTTAAGTTTTACGGAGAGTATCCTCGCCACTGTTACTTATATCGGTTTGAATGGATTCCTTGAGAACATCGCTTGTCCGTGGCCTATTCTTGTACAGTATTTTTAGATACCCCCACAAGAAATACTCCGGTGAGATTAGGTCAGGGGATCTGGGGAGCCACAGACCTTTTGAGATTATCAAAGAGACTGGTTACAAGTTCCATGGTGTCGTTGGATGTATGGCACGTTGCTCCATCTTGCTGGAAATAAATTTCTCCCAAATCGATATCATCTCCGAAAAACTTCATAGAACATGGTGAGACGACTAGAAACATGTATAGATGTTGGTAGATACTTCTAACATTTTCTCTTTTTTCCCTCCCTTTCTCGTCAATGCTGACGTTAGGAGGCGCTTGGGTTCCCTCACAGCGAGGGAGCCGAAGCATCTGTCCTGAGCTGAAATCAGGGTTGAGGGGTCGGCCCAACGCCTGAGATGAATGACTGATGGAGCAATTGGAGGAATGATGGGGGAAACCGGAGCACCCTGAGGAAACCCACCCAGCGCCATGTTGTCCACCACGAATCCGACTCTGCGGTCACCTGGGATCGAACCTGGGCCGCATAGGTGAGAGCCAAGCGGTCTAACCACTGAGCCACCAACATTTTCTCTGAGATGTGAATAGTGTAATGTAATCTCTCAAAGTTGCACGTGTGTCCTATTATTGGTTCAAAAGTTATGGCCTATTCAAATGGTTCAGTTTTATATGGATCACAGTATATGTAAAAGAGAGTAGAAAAATGCTAGAAATATCTAATGCTGATCGCTGAAACTACTCGCAGAACTGCGTGGAAAGA
Organism: Mantis religiosa; assembly: GCA_030765055.1. Taxonomy (NCBI): domain Eukaryota; kingdom Metazoa; phylum Arthropoda; class Insecta; order Mantodea; family Mantidae; genus Mantis; species Mantis religiosa. The sequence goes on from CM060954.1 coordinate 21,639,460, forward strand.
GTGCGGAAATTGACTGTACATGCGAAGGGATGCAGAGCAAGAAAGAAAAGATACAAGGGAAGAAGAAATAAGTGGCATTTATGTGGTAAAACTAAATGGCAATAAAAGCAGCGATAAAGCCAAACCTCTTTTTCCTTTACTAACAAACAGGAATGATCTACAAGTGGGAACATCTGCGCACACAAAATGCAACAGGTTTTTCCTTTTATAGAAGCAGCTCACGGAACGGTGCTGTTTTAACGGAGAATCAGCGGAAGTGATTTCTGTCCGGCTTATACCTGCTTGGGGACTGTGGATAAGTCTGTAAGATTAACCAGCAAGAATTAGTAGCTGCGAAATTGTTTTTAAACAAATTTAAGTCGCCTTCTTATTAAATGTCAGTCTGGTTCTACATTTTCATAGTGCGTCCTACACACGGCTAGTGTGAAAGAACAATTAATTTCCATTAATTGTAGCTAATAGTGGTTAACTATAAAGCCCGGGCCTTAAAGTACTTACAGCATAGTAAGTCGTCATTAAGGTAGTTGTCTCATGTGTTTATGAGAACTCCTAGTGGTTTACCGGGAAAAACACGAGTCAGTTGTACCTAATAGTGGTTAACTATAAAGCCCGGACCTTAAAGTACTTACAGCATAGTAAGTCGCCATTAAGATAGTTGTCTCATGTGTTTATGAGAACTCCTAAGTGGTTTACTGGAAAAAACACGAGTCAGTTGGGGAATTTAATGTCATGTCGGCATGTTGGTCACAGTAGCTCAATAGTTTAGAGCAGCTGGATGAGACCACAAGATCCATGGTTCAAATCCGGGCTATGGCATTGAATTTTTCCTTCTGGTTTGTAACAGTAGTTTTGAGTTGTATTTAGAAAAGGTATGAAAAGTTTATAAATTTATAAAAAATGATTATGTAAATATACTTAATAATTTAAATATGTAAAACTATATGTAATTTGTGGTTGGCCGTAGTAATAATTGTATGACGTAATGTTGTGACGTGGAATTAAATCGGCCAATCACAAAATTAAGATAGGAGTAACGATAGTTACGAAAAATCAATAATCTTGATGGAGATGTTTTGTAATGGTGGAGTGTGATGAATAGTGGAGCAGGATCAAGAACTTTTACGTAATAGTTGGAACTGTTTAAATATAACAAAGTAAGAATTTATCGATATGTTGGAAGTGACTGGGAAAGGAAGTTCAAGTTAAATGTAATCCAAATAATACAATTAAATAGTTACAAAAGTTGACTTCTCCGAAACTTTATTCCGAACCACGTCTGAAACTTAGATTCTCATAACTCTTATTTAATCAAACGTGATCATCAAGAAACAACTCAAAATACAACGAATTAATCATCTTATATCTGGCTTCTGGACGTGAGTCTTCGAAAAGTCAACGTGCATCCCCGCCCGAACGTGTCCCAGGTTCTACACTTTCATAGTGCATCCTACACACGGCTAGTCTGAAAGAACAATTTATTTTCATTAAATATTTTAGCTTATATAAAGGTAACACACCACCGACGCATTCAATGTTTCCCAATATTGTAATTTATTTCGACAAGTGTTCTAAACCTTTTATATCAAACGTTTATTTTTCTATGCAATTCCTCTTACAATTAAAAGAAATGTCTGTGCTACCTCAAACAATTCCTCTACATTCCATTCTTACAAAAAGATTCCTTTATGATTATTTTTAGATTTAAAAAAATATTTCCTTGTAGGTAAAATGGGAATAAAGGAATACTGTAGGCTATAGAACACGAGCGGGATGGCTCAGGCGGTTTCGCATGTGGCCCACATTTGGGAGGCCTGGGTTCGATTCCGTGGCCGACCTACCGACCCATGGGTTTTTTCGGTGGCTTCTCGGATCGCTAGGCGAATGCTGGGTAGGTTAATTAAATCCCCCGAAATTCCTGTCCCTCTATTTCTCCATTTCATCTTCATTATCATTTCATATCATCTTTCAATTCAATTCCAGGCTGGCAGGCTGTTTGGAACAGCCCGAAGGGTGGTCAAATCGTGTACCTGCTCTGGGAAGAGCTTTACCACGTAGTGACGGGATTGTGGATGTTGTAGGATGACGGGTGTAAATTAAGTGGGTGTAGAGAAGGGAGGTAGCTTGTTGCTCCTCGAGGGATGATGAACCGAGTGCTACAGACAGCGTGCACCGCTGGTGGATTAGTTTACAAACTTGGAAGAAGATAAGTATAATTTTGAGTTCTCCAGGTTAAATATTGGATTTGTAATTTAGTTTAGGCTGGAATGGGGATCGTGTGGTTACCGGTAATGACCGCAAGACATGCGGGGTAACCGGTATCGCTTTATGCGACGCTCACGAGGTAAAGTCTGTTTTCTCAACGTGTGTGCAGTTCCAACTCAAAGGGACCTCAAAGGACCTGACCTTTCCGCCCACTAATGACCGTCATAAATCTATCTCCACACTTCAGAAATGGAACACTGTCGTTGAGGACCAATAGCAATCCTGATTTTCTGAAAATGACAGTTGCATGTCTACTCCGCGTGGAGTCTCAGTTGCTAAAGTTCCAACTTCCAGTTGTTCTGTTTCATTACGTGCAAGACGGTGATGTTAAAATGTTGCAACCTTGTAGAGAGGACCGTCAGGAGGAGGGTCCACGTTGTAAAACGATATGAGGGTTCCTCAAAGAAAGCGGTCGCCGTGCACTTGCGTTGAGTAGACAGACTTTACATAGTCCCCAAGGGATCTGACTCGGGCGCTCTGGTGGTGAGGCAAACTCTCGAAGAATTTTGTTGCCCGGCGCCTAAATTCATCCTCCACATAGTGATGAGAGATGAGATGAGATGAGAGAGATCATATCATCTCTCATCTGGTGATCTCTTTCAGATGGAAGTGTCGGCGGGTGTCTCGGCGGTGTATGGCAGGATGATATGCTCTGATGAAAACTACTTCATCCCTCAGTAGGTCGGTTGCCGGTTTCCGCTCCTCTGTTGGGACCATTTCGGCACCGCCAGCCAGGGACTTTTGGAACTGGGATCACCTCCCAGGGACCATTAGGGCTTGGCTGCTGGGCTCGTTGCCGTCCCGCTGTAGGGGAGAGAGTTCGTGGTCCTGTCCTTTCGGGGGAAGTCTCTATCCAAGTAAACTGTAACGATCCTACCCTCTGTACTGTCGTGACTCCTTGTGTCGGCCTCCCTCTCTCTCCTTTGCGTCATCCTTCCTCCCGGTGGTGCCTCCACTTGCGGGCATAGAAACAATGTACGCCTACGTATCGAATCCTCTCCGAAATGTAATCCCAGTCCCAATGGCTCAGGCGGTTTCGTCTGTTGCCCACATTTGGGAGGCCTGGGTTCGATTCTCGTGGCCAACCTACATCACCCATGGTTTTATTCTGAGATTTTCTGGGATCGCTAGGAGAATGCTGGGTAGTTTAATAACATTCCCCGAATTTCCAGGTTCTTCATTTCAATTCCATTATCATTTCATATCATCTCTCATCTGGTGGTCTCTTTCAGGGTAGAAGTGTCGGCGGGAGTCTCGGCAGTGCATGGCAGGATGATACGGTCTGAGTGAACCACAGGAGGCATCTCAAGCACTAAAAATTCCACCAACGATCTAAATAATTGTGAATGACTAAGTGACCTGGATCAATCCTAGTTATACCTAAATGAATGACAGCTCATCTGTAATTATTGCATGAAATAGTCAATAACTGCGTAGAAAAGTCAAAGAAGCAAACAAAGAAAAAGCAAACAATTTTTTTTACAACCAGCATCTAACTCTTATGTTTCATTTTGTTTCAATTATACATAGTAAATCTGCCATGCAAGTAATAAGTACTCTAAATAATATATTAGGCTTGCTAATGAGACGTTTAATTAATTAATTTCTAAAATTAAATAATATATAAATAATTAGAATAATAGCCCTAATAATACTGTTCGATTTGTAAGAAAATTTACAATAGGCTTTATTTTTTATTTTTTATTTTTTTACTTTTTTTACTTTTTGATTAGTTTAGTCCTCTCCCTTTGATAACGTATACCTAAGGTTATACTGTATTAAGTTGTTTAATCTAAAATAAATCATTCTATTTTCTCACTGTTATTTATTTTTGGAGTTAAGTTACACAATATTCAAACAATAGCTTGCACCTTTATAATTCAACTACTTAAAAGACACATCATAATTATGTCCTATCTTCTATTATTACTTTAGAAACAGAAGAGTTCAGTTTTACAGTAAATATCTGGAATATGACAATTATGCAACATAAATATCTACGTTATCTCTAAATTTATATTCCACTCCGTTTTCCGTTTGTTTCTTAAAGTGGTACATTGACATACAATACAACGGAATAAAGAAGACCTTAGAATATTATTCGCAGAAAAGTTTATACGTATTTATTTTAGAAAATAAAACAGCGAACTTCATTTTACGTAACGGTTTTGCTTGGGAATTATATGAACATTATGTTTGTTCATTCTTGAGATATAGACAATAATTGCAATTTAAGGAATTACACACACACACACACACACACACACACACACACACACACACACACACACACACACACACACACACACACACACATACATACACACGCACGCGAGTGGGGACATCATATAAATGGACACGAATTATTGACAAAATGTTGACACTGAACTTTTGGATCTCAAGCAATACCTACTTTCTACACACTCGACACTTAAAAGGAACAGAAGTAAAACTAATTATAAAATGTTTGAATTCGTTTGAAATAATAATCAATCGAAAAGATAATGGGGACACAACGGCATGTATAATAATATGGATTTGTAACGCAGCAGTTATTTTCACGTGAAATTTTCTACTGAGCTTAGCAGATAAACCAATCTCCTTGCGTATTATCATCGCAAGCAACAGCGCATTACCCATACACATCAGTGTCACCGTTTGGTTCTGTTAAAAAGGCTTGTACCATTATTACAGTAACATACAGGGAAATATCAACCATATGGTTGGTAATAAAATGTAGTGGCCCGTGGGGGGATCGAACCCACGACCTTCGCGTTATTAGCACGACGCTCTAACCAACTGAGCTAACGGGCCAGTTGTCATTACTGCGAAAGAGTAGAGCTAATGTTATACGGCTAACGTTCTATTTATCATTGTCCGTGTTTATGCTTCAATTTTATAATTTAAAAGTGTGTTACTAGGTACTACATTCTAACTTATATATAATATATTCTTTTAATTTACCTAATCTTCGCGTCATTAAATGACCTTAGGAATTGGTTATCGTAATACATTTAAATTTTAAAAATTTGAGAGGAACAAAGCACCACGTTTTTAAAAACGGACTAAAAGGCGTAAAAAAAAAAAAATTACACACATACATTTCCTGAAAATTACTGATTGAAAATGTTTAATAACTTTGAAAATAATTAGTAAGATTTAAAGACAGCGCCTGCTAGAATAGTATACGTCATTGTATATTATGAACAGCTGTGTGACCTTTACACCACTGTTCCAAATTAGTTCTAGCTCTGTTACAGTTCTTAAATTAACTTACATATTGTACAGGAATATTTCCAATTTTATTTACAGAAGAAGTGACTTTGTAAACGAGTTTTCGAAACGCTGTTCCTTTTGCGGCCATCAGCTATTTCTTTTGGGTTAATTCCATCTTCCAAATACGTACAACTTTGTATTCTAACAAGATACTGCAACCTTCGCTAAACCTTATTTAGAACCTTTTAATTTCATTATTTTCAATCTAAACAACGCAGTACCTCCTTTATAATATTTAGTTTATTTCTCTGTATACCACTATCTTTAAATATTTACTCCAATATTTTATAGAGTTGCTGAGAACTTCTTTTAACTATCATTGTTCATAAATGTTTTCTATTTATATTTACTAAATAACCTCTGGCAACATCGTAAAACTCCTGTAAACTAATTAACTTTTTCTAATCCATATCACTTTATTAATAAGTCCAACTAGCTGATTTTTTGACTGTACATAGTTTCCGTCACAGAGAACGGGATTATCGAAACATCTAATAAGATAATATACTTCATTTACCTTTTGATTTATACATAAATCATGGCTTCATCAGTAATACTACATAATTATATAACACAATACTATATACAACAGCATGTACAATATCAAGTAGCTTATACAAGACGTAATATTTACAAAGTTATTACAAATTTATGTCTGGATGCCAAAAGGTACATGTTTTAAGAGTGCTTTTGTTAATGAACATTTAAATTTGCTATAGACCTGATGTTTGAAATGTCCAGGTAATATATTGTATAAGCTAGTCCCATGGTGAGTAATGCTACTGCGACAGAATGTGGCATGTATGTGATTTAATGATCTGGTGTTGTGTGTGTGTGTGATACATGTCATTTGTTTTGAAGAGATTTCTATTTTTATGGATTAAGCATATTTCCAGAATATATATGAAAGGGAGAGGTAAAATTTTTAATTCCATAAATACTATCCAACTAGGTGTTCTTATAGGTACTTGCTTAATTATTTTTAGTATTTTCTTTTGTAATTTAAAGATGTCATAGGTATTTGTGGACATGCCTCATACTGGAATGCCATATTATCTGTGAATCTAGACAAAACAAAAGTGGTCAAATTTATAACCTGTCGTACGTCACATACTCAAATAGAAATCGGGATTAATGATATGTTATTAGAATAAATTGACAGCATAAAATTTCTGGGCCTTCAAGTGGACAGATGTTTAGATTGGAAAGCTCACATAAATTATATCTTACCTAAACTCAGCTCTGCCTGTTGTGCTATCCGAGAGCTGGTTAATGTGAGTTCTATTGACACACTTAAATTAGTATATTATGCATATTTTAACTCTATTATGGAATATGGAATATTATTTTGGGGGAACTCAGTAGAAAGTAAAAAAATATTTCTTATGCAAAAGAGGGTTATAAGAATCATTACTAAAACCTACAACAGATGCTCCTGTAAAGATATTTTTAGAAGATTGAAGATATTAACGCTTCCTTGCATGTATATATTCTCGATCCTAAAATTCTTTGTATGGAATCGTGCCTTATTTGCAACAAATAATGTAATTCACAAAATAAACACTAGACAAACGTATAATATCCATTATCCCAGTGCTAAACTTTCTTGCTTCCAGAAAGGTGTGTATTATGAAACTATCAAAATGTTTAGCGCACTTCCTAATGTTCTTAAAGAAAAAGTTGATAATTTCGGTGCTGTTAAAAATGCTGTTAAAGAGTACCTTTGCTCAAAACCTTTTTATTCTGTACAAGATTATCTGAATGACAAATTATCCTGATAATGCTTCTGTGGCTCTATAAGTAGTATTTAACTATTCCAATGACAAATCATTACCAATAAATCTTTGATGAAAGCTGAAAGTTTATTTTTAATGTATATGTATTTAATAAATAACAAGAATGGTATCCATTGCAAAAAGGTTGAGACGTACTGGCATAAGCCAAGTGAAAGCTGAATTAAAAAGTGTTTCTTTTTGTATCATATATAATTATCCGTGCTTTGTTTTCCATATTGTTGTTCATATTGCCTGTATACTATAATATGTGTCTTATGTTAACTTTTGTACATATATATGTTATTAAACTTTATACCTCTGGACATGTTCAATGTTCACAGCCTTTTCTGGCTACAAGTGAATCTACTGAACGCAAATCAATCTAATGTAATCCATGGGTTAGAATTGAGTGAACATATCCAAAGTACATAGCTTTTAGCACGTTTGTGGTACAAACTTCACTTGCTACTCTGAATGCATAACAGATCAATCCACACTCCTAAGAATTTTGTTTCTTTAGCTTTCTTTATGGAGTGAGTATTAATGCAAATCTTTTACAATTCTATATGCCAGTAGTATTAAAAGGAAATATTTTTTAGGTTAATTTAGTAAATAGAGGTGCAAGACAGGGATGCAGTTTACCCATGCCATAAGAACATAGAAAAATCATTGTAAGATAGAAGGAATACAGTTAGAATGAAACACAAAACTAAATGTATTACTCTGTGCAGACAGCTTTGAGTATCAGAAATAAATTGAAAATAATATTTAGGTCATATACATTTTGGATAAAATATTATAAGAATATGAATTAAAACATCCACTATCATTTTACAAATAAAAATATTTAGTAATTATCTTCCACTTATCTTAAGAAGTTGACGACAATATTTCTATCTTCTTTATACGAAATTAATTTCATGAGCATTTGCCCACATCTTCATTTGCATTATAAGATAATTATAATTAATTAATTATCTTAAGATAAGTGGAAGATAATTACTAATTATTTTTATTTGTATAATATTTGTTGCCTCACTGTGACTAGCTTCATTTTCTGTGTATCCAGTACCATGCCAACCGAAAGTGTTGGAATTTTCAGGAAAACAGTCAGCGAGAGCGAAATTAATAGTGAAAGATCAAATAATCAAGTAGGTGCAAAATTGCAATTATATTAAATATGATATATGCTAAACATATGTCATAATGATTTACAGAATAAGGTTCACATACACCAACAGGTTCGTCACGCATTCCTTGCGAACTACCTGGATGACCCTTTTAATGACATGAATTCCGTGTCGTTGGTACATACGTGAGTTGCTGCCAGATGAAAAGATGCAAATAATGTCAAACACACGTGAGGAATTCTAGTTATTTAATGACACCGAGAGCGAAATTGTGGGATTTTCAACTGCAATAAATATTACAAAACTTTGTGCTGTCTAGCAAATTTATGGATATGGAGTCCACCACATTTCTGCCTGTTGTTCAGCCTTCAAGCAATTATAAATAATTTAACAGTGCCATTGGTGTTCTGCTTATTGCCAAATAAAAGTAAGTCTTATAAACAAATGTTGACAACTCCTTGTGGCCTCAGCTTCAAGCCCAAGGCTTCATTTATTTAAGGTCGCCTTACAACAACTAAGGCTATCAGCGACCACAGTAGAATGAATACAAACAGTTTACAAATATAAACTCAATTCTTACGTTTCAGTTCCCCCAGGGGACTACAGCAATAGGTACGGAAATTGGTGATCCCGGGGTCTCGAGCCAAATCTCTCGATTGAGTGCCTCCGAGTGGTGAGAGAGCTGATGCCAAAGGTCCACGTCCGTGGACCCATATAAGGGTCAGTTATATAAATAAAGTAAAATAGATTAAATTAAAGTCAAATTAAAGTCAAATGTAGGCCAGAGTGGAGCAAGAGTGGAGCCTGAGTGGAGCCAGGGCAAAACCAGAGCAAAGCCAAGGGCCGGAGCCTAGCCTAAGCCAAGCCAGCCCCAAGTTAGAGTGAAGTTAGAATGAGGCCGGAGCGAAGCCAGAGCGGGATCGGATTGGTGACCAGAGCCTATCCAGTACGAAGCCAGAGCCAAGCGATAGTTAAGTTACAGAATGAAGTAAGTGTGAGGCCAGAGCGAAGCCAGGGCTAGATCGGAGCGAGCCGGAACCTAGCCAGAGCCAACGCAAAGCCACGTTAGAATTAATTTAGAGTGAAGTTAGAGTGAAGTTAGTGTGAAGCCGGAGCAAAGCCAGAGTCAAGCCAGAGAGGGACCGGAGTAGTGACCGGAGCCTAGCCAGAGCGAAGGCAGAGCCAAGCCAGAGCGAGACTGCAGTGGTGACCGGAGCCTTGCCAGAGCGAAGGCAGAGCGAAGCTAGAGCGAGACCGGAGTGGTGACCGGAGGCTAGCCAAAGCGAAGGCAGAGTCAAGCCAGAGCGGGACCGGAGTAGTGACCGGAGCCTAGCCAGAGCGAAAGCAGAGCCAAGCCAGAGCGAGACTGCAGTGGTGACCGGAGCCTTGCCAGAGCGAAGCCAGAGCGAAGCTAGAGCGAGACCGGAGTGGTGACCGGAGCCTTGCCAGAGCGAAGGCAGAGCCAAGCCAGAGCGAGACTGCAGTGGTGACCGGAGCCTTGCCAGAGCGAAGGCAGAGCGAAGGCAGAGAGGGACCGCAGTGGTGACCAGAGCCTTGCCAGAGCGAAGGCAGAGCGAAGGCAGAGAGGGACCGCAGTGGTGACCAGAGCCTTGCCAGAGCGAAGGCAGAGAGGGACCGCAGTGGTGACCGGAGCCTTGCCAGAGCGAAGGCAGAGAGGGACCGCAGTGGTGACCAGAGCCTAGCCAGAGCGAAGCCAGAGAGGGACCGCAGTGGTGACCGGAGCCTTGCCAGAGCGAAGGCGGAGCGAAGGCAGAGCGAAGCCAGAGAGGGACCGCAGTGGTGACCGGAGCCTTGCCAGAGCGAAGGCGGAGCGAAGGCGGAGCGAAGGCGGAGCGAAGCCAGAGAGGGACCGCAGTGGTGACCGGAGCCTTGCCAGAGCGAAGGCAGAGAGGGACCGCAGTGGTGACCGGAGCCTTGCCAGAGCGAAGGCAGAGAGGGACCGCAGTGGTGACCAGAGCCTAGCCAGAGCGAAGGCAGAGCGAAGGCAGAGAGGGACCGCAGTGGTGACCAGAGCCTTGCCAGAGCGAAGGCAGAGCGAAGGCAGAGAGGGACCGCAGTGGTGACCAGAGCCTAGCCAGAGCGAAGCCAGAGCCAAGCGATAGTTAAGTTACAGAATGAAGTAAGTGTGAGGCCAGAGCGAAGCCAGAGCCAGATCGGAGCGAGCCGGAACCTAGCCAGAGCCAACGCAAAGCCACGTTAGAATTAAGTTAGAGTGAGGTTAGAGTGAGGTTAGAGTGAAGTCAGGGCGAGGTCAGAGTCAAGCCAGAACGGGACCGGAGTGGTGATCGGAGCCTAGTTAGAGCGAAGGTAGAGCCAAGCCAGAGCTAAGTTACAGAATGAAGTTAGAGTGAGGCCATAGCACAGACAGAGCGGGACCGGGAGGAGGGCCGGAACCTTGCCAGAGCACAAGTTAGAGTGAATTAAGAGTGTAGAGTGAGGTTAGAGTGAAGTCAGGGCGAGGTCAGAGTCAAGCCAGAACGGGACCGGAGTGGTGACCGGAGCCTAGTTAGAGCGAAGGTAGAGCCAAGCCAGAGCTAAGTTACAGAATGAAGTTAGAGTGAGGCCACAGCAAAGCCAGAGCGGGACCGAAAGGAGGGCCGGAGCCTAGCCAGAGCACAAGTTAGAGTGAATTAAGAGTGTAGAGTGAGGCCAGAGCGAAGCCAGGGCTAGATCGGAGCGAGCCGGAACCTAGCCAGAGCCAACGCAAAGCCACGTTAGAATTAAGTTAGAGTGAGGTTAGAGTGAGGTTAGAGTGAAGTCAGGGCGAGGTCAGAGTCAAGCCAGAACGGGACCGGAGTGGTGATCGGAGCCTAGTTAGAGCGAAGGTAGAGCCAAGCCAGAGCTAAGTTACAGAATGAAGTTAGAGTGAGGCCACAGCAAAGCCAGAGCGGGACCGAAAGGAGGGCCGGAGCCTAGCCAGAGCACAAGTTAGAGTGAATTAAGAGTGTAGAGTGAGGTTAGAGTGAAGCCGGAGAGAAGCCAGAGCGGAACCAGAGCAAGGTAAAGCGGAGCCAGAGCAAAGCCAGAGCAAAGCCAAAGCGGAGCTAGAGCAAAGACAGAGCAAATTTAAAGCAAAGCCAAAGTGGAGCCAGAGGAAAGGCAAAGTAAAGCCAAAGTAAAGCAAAAGAAAATCTGAGGTCAAGTCTAAGGGAAGTTAAAGTAAAGTACAGTTTTTAAAAGGGCGCTGATGA